>CM060705.1:83346231-83946231 GCA_030686995.1 Artemisia argyi | reverse complement strand
TTAGTGCTAGTCATACAATCTCTTATCCATGAGACGCTTGCTAAGGC
The DNA here is from genome assembly GCA_030686995.1 of Artemisia argyi. NCBI lineage: Eukaryota > Viridiplantae > Streptophyta > Magnoliopsida > Asterales > Asteraceae > Artemisia > Artemisia argyi. Next base: position 83,946,184 of record CM060705.1, on the reverse strand, counting down.
TAAAGTTTCACCCCTAAATGTTGTAAAAAATTTTAAATTTGGCGCTAAAATTACACTAACAAGTATTTCTCTTAGTTTTATTACACACCAACCATCAAACAAACAAACTCAAGTGCAATAGTATCCTATAAGGTATCATCATTTACCCTCCCCTTACACTTAGGATGAACATTGTCCCCAATGTTCAATTATAGAATGTAAAAGTGAAATAGGTAAAAGAATGAAAGCAAATACTCCCCTGATTCGTTCGGTGTGGATAGTGTGGTAACAAGGTTAGATCTTCCTCTAAGAAAAATGAACATTCAAAGCTTCCCTTCCAGAAAAATAAATCATCTTCTTGTCATACATAACTTGTTAAACCTGAGAAAACAAACAAGGCAACCTCACGTAAAATCGGCGGCAATCTATATATACTAACAAATCCTAGAAAACAAATTAAGATATAATACTTGTGGAAGGAATGTTTGCATATTTCCTGGAGTTTATAAAACTAAAGAATTACAAAAACTTTAAGACTCCGTTAGAAATACAAAACTCGTAAAATTTCCAGAATTTTACACATGAAGCCGTCAGGAATTAATTCCTGAAGCCGTCAGAAGTGATCTGCAGAAATCTTTATCTTATGTTTCCGGAAAATTTCTGGAAAAACTTATGTCCTACTTCCTGAAAAATCCTGCAAAACATCATTATGACTCGATACAAGCATTTGACTCTAACAATTACTAATATACATGCTCATTTAATATTGTGGCGAATCAAGATCATTTTCGTTCTTAGAAACAAATTTGGGGTTTCCCCTTACACTTAGCTTTTTGCAAAATACCTTTATATGAAGTTAAGACTAAGTTAAACAACAAAATAAAGCATTTTCACAATTTAATTTGAAACATGATCTACCAACAATAAAAATAAGACACGCATACGGAAAACAAATAAAAATCAAACAAATAAAAACACACAAAACATGGGTTGCCTCCCAAGAAGCGCTTGTTTTCGTTTAAGTCACGAGCCTGACTCTACCCTTATTTAACGGAGATAGGAGAGGTTTTCCCTACACTTAGGATTAAGTGTGGGTGGAAGTAGCGATACACACCCTTAGGGTGGAACTATGCCACGTGAGGTGAAGGGGGTGAGTGAATGGCTTCCTTCATCCTAAAACTACCCGGATAATATTTGTTGATGGGTGGGTCGGTTCCTCTTTTGTCTCCTAGAAATAAATCTAAGGATGGAAAGTTGTGTAATGATTGAGGTTCCAGTTCATCAACACTAGGAAATTTCCAAGAATTAGGTGTAAGGTTATCATTATAAGTATTCAAACCTATATCCTCAAGTGGTGCTTGGTCCAAGGGTTCTACCTCAATTGGGGTTCCTATAGTCTCTTCTACTTCTTCCGGGTAAGTCACGGGCGGTGTGTATGCCTCAATTGATGGTAGGATTTGTGGGGTACTTAGTGGGCTTGGGTTTTCAACTATCTCATCCATCACATCAATATCACCTATGTGTTCATCATGTATTATGGTAGTGCCTAACCAGGACATGCAACTAGGTGGCTCAACTCTAACCTCATATGTGTCGTATGTTTTGGTGAAATCTATCCCGCTCATGCAACTGGGTAGTTCAACACTAACCATCTCATAATCTTGGTTTGATTCTAAGTTCATGTTCTTAGAAACTAGGTCATCTTGCTCATACGAATCCACCAATTCGTTGAACTTATGGGTCATGGTCAGGAAGCTTTTCTCAAAATTCATCCAACGGGTTTCACTAAAAGGAATTGATCCTGATAATGATCGTCTAATAGAAATCACACATGCATAGAATTCATCAAACCCATCTAACTTTACCCCCAACTTTTCTTGGATGTCACTAAGATCACACAAAAAATCATTGGAATGATAGGAAGCAAATCTATTAGTGAAATATAGTTGTTCCTCTATTGTTAGTCATCTAAATGGAATTTCATCCGCCATAGTGACAAGTGAAAATGGTTTTACAAACAAATGGCACAAAGAAAAAGATCGACTACAAGAAAGCTAATAAAAAGAAAACAAAAATCTCACTAAAAAGGAATCTAATGAGTAGACCTAATCAAAATAAATTTCAACCTAAACAATAACTATTCCCCGGGCTACGGCGCCAAAAACTTGATACGTGGGAATCGCACCAGGCTTTACCTCTCAAGGGATCTCGAGAAGCTTACAACCCCCACCAGGCAGTGTACCTGATCGTTGTAGTATAGTATAGTGACAAGTACCGGGGGATTGATCGTTCAACTCAGGAATAGTGTCGCTAGGATTAGAAAGCCTAAAAACTAGGTCTAGAGGTGAGGGATGATTCTTTTTGTATTTTTATATTTTTTAAAAGCAAATAAAAATCTCGGGTTTTGGAGGAGTGGGCGGAATTAGTTGCTAATCAACTAACCCAAATTAACTAAGATGTAATCAAAATAAAATGACAAAAATGAAATGAAATCTAATTATACTAGTGGTGTAAACAATGATAGGGAAAATTGTGTTTACTTAGGTTTCATTACTCCCTAGATATCTTTTACAGGTTGATAGTTTGTTACAATTGCATGGATGACGGGTCGTATTCCTTAATACTAGTCGTAGGGCCGTGTACAATATTCCCTAACTCTATAGGATCCTACTTCACTCCTATGTCGAGCCGTTAGAAGCTCCTAACATGGGATCATTAGAATTCTCCTACGCATAAAATACAACCAAAAATCATAGTACACCTCTGATCATGTTTATTAAGACGTTCAAGCATGTTACCAATGGAAGTCTGCAAGTTTTCTTAAGCCTAACATCGAATACAATCATCTGTAACAACTATAAACAAACAATCAACCCATAATTAACATCTAGGTTTCACTACATCTAAGCAAACACACAAGAGATCTAGCCAAGCATGTTAAATTGAAGACAAGTGTAAGATATATTCAAGCAACACATAGACATATTGATTGAATTGAAAGAGTACTTATCTCAATTGAACATAAGGGGTTTCAAAGGGTAAAAACCCTTGAAAAAGCTGTGAAAATCGTATTAGGATTTTCTCCTCAAAGTTGCACACTAATGAATGAAATTTGGAAAACTATATATAGATTTAACAAGGTGACGGCATCAAGAAGAATATTCTGACGCCGTCAACTCGCCGCCCATAATGAAATCGGATTGCCTAGATCCAGTTTTGACGCCGTCATGTGTAATTCTGTTTTGGGCCATCACTAACATTTGGACCATGACGGCCTTGGGTGACGCCATCATGTCCTTAGTACAAACTCTTCTGGACCGTCACGGACTTTATCTACTTCTACCTCTTGTATTGCTCTTGACGCCGTCATGTAGAATTTTGTGACACCGTCAGGTACTATTCCCAGTAAGGAAAATTGAGACTTTGCCGTTTTCTTCACTTTTATGCTCCAAAAACGTCCAAAATGCTTCCTTTTCCAGATTTCTCTCCAAAAGTACCTAAAATGACAAAAGGAACGATTTAGGGCAATATTTGATCAAATAAATTCGAATTCGGGCTTAAATGACCCCCTAAAAACGGTTCATTTTTCGCCTCATCACCAAGCAAACAATTGCAGTTTCTATGTTGCTACTAAATTGTTCCCAACAAGTTTTCTTTAGACTTAAACAATGTTGGATGGTGTGAATGAGAAATCTCCATTAAGGCGGAAATTGTGGTTTTTTAGAAGTTAAGTTATCATAAGTTAACCCATATCCCATATAGGAAAGATTTTGGAAACTTTCAGTATTTGGCAATGAAATGATAGCACCATCATCTGCTAGTTTGAGATGCCTCCTAATAGATGACTCAGTAATGGACATGGCAATGCCATCAACTGTAGCATTTATCTCTTTTTCACCATTATCAAGTGTGCTGACACTGGCAGTGCGCCAAAACTGATTGATTTGAGAAACATATATAGTAGGATTCTTTGTAATAGCATACCTTATGTAACTGGAATTGAGAAAATCGACTATCTGGTGAAAGTGTTGACTTCCCTCTGGTTTCTGTAAGTAAGCAACCATGTTGTGTGCCTTAGAATGATCCAAAATCGCCATTAAGATTGGAAAAATTTTGATTAGGATTCTGGGTTATGATCGTTTAGAAGATTATGTGTGGTTGGTAAACACGGTTGAGATGATATAGATTTAATTTAGGGTTTTGATTTGATCGAGTGCATAAATGTTATGTTTCTCTTGAATATATGTTTGTGTAAACTAAGATAATGAATTACCCAATTTAGTGCCAAACACTACGAAACGTAACCGACCCGTCCTAAGTTTTTGCCTGGCAGTACCAAGGGTAATCGACCCGTAGTAAGTTTTACCCTACCAGTACCAACCGTAACCGACCCGTACTAAGTTTTAGCCTACCAGTACCAAATTCACCGAACAGTACAAACTATGATTCCCAACATTATGAACCCAAACTGTTTGAGATAATGTCATTTCAAGATTCCCTGGTTATGCTTCATGAAAATCGTACATTTTCTAACTGTTGTCTTATACAATTACATTTCCAAACTTACTTATTTGAATGTGTAATTGCAGTCTGCAAATGCATCTCCAGAGAAGCCATAAACCAATAGACAAAAAAATGGTCATGTGTTGAATTGTCTTTCATAATTCAGCTAACAAAAGAAAAACATTGAAAGTTACTAGACTTAATATTACCTTATTAATAAGTTGATTATAAACATACCATACACCAACAACAATAGGGAAAATTTGGAACATTTCTAATCATTACATAAAGTACCATCGACCCACAAAATAAATTGTTTACCGGAATGTAGCTTAACCAACCATGAAGTCAACTTCAAAACACTGGACTTTCTAACGGACCTTGCAGAGGCAACCACTTGAACTTTAACCAAAAATAGTTCAGTTTGATCCTACAACGAAAACATAAGCTGACTGGCAACCTACAATACATAAAAAATTTAGTATGCAGACACGTATACAGGCGCCGTAAACACTATCAACAACAGTTCAGCTGATACATACAAACACATATTTAATAATCATTGAATGCCTAATTGGAACCTAAGTACAACCCCTTGGTATTTGACCATTTAAATAAAGAGTTTTGTATACACGTATATCAGTGGTTATGACCCTAGTTTACTCAGGCAAGTCTATCATTAACCCCATATTCCCAGTACAGTTTCCACCATACAAGTGATGAGACATTAACAACAAACACCTCTCAACTAAAGTGGATAAATTCGGGGCTTATCAAATGCAAACTATAAACACAAATGAAATCATAAACCACATAAACGGTTAAAAATTGGCACACAAACTATAAACCAACGAAAAATTGTACAATCAAATACTTTTGGTGTCAATCAGGGCAATACAATAACACAATTAACAAACTCTGTTATACCACATTCTAACTGATAACATCAACCATCATTGGTAAACTTAATTTTGTGTAATCACTGTTCAATGAACAGTGAGTATATGTGCGAAACAGCGAAACATACAAATTAACCGGAACAGATTCAGTAAGTGAAATAATATTGTAAGAACATTGGATATTGAACATTGGAGATTCAAATAATAGTGAGTCGATATGGAGGGAAGAAGTGGTTAATGGTGATACAAGAAAGACTGTTTGTTTTTAAAGTTTATGATTATTTTCCTTCGTATTAGTTTGTTTTCATATACGGTCCTAGCAAAAGTCAATGGGCAAAATAGTGTATAATGTGTAAAATGACCAAAAAACCAGTTGCCCTATTACGGTTGCCAACTAAAAATTGTTGCCCAAAATACATATACGCGACACGTGTCTCCATTTGATGGAAGTTGCCAAATCTTATAAGTTGCCCGGGCTAATACGGGAATTTTCTAAAAAGGGGATAAATATGCCTAACCGTTGGGCAACTGGGCTAGTGTACTATTTATCCCTTTATAAAAAGTAAACCATAAAAAATTTATTTATGGACAAAATATGTTTATAAAACCGAAAATAAGCTAACAATCTATAATTTTTAAGAAATGGTTTATAAAAACACAAAAATATTGATACTTTCCTAACCATAGTGTATATTTATTGATGATTACTTGGTATGAAAATATCTAATATCTTAATTTTATTAATAATTTAATACATTTGAGTTGTATAAAAAGACTTTTATAAGATGGTATATTGCAAATTTCGTCGCTAATATTTGTCAAAATTGCAAATAACACACCGAGAGAAAAAATTGCAAATTAGCCACCAAGAGCTAAAGTTCAATGAAAAATCACCATCGAGAGCTAACGAGCATTAGTTCTCCCATTAACTGGACTATGCCGATTATGTCCTGAGGGTAATCTCGTCATTTTACGTTTTCCTGCCAATTTACTAACCTGAAAAATTTCGGTTCCTAATGGTAGACTTTCTTTCAAGGACTAAACTTGTAAACTACAACTTAAACTAACAAAAACTCATTAACTAAACATTTAAAACGGCGTTTAGTCCCAAACCAACCTAGTTACCTCCAAAATACAAAACTTTTTGATAAAAATTGGTGAACATATATTATTTCAAAGCAAAAATCAACAATACAAAGCATCCAAAACACCAAAAACTATAGCAAATAGTGATAAGGGAAAGGCTTTGTTCACTGGGACGGATCAATTGTCGAAAAAGACATGGGTGAAAGTTGTATTAAATTATGAAGTCTTTGAGGAAGTTCTTGCTACATTTGGTGATGAATTTATCTCCAAATATAGTTCGTATAAGAACATAGGAAAGGAGATGATTGAAGTTATTCTTGAATGGTTGTGGAAACAAACTTACAACGAATTGCCGATGGGTGTTAGTGATGCGATATCTATTCCTACCCCTGGAAGTGGAAGTGGAACCATCAATGACGTTGTTTTAAAGACAAAGAGAGGGAGGGGAAGGCCTTCCAAAAAAGGTAAGCTTTTGGCACCAATACATAATCTGAGTACAATGACACCAAAAAGAAGATGTGGAGGCTTGTTGGGAGTGAAAGGAAGAGGTAGGGGAAGCAGGAGTCTGTGGATGTTGGTACGTTAATGTGTTATAGTACATTTATGTTTCATGATTGGTATGTTTAGGATAAACATAGTGTTATAGTTCATTTATGTACATGATCAAAGCTAAAAAGTGAGGGTTTATAACAGTTCCAAACACCACCAAATCATATCATAAAAATGGAACATACAAATGGTAACCCAAACACTCCTTCTACACAGTCAACTCAAATGCCAAGTGTGCAATGACACTAAAAAGGAAGAAGGGAAGGCCTATTGGGAATGGAAGGAAGAGGCAGGGGAAGCAAGAGTTGCGGATGCTGGTATGTTAATGTATTATAATTCATTTATGTGTCATGATTGGTAGGTTTAGGATAAACACACTATTATTGTTCTAAGTAGGTGTTTACAATAGGAAATGTAGTCAATTCAGTTGTCACTGCTACTGTATAATATCACTATGGTGTTTGAAGTTGGGTACCATTGATGGGTGTGTAAATAATCATCATTTTTGGCTTATCTGAACTACAAAAACATTCAAAAACACTCAAATATGCATCAAAATACTAAAAATATCCTAGGATTGTGTTTTACATGTTTCAGATGCAAAATTATTGAAAACAGATGAAAAAACGTACAAAGTTTGCATAATTGGCAGTTTCAGTCCCTCAACTTTCAAAACTTGTCAAATTTAGTCCCTAGGCATTTGTATTGGAAGAAAAAGTCAACACTGGTCCTTGGAATTCACAAGTTATCAAGTTTGGTCCCTGGTGAAAAGTTTGAGGAATTTACAAGTTTGGTCCCTGCAGTTTCAGATTTGGCATAATTAGTCCCTAGGAATTTCAAAATATGAAAAATCAAATTTGGTCCTTGTACTATCCAAACTTGGCAAATTATACCCTTGTGACAACTTTGGAAGAACGGCAGTCCAAGTCCTTGTGTCTTCAGGAAATTACAAAAGTGGTCCTTCAAGTTTCAATTTTGGCAAAAATGGTCCCTGGGAAATTTATTTGTAGAAAATTCAAAAGTGGTCCTTGGATAAGTGAAGAGTGGAAATTGAAGACCCATTTGTAAACTTTGGACAGTTGTCAAATCCAACCCCTCAAAATCTGAAAATTACATGAATGGTCCTTGTTGATATTTACTAAAACCAAACGGACCTCATCTTTATTATTAAAACACAATCCAAATCCAACACCCTGATCCACAACATCACCAAGCCCAAACCACCATAGGCCCATACTCTTTTAATACTCCCTCGGTTAAACCCATGGTCAACTCCATCTCCCTCCCACTTGAACCAGTTGCCTGCAACTCCATCCCATCACCCCTACACCTCATCCACTGCAAAACCTACACCCCTACACTACCTTTCCACCACTTAAATCCAAAACCCACCATCCCCTGCCAAGATAACCCTGCCAGTTGCAAAATGTCTTTCCTACCAAAACCAATCAAATGGTCAAGATTGATTTAAAGCCATCCAACGGCTAAGAATTTTGATGGGAAAAGACAAGAAGACTGCAAGGAACCCAAAAAGTCATTTATAAAAGAGAAGAGAAGCAAGGAGAAGAAGGCAGTAGTTAGTAGTGTAGTGTAGATGTCAACTTAGTATAATTTTTACTTTCCAGTATATGTTTTAGCCTCTAAATTGCATCCTTAATGTTTTTAGTGTAATCAAAACTCATTTCCATCATTAATTTAATCTTTCTCAGTTAAAATTTGTTTGTACAAGTTTTTCATGGAATTCTCAAAATAGTGTAATCTTGTTTAAGAGATTGTTTCAGTGTTTCATTAAGTTGATTTAAGCTCATCGGTAAGCTTTCATAAGCTTACAAGGCAGTTAATCCAGTTTAGCTCAAAAATACCAAAAATACTAGAGAATTAATGGAAAAATAAAAAATCAGTAGATATGAAGAAACATGCTTGAAGCAGTGGTGTTTTGGATTACAATGGGTTTAGAACTCTTTAGGGAGTCTTAGTATTATGATTTTGATCCCTAGTATCAGTGAAGGCCATTGTAAGCCCCATTATCTTAAAGTTTACTGTTCACCTGCTTATTAGCTTATCTTTGAATTTATTTCCTGTTATTTAGTGCTTATTTATGTTACTATTTGCTTTTGATGTTTTGGTTATAGCTTAGATTTCATTTAAGATAGTTTGAATCAGCTTCTGTCATAGTATAGCTTATATACTGCTCATTAGGAATAGCTTATTGCAACTGCTTATTTGGCATTGATATCTGCTTCTTATCAGTTTTTAAACTTGTTTCATTCATCTTCTTCACACTCCTTGCTCAAACCCACTGTTGCACAAGTTAAATGTGCATCAGTTCATTTTTAAAGAGTGTTTGGAATAGGTTAGGCTTCTGGGTTCCAGTGTGTTTCTTGCATTACATTCAGTTAAAATAGCTCATACTAGGTCCAAATAGGATAGTTATAAAATAAAATCAATAGGTCATAAGGTTAAAAAGTCAAAATCTCATTTCCACTCTCATTTGCATACACTGTCTAGGAATTAGGATCTATAATCATGCATACTAGTTCATAAGTTATTAACTTAGATTAATCTAGTCTCATAATAGCTATTTAAAACCTTTTCAGTAGATTAGAAGTATTAAAGTTCACCAAAGTCAAAGTTTTCAAGAAATCATAAAAGTCAAAAAAAAGTTTCAAACAGCAGAAAAAGTTTTTGAATTTTCATTTCTTCAATTTTCAACCAAATCTTATAAAATTCTAGGATAATGTACTCTTATATATTTTGTACTTAGTGGTATTTTTATTTTAATTTTTAGATTTTTTTTACAAGGGTAAATCACCATTTTTAGGGATGCAAAACTTGATTTCAGCAAATACTTAAAAGGTGTGTTTGGATCTGAGTAGTTCTGTGGGTTTGAGGTTGTTTTTGCTGTTTCATTTGGTTCATTCCACTCATATCAGGTCACAACATCATGGTTTAGTCATAAAATTTAGGTCTCCTTTGCAAAAAAGTCAAAACCACTCACAATCTTTATTTATAGTTAACTGTTATATAGTTGGTTTCCAAGATCTCTCATATCATTTCATAACTAGTTGTTTTAGTTTTAGATCATCTCATTATAGCTTATCATCATGCTCTCAGTCATTTGAGATCAACCAAAGTTCATGAAAGTCAAAGTAGAATCAAAAGTTAAAAAGTCAAAATGGTATAGTTTAGTAAAAACTCACTTTTTGTAAGAATTTTCTTGAATTTTGTGTGTAAAATCAAGCTTTGAAATTTCTTGAGGTTGAAATATACCAGCTTAACTACAGGAATCCACCTTTATCTTTTCTTTTTTTTTTTTGATTTTTTTTGGTGGCTTATTCAACTGCTTAATTAGGGCTGCAGGGTGAGAACTTCCCCTGCACCACAGTTTTCACCCAAAGTTCATAAGCTCTCCATGAGCTTATTTGTGGGACCCAAGCCTTGGACCCTGGCTTTTTGGAAAGCCCCTCAGCCCAGCTTTTAGGATCATGCTTTAAATTGGACCCTTGTTCACCCCTGTGGGCCCCACAAGGCCTGCAAGTTGGTCACATTTGGCCAATTTGGCCTCAGTAAATTTGGAATTGCTTATTTTAGCTTATTGGTGTGATTATTTGCATGATTTAGTTTGTTTCCAGTATAAGTGACTTATTTGTAGCTTGTTCTCTCTTTGGTTCTGTCTCATTAGCTTATCATTTGCTTTTTCACCTTAAAAATCTCACTATTAAGCACTTTAGTGTTCAAATTGCTTATTTTTAAGTTTTATAAAAAGTGTTTTTACAAAAGTTGTTTGTTTTTAGTGTATAATTAGTTCTCAAAAAGAAAAACCAGAAAAAAGCCCACTTTAATTTTAGTGATAGCTTCTATTTAAGAAGCTTTTGCTTTTTAGCTTATTTTTGTGCTTTTTCATTAAGTACTTAGGTGATTTCTTATTTTTCCTAAGTTTCTGCACCAGCATAGTATTTATATAAAAATAAATTCAGATTTTTATCTTTTCATTTAGTATTTTCTATAATTAATATTAGTTTAAATAATTATTAAGTAATATTAGTATAATAAATAGTTTTATTAATATTTCTTTAACAACAATACTTTTTTATATTTTTCCTAGGTTTTATATATCATAAAATAGTTTTAGGAAATTTTTCATAATTTTCACTGTTCATTTTCTATTTTTCTTAATTAATTTAGTTTAAATAGTTTTTAATTAATAATTAAGTTAATAATTAATAAAATAGTATAAAGATAATTTTTATAACATTTTTATAATTTTTTAGGATTCATGTGATGGTTAATTAGTTTTATAAAAAATTTCATAATTATCTAAGTCATTTTAATATTTTTAGTAATTTAAATTAGTTTAATTGGTTAATTAATAATTAATTAGTAATTAATTAATATTAAATTCAAAAAAGACAAAAAGACATATTTTTGGTTTTTATATTATTTTTAAGTTATTTTAGAATTTTTAAAAAATAAATTTTCATTTAGTTTTTATTTAATATTATATTACATTTAGTATAAGTTAAATATTAATAATAAGTAATTAAATAATTTTTAATTAATAATAAATAATAAAATAATCAAAAAAATAATTTTCTTTTTAATTAAATTTTCTTTTAATATTATGTTTATAAAAGTTTCATTTTCACTACCTGTAGTTTTAATTTGTGCAAAACTCACATTTTTCTCTGTCTGTAGACATTTCTGATTTTTAAATTGTTTACGTTTGATTATATCTGTAATTCTGTAATTGTTAATATTGTTTCATTATCTTAATTCCAAGCAATCAGTAGTGTAATCACATCCAAATCATCTTTGGTTACTGTCCTCAGTATCACTCATTCCCATAAACATTTCAAAACACAATTTCAATCTCGTCAGGACATAACGACCCGGGGAAACACTGTACTCCAGGGAGAACTGACACAAATGGCTTGACTATATGGACCACATCCGTGGTTGACTTTTGTTGACCGTTTTGGAGCCAGTCAACCATAGTAGTTCAATGTGCAGAGTGTTTACCAAAATGCCAAGTATTTGTTATATAAGACTATAAGTTAAATTAGTTGATTAGCTAGCTTAGTTGTATAAGTGTGCAGAGTGTGTTTCAGTTTTAGGGTGTTGATGTTTGAATGTAAATTGTTGCAGGCGTAATGGCTTATCATGATGAAGCTGTTTTCAACATGCACAATAAAGGATTATTTGATTTTGGTCCATTGAGGTATGTACAAGGATATGTTTCTAAACTTTTTGCCTTTAATCGTGATAGCCGTGTCTTTAGTACTGGCCTGGATCATATGTTGACACGCATTAAGGAAGAAAAATAGGCATTGTTCTTTTATTTGCCTGACAAATCATTAGAACAAGGTTTGAAGTTGATTCACACAAACAATGATGTGGATACAATGTTGGAACAGGCTTCAAGAAATGGTTCCATAGATTTGTTTGTTGCTCACAAAAAACAGAGGCTAACCGAGTATTATTTAAAAAATAGTGATTTAGAGGGTACATGTGGGGAGGTTGTTGTAAGACCCGTAACTTAATAAGGAAAATTTTCATTATCATAGTTATTATTTAAGTTGTAGAAGGTAACATTAAAACTTAAATGTTAAGGGACCGCATGTGAGATAAACTGAAATTAGAGGGTGTTGCTAGTATTATGGGGGTCAAGTTTAGAAGTCGGTTCCTGTAGTTTTTATAAGGCATTATTGTCGTAGTTATTTGTACCTATTGTTATATCGTTTAATCCTTAAAAAAAAATCGATCATATGAGGCCAAGGAGGAGAGTTAAAAAGCCTGAGCTCATTCTCGTTTAGGTTAATTAGAATCACAGTTCATGGTAAACCATTCTTTAGTTAGTTTTAAAGTTTATTTTCATAGGCATATGGGTTGGATATACAAGTATAAAATTTGGAAATCTTAATGATCACTGATATGTGTCTGATGCTAAATCTTGTCCAGTATTATAGATACTTAATGTGTGTACATGTGCAGAAGATTATTTGATGGACCAATACGTTTTAGGATGGTATATGTTGTACATGAAACATATTAGGAAGTAGGATTATAGAACTATGCATGATGCTTTGCTTGGCTATCCTTACTGGAAGTTCATAGATGTAGACAACAAGGTTAATGCTTCCTGCTTCTTGATTTTTATGCACTAATGTTTAGACGCATGATTATAATAATGATTTATACACAAGTGAGTTGATTATTAGTTGACTTAGATATGGTTGGTTCATGTGATGAAGCGGGACGGTAGTAGTTTTTAGATTGAAGTTTACAAGTTTAGCCCACACTTTGTTATTATTTAGCAATGCCTTGATATAGAAATAATCATAGAAAAGAAAATTGATGGTATAACATTATGTGGCATGCATGGGTTATAATTACGAAGGTGTAATTAAAAGTGAGTAACGAAGACATGGACTGACACTTTAAGCCAAGTAAATGTCATCACAGTGTGTTAATTTAATACAGGTAGTTGGCTTAAAAATATATGTATAAATTTGTAGTATGTGGTTTACAATCAGGACTTTGTTAGTAAATTGATTTTAAATAGTACTTGAGACAAATCAAAACGCTAATGTTGTTAACATGATTACGAGAAGCGGACAATAGGTGATATCATGCATTTTGTTGCTTACAATATAAGGATGTTTATGTGTGACATTAGTGCGATATTGATTTTTATTAGTTGGTTGATGACCTATAGGTTTGCCTAGTCTCGCCTACATGAACCACTATCGGGGGAGTCTAGTGGGTTTTTGACTTGTCCCACTAGGATATACTAGCTTGTCGGTTGTAAGTGTCATGACACTGCGTGATCTTTCACGTTATTATCGGGCGTTGCCTTGTTTTCTAGGGGCTTTGTGGGATTGAGTGATGTGTAACTAGAGATGAATCATAAACATGTAGCATCACTCTTGTAGTTAGCTTGTTTCACTTGCTTTATACTTTTATAGATGTATCGAGATGTAGCAGGATTAATTCTTAACGGAATCTTATGTAGCCGGGTAGCTCCCATAGTTGCTGATTTACCGAGAGGATTTATGATCGTGAAGTTTAGGTGTATAGATGGAATCGATGGATCGGGTAATTTGGGTGAACTGGATAGTGGCCTTTGCATTATTATTGTTGTTGCATTGAATTGTTGTGGTGACATTTGTCGTTATACTTGTTTATAATTGTTGGTTTAAAATTATTATGATTAACTCATTTAAATGTTACCGTTGGGGGTTTCTTTATTTAATAACTCATTGTATCTCACTTAGCTTTAATTAGCTAACACTTCTTTCTTGCAATACCGTCTTTGTATTCGTGCAGGATAAATAGGAACCTTCTTGCGGGATTCTTGGGGAGTGAGGTTGGGTAGTTTAAATCGATCCACCTGGCACCCGGAACTTATCCTACTATTTTTAATTCTTACAATATTGAATTAGGACTCCTTAGTCTATAAAAGGAGGTTCCTAGGGTTAGAGTCGGTTAGATATATATGGAAAAGATATTATTTTGTGTAGAAAGTTACTAAAACCGACTAGGACTCCTTAGTCTATAAAAGGAGGTTCCTAGGGTTAGAATAGATACGTATTCATTGTTAAGTCGATTCACTTCAAGGTTGTAAACCCTAGCATTGTTGAATGCTCGTATATTGCTAATATATTGAAGTGTTGAAAGTTTATTAATTGTTCTTCTTAAGTTAAGCTTTAATATTCCGCGTTATTGCTTAAGTTTCAATCTAAGTCAACTTCTATAAGATCGTTTGTTCAACTGGGATCAACAATATTTTCTTCAAATTTATTTATTGTTGATTGATGTGTTTCAATTTGATATTGATTTCGTAGTATTTGATTTGCCTAATATTCATGATTGATTATATAGATGTTATTTATAGATGCATACATGTTCATGACCCATAGGTTTGCCTAGTCTCGCCTACATGAACCACTATTGGGGGAGTCTGGGTTTTTGGCTTGTCCTACTAGGATATACTAGCTTGTCGATTGTAAGTGTCATGACACGGAGTGATCATTCACGTTATTATCGGGTGCTGCCTTGCTTTTTAAGGGCTTGGTGGGATTGAGTGGCGTGTGACTAGAGATGAGTCACATACATGTAGCATCACTCTTGTAGTTAACTTGTTTCACTTGCTTTCTACTTTTATAGATGTATCGAGAGGTAGCGGGATTAAATATTAACGGAATCTTATGTAGCCGGGTAGCTCCCATGGTTGCTGATTTACCGAGAGGATTTATGATCGTGAAGTTTAGGTGTATAGATGGAATCTATGGATCGGGTACTTTGGATGAATTGGATAGTGGCCTTTGCATTATTATCATTGTTGCATTGAAGTGTTGTGGTGACATTTGCCGTTATACTTGTTTATAATTGTTTGTTTAAAATTATTATGGTTAACTCATTTAAATGTTATCGTTGGGGGTTTCTTTATTTAATAACTCATTGTATCTCACTTAGGGTTAATTAACTAACACTTGTTTCTTGCAAAACCGTCTTGGTATTCGTAAAGGATAAATAGGAACCTTCTTGCGGGATTCTTGGGGAGTGAGGTTGAGTAATTTAAATCGATTCACCTGGCACTTGGAACTTATCCTACTATTTTTAATGATTACAATATTGAAGTTGGTTTTATAGATTGTTATGTAACACCCATTTGGGTTAGATTTTTCATGATTTGATAATTTAGCGAATTATGCAAACTATGGTTTTAGACTTCCGTTGCTTATTTTCATGACTTGGACTATACAATAATTTTTTTTTTTGAAATGGCTATTTTCCAGAATTAGGGTGTTACAGTTGTGGGATGGGTAGAAGAAGATGCTCGCTTGCGTTGATCTAGTAGTTCAAGTCTTTTACGACTAGACATAAAAGGAAGAGAGATGCACCCTTGAAAAGAAAGGCTGTGGGTGAGGGTGAGGCTAACTTAGGGAAGAAGAGAAAGGTGGTGAAGAGGGATGCGGAAATAGGAAAATCAATCATGGTTGATGATGATTAGGATGTTAACAAGAAAAAAATGGTTCTACCAAGGCCTACTGGTAATGTCATTAGAGAGGGTGGTTTTATGAACCAGAAAGCAGATGTGGATTCATTTTAATGTGGGAGCAAAGGCTGTGGGTATTTTGACTAGATGAGTCTAATGAATTATTTAGCATTTTTTTAAGGGCCAACGACTTAAATAGACCAAGAGATTTTTTTCCATCATATAGACCATTGTCTCTATTTGGAAAAAAACTTCCAAATATATACTTGATAACGCTCAAATTGTACATGTTTTTAGGAGCGTTATTGTGGATTTTATGGTCACTTTTATGAACTTTTGGTACTTAATTGAGCATAATTCGTATTTAGGTTCATGGAAGGAAAATGATGAAAAAGACGAAGAAATGATCAATAAACGAAGATTTATGCATGTACGAAGAATTCCCGATTCATTCAAGTCTCTTGGAGTATATTCGAGAAGATAAAAGTCATGAAGTTGTCACTCCAAAGACTCAAGAATAAAATATAAGAAGGAAAATGAGGAGTGGAATGAAGAAAAGAAGCTCAAATGAAGAATTAATGGAAGACTCGTTGTTCCCGACACACCTTCACCATTTTGGCCATATCTTGAGCATACGGACTCCGTTTGACCCCCCGTTCGCGGCCACAGAAAGCTAAGAGAAAGATCTACAACTTTCATGTTTATCATTTTCTATCAAATGAATCCAACCGATCGGTAGGAGCCCGCAACCGATCGGTTAGATCAAAATGTCTCATCCATCCGGATCGGATGGAATCCAACCGAACGGTTGGATGCATGCTGACCTCCCCAAGTCATTTTTAATACATAATTAAGTGTCTTTAAGCCACAAGTCTGATCACTTGCCTCCATTTACTCATAATCCTGCTACTTTATGACACTTAGTGCCCAAGTTTCATGCTTAGGGGCTAAGGGTTGATTTCTATAATAAATATGAGTGCTTAGGCTTAGTTTTCAGTGTGCAATTCTTTCCTCCACCCCTAAGGACGAATTGTCACCAACTTATCTCACCCAAAAGACCACAAACCTCTGCCATTTCCAGAAGTAGTGCTCAAGAAAGTGTTCGGGTATGATTTTCCGGGTTGGTTAGAAGTTGTAGTTGATTGGAGGCTTGAAGGTTGCTATAATCCTTTACCTTCTCCTATTGTAATTCATACTTTGGGTAAACTCTTGTTACTTTTATACTTCATGATGTTTATGATTACTATGATTGTTGAAGACTTATGTTTGGTTGAATACAATATGATTTTGTTTTGATTACTTGTTTGGATATTATGAAAACTTGTGATAAAAGGATGTTTGGATACAATTAGTGTTTGGTTGGTTTATGATGAAAGACATCATATTTGGTTAAATTGGAACTTGTCTTGTTTATTATTTTGATTAATCATTGTTGAGTCTATAGTCGAAAGGATTCTCAAAAGTGGTTGATTTCAATTCATTAGTCGACGAATGGATTTGGTCTTGTACTTTGTGACGATTGTATAAGGAACATAATAAACATAATATATAAAGGTTTAATTTGGATTAAAGGTCGAAAGGCATCTTTTGAATATGTGTTCTAATCATTTTCCAAGTAAATGGCACTTAACAAATTAATGGCATCAAAGTCTAGGACGAAAGGATTCTTTGTTGTTGTTTAGATATAAGGCTCATGATATAACCATTTGATTGAGGCTTATACATATTTAATTTATAAAATACTAAATTATTATTGGTTCTAGAGGTCGTAAGGATTACCTTTGATAATATGTTTTCCAAACTAAACATCCTAATATCCTTGTGATTATTTGTCCAAACATGTATGTTCTTTATGTGAATGTTCTAATATTGCTTTTCTTGTTGGTTTGATCCGTGACAATCATAACCACCAACTTGTTACTTGCTTAAACAAACAAACGACACTTGAGTGTAACCAAGTCTCTTGGGACGACCTTGACTTACCACTACTATACTACAATTGACTAGGGTATACTTGCCCGAATGTGTTCCTAGTTAACCGGTAATTCTTGTTTATAAATTTAAAGCTTGTTGGAGCGCATCAATACTACTCGACTACGTGACCACGCGACTCCAATGTTATATTTTACTTGACTTCCTACAAGTTTGCTCGACTATTCACTATAATTTTGAACGACTTCACTTTTTGGGAAAAAAAAGTCGTGCGGTCTATATGGTGGAAATGTTGTATTTTTTGGTCTATTTGGGTCATTAACTCTTTTTTTTAATACATTGGATTG
Organism: Artemisia argyi; assembly: GCA_030686995.1. Lineage (NCBI taxonomy): Eukaryota > Viridiplantae > Streptophyta > Magnoliopsida > Asterales > Asteraceae > Artemisia > Artemisia argyi. The sequence continues at coordinate 83,927,891 of CM060705.1, read as the reverse complement.
CATATTATACTAACTTCATTGCATTGCATATCTTGAGTACGCAGGTATAGTTGATCACTTGTTGGTTCATCTAGTAGAAGCTTTTGAAGTTTTACAAATGGGTTCATCTTTTGGGATTATGTACTATGCAGAAACAAAAACAGTTTTAATTTGGTTGTATATTACCTATGTAATTTGGCTAATGTAACTTGAACTATATTATCTCTATTTTGGATAGAGCAAGGGCTGTGGGTTTTTTAACATCAGAAAATAGTATCTCTGTAACATTGGATTGTTTGAACTGTTTTGGAAACACCAATGGATGATCTATCAGTTTAGTTGTATCATGGTCTTGGGCTTGTCTAAGCCATTTCTATTTTTATTGATGTAAATATTGGTTGATTAATATAAGTTCACCTTGTTCACCATAAAAACTATATTACATCTGTATATGAACAAGAAGATACTATGTTTCCTATTTACATTGATCACTGGTATTGGATATTGCAGCAAAACAGGAAGAGATAGGGACCATTCAGGAGGCCAATTCTTGTTATTTGCAGTGATGCATATTTCTAGTGTTGCAATTGCCACTGTATCATCATAGTGTCCAAAGGATGGTTCACTACTATTACTACTATGTTTTTGCATCACTTATCTTAAGTCATAATCCATTATTCTAGAGGCCTAAGTCCTAATCCATTGTGTTTTATGGTTGAATTAATGCCATTTTCATGTTTTGGTTTGTGTTTATGCTTTCATTAATGTGATTTTTATGTTTATGTTTGTGATACTAATCAAAGACAATAAAACGGTAAAACATATTTGAACACATTCTACAATGAAAATCTTCTTCAAACGACCCATTTCATTCATTAACCATAACCATATTTTTACAATTTTAAGATAGGGGAAACCACAACCCTTATCTATATCTACATCAAGCTCGGGGAAACAACAACAAAATAACCCTAAGTCCCCAACCCCTACCTAGTACTTACATTCATCATAAACTAGGGGAAATGACAACAAAATAACCCCAACCCCTATCTACATTCATCATTATCAACAAAAGAAACCCATCCCATCCTCCATCAACCAACCCCCTCACATAAACATTTGCCTCACAGCAAACTCAATCTTCTTAAGAATCTTGTCGTGAATTTGCCTGACCATCCTCATCAACGCCCTCGCCCTACACAAATCAATAGGCTGGAGTCTCCTAAGCTTCTTCGTATTGTCCCTTGCAGTTCTCGAACGTGAGAAGTTTCGAAGTTCAACAATCGGCTCCCTCCTACGACCGACCCTATCAGTAATATTTTGGGACATGTTCATAAAATCGTGTGCCTGCTGCATGTCTTAAAGAATCTCTGTCTGGTAATAGCCAGACATCATTTCTGTTAGCACAAGAGAGTTACAGGCAAGCGTGAGGTCATAACAACGAGACATGTTCATGGTTAAGGAAATGGGGTATTTATGCTTATCTTAAGAGTGTGTGTTTGGGGGTGTGTGTAGTGATAAATAAGTTTGACTAAATAGGAGGTGTGTATCGGAAGTTAAGTCGTCCATTGCAAATTTAGCCATTGAAATAAAGTCGTGCATTGAGAACACAAAATGGTCAGGTGAATCAATTATTAGGAATAGTGAAATTACGATTATACCCATCGGCTGAGTCCACTTAACGGGAGTATTAACGCTCGTTAGCTCTCAGTGGCTATTTTGCACGTAACTTTAGCTCTCGGTGGCTAATTTGCAAAATTTTTTCTCTCGGTGTATTATGTGCAATTTTGGCAAAACATTAGGGACCAAATTTACAATTTACCCTTTATAAGACTTATGTGTAATTGAGATATGTTTGTACCCCCTAAAAGATTTATGAGTGTGCCCTTTTGAACTAGTCCGAGTTTAAGTAAAGTGCATGAAGAAGCAATGTGTAGGTTTATTTTCCCTGCCGAGAACAGAACGGGACGCCTCCTCCAAAATTCCAAATTAACATTTCCCAAACCCAAATCCCTTTGCAGTGCCGTATGTAAGTAAATAAATACACATTAGTACAATCACCGCATTGTCAAACCCCTAAATTGAAACTGAAATGCATTCCTTGTATACTGTCAGTCCCTTTTGTTCATTTTTATATTTAATGCTGTGAAACTGAAAATAACATATTCTGTTGATTGTTATGTAAATCATGCTTGTAAAATAAAACAAGACCTGTTACAGTTATGGTTTTAGTTGTTTTAGCTTTATGAAAGTCTTATCTTGTATGTGTGGTACATTGCATTATATATGCAAATGGAGTATATAATTAAGAAGGTGTCTTCCTGAGTATGGATTATACTACTTTAATTGTTATTGCTCCTAAATTAATTGGCTTCTGATGACTACACATGTTGAGAACTATTGTGTGGACAGATACGGGTCATACATTTTAACCGTCACGTGTTTTGTGACCGTAAGTTTATTTGCAAATGAACTACAACTAGAAACCACCGTGCTGGCCGACTTGGCAAGGTTCAGGCGTGTGGATTAGTCGGCCAAAAGGTTGAAAACCATGGTTACCTAAAATAAATAGAAAACAAGTAAACATAGTTTGGTTACTGGGTGTTTATGTCATTATGTTTGCCAATTATTAGCCAGTGATTATAATTCATTTGCATAAAAATGAATATTTTGCCACAAGTATCTTTTGAAGAATGATTTAACTTTGAATTTTTGCTTTGCTCGTGTGTGGTTAATTTTATTTTGATTGGATGGCATATAACTTCATGAAATTAGCTTTCATCCGTCATCAATGTAACTTGAAATGCTGTTTTAGTATGCAACTCACTTTCTTGAATGCTTGGCGGAGATAAATGAGGCCATGTGTTTCTAAAATGATATCGGTGACAAGTTTAATGTTATAAGCGAGTCTTAAATATGTTCTATCTAGGAGTGCATGTTTAGTTTACTTTCAAATTGATAAGAGCTACAATTTTCAGCACGAGATATATGGGCGTGTATGATGAGTGCTAATGGTAGCAGATCCGGCTGTAGCACAACCTAACCTGCTGCTTTTCAAGAACAACGGTTTGGTATATCCTACCCTCTGCTTGTCCATGTGAACCTTTATTCTTATAACCCCTCATGGTACAAATGATTTCTTTTCCTCATGGTACAAATGATTTCTTTGATTGTGTATTCAAATTTCTTTTTACGGGTCTATCTAAACTACCAACCTGCTCCTAATCACCAAAACCCATACACTAAACATATACCCTAACATTTATAGTATCGTCTGAATTATAAGTGGAATCATGTAATCTTGATCCTAACTGAAAACATGATATTCTCTTAAATTGCCCATGATGGACATGTTGCTTACAGTCTAGTCCTGCGATCATGGGCTCCTGGCACAATTATTGTATAATGCTAGAGACAAAGATTACCCAACACTACTTCTGGGTGATCATGGCACAATTAAATACGTTTGATGTTGTCATATCCTAAAAATTATACTTGGAGATAACATTCTCAACATTTCAATCAGTTCATAATCTTTGGGATGACATATGTGGCCTACGAGATTTCCTGGCGGGGGTGAGGTAGTTTTCTGCGTGTAAACATACTTGCAATTGGCAGATTATACATGAAACTGAGCATGAATCAAATACACAAACTAATACTTGTTCTAGTTGGTGTCTAATTTGCAAAGCTTGACTACGGGAAAGAGAATTTAATTTAGGAAATATAACTGGTCAATCTTGTATTATATGACGTGGTTCAACGATTATTTATGGTTTATCTATAGTAAGTTAATAACATGTCAAAACAAGGAGTACATCCTTTGATGAAAAGTAAGAAATCATAAAATGTGCGTTTTGACCTTGGTTTGAAAAGAGCGATGCACTTCGTTTCGATAAGGGTGAAAAGCCTAGGCGATATGATACAAGATTGACCAGCTCCGCTATTCCCTTGTAGATTTCTTAAGTTCCTTCACTCTACTGACATTAGACATTACAAAACAATAAGTTTCAGAAAGAGTAGAGCAAGCATTGGTTTATATATTTAATTTATGCTTAGTTTCATGGATAGTTTGACCATTGTATGTTTATGCAGAAAATCCACCTCACCTCCGCATATAAACCCTTTGGGCAATAGATGTCATCCCGAAGATTATGAAATGTTGAGAATGCTACTGCCTTGGTAAGGGATTTAGGACATTATAACATCAAACAAATATAATTGTAAGGGGATCACCATAATGTAGTGTTTGGTGATTTCTTCTCAGGTATTTTTCATATTATACCTTATAGAACTGCAGGAGTAGTTTATTATTGAACAAATACTTACCATATCATAGTTTTTTTGGTTACTGGTACTCTTTAGGAAGTTACTGTTGCTGCAAATTGCTAGTTGCTAGCTACAGTTAGATTGGTTTTGCTTGCTACGCATTCATTTTTGGCACTTACTTTGTTGTTAGACCAAGCACTATCCTCCAACCAGATTAGCATTTAAACCTGGTCCAATTGGACCCGACAACCCGATCTTTAATAGGGTTGGGTTACTGGTCATATATTTGCTCACCAAAACTCGATTCAACCTGGCCCAAGTAACCCAAAAACCCGACCCGATAACACAACTAAAGACAGGCATTCAATATATACTGCAACAAAAGTATCCTTTGATGTTCAAAACCATGCCATCACATTTAGATCAAACAGAAGCTACTTCATCATCTATTATGTGGACCTCGGCAGTTTGGATACGCAATCGAATGTACAAATTCTGATGACTTTCTGATCCATACATCATTGGTTACTTGACACTATGGAAAGTTTTCTGATTTACTCAAGCTTAGAGCAAAGAGAAATATACTTGCAGGCAACCTGTAAAAAACAGAAAAGAAATGTCAGTTAATATTTATAGGGTTATTGGCCTGCCGCCTGCAGTTATTCATTCTAAGAGTTCTGTTCACCCTGAAATTGTCTGCATAAGGCAGTACTAATAAGGTCTTAAATCTGCAGGTGGATAGCATGAGCTTCTCCACAATGCTGCAGAGACAGTGAAGAAAGAATATATGAATTAACTGCTTGGATTTGCTGCAATCTGAGTCCATAGATGAATTTGACCAGAAACAAACACTAGAACAATATTAAACATGGGCATGTAGATGAACTCTTGTGTATGAGGTAATGAAACTACTTTTTTCGAAAAGTAATTGTATAAATTTACAGATTCTCCAAACATTAATCTGTGCTCTGTATAATTTCAATTATTAATGATAAGCTTAAGGTTCCTTCGTCTTTTGCTTCAATAATTAAAAGGTCACCTTACCTATTTGCTCCCCCTTTACAATGTTCAAAACAGTGCATTTATATACCATATTGGAGGTCTTAACTGCAAACCGAATTATTGTAAATAGATATTGGTACATCTGGTGTTTATGAATTTATGGATCAAATAATCAATTAAGTAGATAATTAAAATTGTAGTGACATAGCATAAGTTTTTTATTTCCTTTTATTTTCTTTCTCAATGGGGTAAATGATGTTCAAATTTTATGAAAGACCCTTTAGGACTAGAACTAGACATGTATGCAAGGGTCAGTCATAAGTCATAACTCATAACACACAAGGTTCTGGCGAAAACAACACATACCAAATTACCAGGACTCTGTTGATTCATATCATTTGAGAGGATCATATTTTTGTTGGAAACGTCAAGATAATATATATTGCAAAAGAAAGAAGAATTGTGGTACCTAATTAGAAATTAATGTTTACATACAAAATGATCAATTTGTATGATTCCATTAGGCCAATGCTAATGGCTCGGTTGGTTGACCTCTAACCGAATTGGTGACCGTATTTCTACCATTAGCCCAACCGAATTGGTGACTGGTCACCCATAATCATTTTAAAGTTATGGTTGGTCTCCCAACCATAAGTTTTTTTTTTTTTTTTTTTTTTTTTTTTTTTTTTTTTTTTTTTAATTGCAGTCGTCTTATTAGCAAATTGTGGTTAGGTGTAGTTTTGAAAAAAGAAAGCTGATGTGATAAAGGGTGACCACAATAGTTATGATTGTCATTAGCATTGGCCTTAGACTAGTGCTAATGGGCAACCACAACCCCCAACCGACCAAACACATGACTGCGTTCCCCCACTAGCCCAACCACGGGCGACCGAGTCCTCCAACCAAATATATGTTATGGTTGACTACCCAACCAAAATTTCAATTTGGTTTGTGTGGGTTTTTTTTTTTTTTGGTTGCGGTATGATCAGTGTGTAGTTTTAGAGAGAAAACTGAACTGATACTTATGTGCTAGGGGTCACCAAGGAAAATTGTGGTCACCATTAGTATTAGTGTTAAATATATATAAATTGCAAAACACTGAACCACATACAACAAACAAAAGTAACAAGTTGGTCTGAGTGACCCTGTTGTGTTGCCTACTAGGGCTAGTTTTTTTGACTTTTAGTATGCTTGGTCAGATGGTCTGAACTCTACAATCCACAATACATTGGGTATCCTACAGTTAATAACACTCATGTAAAAGTTTACATAATTAGTTGGTGCATAGTTATCACTTATCAGTTATCATTATATATCTTCATTTGTTGGGTGAAGGTTTTTAAGAGAGTGATAACTTATTTAGAGATGGTCAATTCACACTTTTGTGTTCTTACTATCTTTCAATCAACTGGTTTTTTGTCTGGGGCTACATCCTTGTGAAGGGCCAGACGACTCCTAAAAGGGGTGCATGAGCTGGAGTTTTTCCGCCGATTTAAACCTTTTGAAAAACAGTTTGTCAAACAAGTCATAATGAATCAGATTTTAACATGTTAGTATAAAGATTACAGATTGTAGTCCATTTGACGATTCCCTTAAACATTGTTAAAAAAGCTTTTCTCGAATAATTATGACATTATAGCCGAAATTTTATATAGTAATTTTTGCTAAGTCATCTAAGGAGCAACCTGAATAACATAATGAGTGTTTTCACTCCATACTACAGTATGTAAAAATAACAGAAGTATCCTTTTAGGATGATTGTGAAAACAATCAAAATGAGCCTTAATCACATTTGCAGTGAGATTATTGGTATTCAAAAAGGTATTGAGATAAAAATTCTGCGATTTTTCTTATTTCTTATACAACTATTGTCATTTAACCACTGTGATTTAGTTTCGACAGATGATATCATTTTGGACATAGTTTGTCTGGCAGTTAAAAGTAATACAGTAATACTCTTGAGTAAATTTTTTTGGAACGGTTCTTTCGGAGAAATCCTTGACCAATTCGAAACTCGATGGGGGGAAAACCTTCAACTTAAGCCGCCCGAAGGCACGACACTTAATTTGAAGTAAACCCTGCCTTCTCCAGATTCGAACCCTAGTGGGTTAAAACCTTCATTGAAGGACTTTAAAAGCCTAGTATCAACAGACCCTGTGATCAAAGAGGACTTCCCGAATGGTCACCCATCCGGTACTACTCTCTTAGTGGCACACTTAACAAGTTGAGTAAATGCACACGTTATTTGTGTAAGTCCACTGTTTGATGTTAGCATGTTACTACTACAATAAAGTAAAATGTGGAAACTATTTGTTATAAAAAGTTTCATCACTTGTCATGTCAAAACACATGAGAACCCAGAATTGCAATTGATACCATGTCAACATAATAATATAATATTCGTGCCAAAGCAACCATCTTCTAGATCTACATGAGACTAGTATACATGATCAAACCCGGACCACAAACAACATTGTTACGTCAATACCAATTTAACTTTTTCTCTCCTAAACCGAATACCTCCTAAACCGAATACAGGTAGTAAGAGCATTCGATATAATCACGCAACCCCCCCATTAAACCTAGACCTTCCTGCGTTAACCATGCCGCCTTGCTGCGTTAAAGGGGTGTTAGCATGCTGCGTTAATCCCTTAACGCATCGTTAAGGTAACATTTAATTAAAAATAATAATAATAATAAATTACACTTTTGCCCCTTCTAAGTTTTTTAATATTTGTATTTAAAAAAAAAAAAATCCAAAACACCGCATTGGTTCTTAAACGGTATAGTTCGAACACGATAACCAAATTCAAATTCATAATTCAATATTCAATACAACACTATAATTGTCAATGAAATTTAAAACACAAATAACAATACGATACGAAAACACAAATCATCCAATGATTCTCATGAAGCTTTTATATAGATTTGTAATTGTCGATGAGATCTAACTTCTCTTCCCACACTTGCAACACTTGTTCCCTAACAATCTTTAAGGCGACATGAAGTTGCAGATGTGTTTTATCATTTCTTAGTAGAGTTTCTAGACCGACCCTGATAGCTGGATGGTCTTGAGGCAGCTCACTCAACCTTTCGATCTCTGGAGCACGATCATACACCTGTAGCATAGTACTAGTTATCTCGCCTAGCAAATTGTTAATCAGCTTGAGCACTTTTTCTTGTTCATTGCGTAATCGGGTAAGGATAGTCTTTTGCACCTTAACTGGTTCGTTAGCCATAGTATTTGTGTGAAAATTAGTTATACTTGTGTGAGAATACAAAGTGTTTGTGTTAAAGTGGCATTTACAGGGGAAACTAGCCGTTGGATGAGATTTTAGGGGAAACGAGCCGTTAAGTATTTTATTCAAATTCAAACTTAAAATAACATTACAACATATTAAAAACGATACGGGAAAAGTTAAAAACGATACTAAATCATACAACACCGTTAACCATAAATTAGCCATATGGGGTGGTTTCTCATCACCTCCCAAACGTGAACATAGTGAAAGCTTTTCCTACCAAAGCGTTGTTCAAAAATGGTCTTTGCGTTTTTGAGACGATCACTGTCGTTTTCCTTGCTTGTACGCTGCAACTCATTGTAAATAGTATTGAATCTTTTACATTCACCGTTAACTCTTGTCCATTTACCCGTGACCATATTTTTGTTACGATTGTTACCGACAATCTGATTGTTGAACATGTCTACAACCCGATTCCAAAATGTGTGATCATTGTGGGTGTGTTGTTCTTGGGAAACTTCAATCCAAACTTCAGCTAGCAAGGTTTCTTCTGCTTGTGACCAACGAGTACTCATCTCAAATGTTTGAATTATGAAAGAATTTGTAAAATGGTTTGATATATAAGTGTGTGAAAAATATTGTGTTATGGTATGTTATTTATAGCCGTGTGAAACAATGATTTCTCTCAACAATCCCCTAGTCCACCAGATAATGAATCTATTTATCACACCCCACCGGAGTATCTCTTTCTGATATTCCCAAATGAAATGAACCACAAAACACTCCACCTGCAGACCTCCTTCCTGTTTTCCCAAATGAAAATCAACCACAAAACACTCCACCGGAAGTTCTCTTTCCACCGGCAAACACTCCACCGGTGGACCTCCAAAACAATCCGTTTAACTTTTCAGAGGAATCTCTGACAACTGGAGCAAGATGAACAAGTATTCAAAGAAATTCAACAAGCCGAAGCACTTGAGGCAGCTGCTCGTAGGGAACGGGAACGAAGAGAAGCATAATACCGATGGGAAATGGGGCTTAACCATCAGGAATCAGAGACTTTGAGTGAGGAGGGTTGGGTCTCAGATGATTTCTTTAATTAATCGTACTTTGTATTTCATGTTTTAACTTTAATGTTTAATGTAGTTCGTGTTTTAAGTTTAATGTTTAATGTTTAATGTAATTTGTGTTTTAGTTTAATTTTTAATGTTTAATGTGTGTTTAAAGTTTAATGATTAATGTAATTTGTGTTTTAAAAGTTATGTTAGTTATTAAATGAAATATTAGTTTTAATTTATGGTTGAATTTGAAAATATTTGAGTTACAGTTGAGTTAAGGTGAGTTATGATAAGGGGTGTTTTTTTTAGTTAAAGTGAAAAGGTTAAAGCTGATGTGGTGCTGACATGGCAGTGTGTTAAGTTTTAACTCCGGGTTACCATAACCAATGCTCTAAGGATCGCAAATGTGACCAAACATTTTTTATAATTAAAATTTCATTAATAACTAAAAAACAATATGTTGATAATTCAAATAAAAATTTATTACCGAATGCTCGTAGTAAAGGGATCGCACTTGTGACCCAACATTAAAAAAAATATTAAATCACATCAATAATAATAAAAACACACTAATTTTTCATTCATTCAATTAAAAATACAAATTATAATACGAAAAAACACGAAATTTGAAAAACAATACGAAAACTAAAAGACATTACACGCAAAGAAAAGCACAATTGTCTTATTTGTTGTTTGAATGCATCTAAATAATTTTAGTAATGATTTGATTTTGTATTATTCCTGCCATTTTAAACAAAGCATCTTTCATCTTCTCAAGATTTGTCTTTTAAAAAAGTGTCAATCAAAGCTAGTTTTTCTTGCGAAATATCTTTGTATTATGTGTATGCTTTCCTCATATCCTCATTAGCTGTGCGTGTGTAGTCAAATTGCACAGCTAAGACGATAATCGCTTGCTAGCAAATTGTATCCCTATCAACTAGTTTCTGAACATCAGCTTTGATTTCATCGACGGTATGTGAAAGTGAATGATCCATGATATTTTATAAAGATAAGTTTTGGTTTTGGTAAAGAGTGTGTGTATAAAAATGAAGAAATGATAAAGTAGGTTTGAATATATATATATATATATATATATATATATATATATATATATATATATATATACACACACACACACGTAAAACACCCCAACATTCAAATGTTCTCCTCATTTGTTCGGTCTCTTGACGGATCAAAATGCCTAGACCATGTTAGTTTTGTGGACAAAATATTAATAAATGTATGTCTATAATCGAACTCGAGATCACGAGATTTTGCAAACTTTAAGTATGAATAATAATTGTTTATAAAATGTTATATTTAATTATTATATACACAAAACACATAACGATCGTTAGTACTTAACGATAAATGACTAACGACCGTTAGACAAATATAAGGAAAGAATTATGTGTTTATAATTGGTAAGTCAAGAAGCTTTCGGATCCCCTTGTGAGTATGATGGCAGATCGGTTGGGCTTGGGGAAACCCAATCCTACACGAACTTGAGCTCCAAGTTATTAACACTATAAATACAAATCAAGGATTATTAGTTTTTGTAACTTTTGTAAACAATACTAAACCCTAACTTTGTGTTTTCTTTCTTTGTGAGTCAATCGCCCGAACACCCCTCCTTAGGGTGATTCGACTTTTGGTTTTTATAAAACAAATTGTTTTGTGTTTATTACTTGCATAATCTCTTACTTCGTATGTGTGTACAAGAACGTGAATCAAACACACTATTGTTTGATTCTTGGATTGAATAACAAAACGGTAAGGGGTTATTCTTTAATCCACTTATAAACCATAATTAATTAGGGTTCATGATATAGTCGTTTTTAGAGTATAGGTTTATTTTTTCAAAGAAATGCTTAGGAAAGTATTTCCCCGGGTCGTGTCCCAACGAAGGTATGAATGGAATTTCGATTTTCCGATTCGGGAAACGTGTCGTGAAAGTGGTAAAAAGTGATTTTATGAGATTATACTAATGAATAAGTAAATGAAGCACAAATAATCACTTAAACACGTATTTCAAGTAATTAAACAAAAAATGTAACGTAGAATCAAAAACGTAAACTAAAACGTGAAATAAACGTAATCGTACGAAATAAAACGCGAATTTTAAGCTACACTACTCCTACGGACCTGAAATTAATTTTAAAAAGTTATAAATGATAAAAGAAAATTTTGAGAAAAAGAAAAATATTTTTTTTGACTTTTTATTTATTTATTATGAATTAAAATCTACTTAACTAATTAAAAATTAAAAGAAAACGCAATTAAGGTGAGAAAAATAAAAAATAAATTTTAAAAATTATAAAATAGCTAAAAAGTAATTTTAAAACTAAAAACTATTTTTTTTTGGCTTTTTGTGTAATTTTTGAAAATTAAAAACTATTAAATCTAATTAAAAATTTAAATTAAATTCAAAATAAATGGAAAAAATGCAAAATAAATTTCTAAAATTCTAAAATAATTGAAAACTATTTTCTTAAATATTTTTGGATTTTTTTAAGCTTTTTCTGATTTTTTTTGGAATTTTTGGTAATTAAAAGGTATTTAAAAATTAATTAAAAATGAAAATTAAATAGGAAAAATAGTAAATGGACTCAGAAAAATTTGAAAAAATTACAGAAAATCTAAAATATTAAAATAAGCTTGACAAAAAATTTTGAAAGAAAAATAAGCCAGAGAAGTATTGATAAGCTTGAAACAGATTATTTGGAGTGCTTATTAATAAGCACTCCTAACCCAAAATGATTGAAACTTTGACTAAATGATTTATTAACTCAAATATGCTCAAAAGTGTTGAGATATGACAAATTGGAACTCAGAAAACTCAGATAAAGGCTCAATCAGTTACAATAAGCTTTATGAGAATAAGCAATATGCAAACAGACAAGCTCAAAATTCAACACCAAGCTAAAGCACAAGATAATAAGCACTATGTAATTAGAAATGGCTAAATGAGCACTCAATACTAGCTTATAAGCAGTGTGGCAGGTGCAAATATGAAACAGAAAAGCAGTACACTTACCCTAATAGACAACTTATTCTAAAGCACCTAATAAGCTAATGAATAGATCCTAAGGGGGCAAATTTAAGTTTGAACTACAGGGAACCCAGAAATCCAAAAAGAACTAATTCCAATCCACAATAGGACCCCTGAAACTATCCTAGTTCAGCTGCTACTAAACCTGCAGGCCTGTGTTTGACTTTTCTGAATGCACCAACGGTTTGACTTAATTGAGATTCTAATGATCTAAGCTGATTATAAATGTAAAATTAAGACAACTTATTACTTGATTAACCTACTTGAGTCCTAAATCTAAAAGATCACTAAGCCACAGGTTCACAAATCCAACTCATTGAACACAGATTTGAGTATCCAAATGAACTTTGACTTTCTTCAATATGGCCTACTAATTTTATGTTTGTATGATCCTAAATATGCCTAAAGGGTTCTAGTTATGCAGAAAACACATATCTCAAACAACTAATTCCCACTTAAACAAGCTGATCCAAACAGTCCCTATTGATGCATATGTAATGAGATTCCAAGGCAGAAACTCTATGTAATAACAATCCACACCACTAACTCAGTCTAATAATGATTCAATAGATTAAAGCAAATATAAATCACCCAGAAACACAAACCTAAGAATTCAAAACAGTATGCAAAATCTAAATACTAAATTGTAATTATAAAACTATAAACTACAACTAAAACCTAAACTGATTTTATTTTAATAACTATAAGCCAAATTAAACTAAGCAACAGATTCAAATAGACTAATTAAGCTACAGAAATTACCTAGAACTGATATGAAGCAGCAATGAACACCTAAGATGAACCTGAATCCTACTAATGCAATGAAATACTAAACAAGCAGCTAATGATATCAATCAAACAGTAGCAACAGAATATTAATATAATCCAATAACCTTAACTAAGCACAGAAAAGCAATAAATCTAAATAGTAGATGAACAAAATTAAACAATAAGCTAAAAAGGATGATGGCACTTACACTTATTCCCCAGCTGAACAGGGGATCATTTGATCTCAAGCCTAACTTTATTAGGCTCCATAATAACACCAGAAAACTGAATCCAACACCATTCTAACCCAGAATCATGCTTGAACTGACTTTGACTATTGTTGACCAAAAATTAAGAACAAATTTAGAGCAGAATCAATTCAATAATAACCACCACAAGCTAGAATGAAAATTGAATGAACTTCTGAAAGCAGTAATGAAAACTTTAAAACAGATTTAGAATAGTAAATTGCTTGAAAATTTAATGACAAATAATTGAAAACTTGAATTTCATTAAAAATAGAAGTGAGTACAATTGAAGAATTTAGAAAATTACAATAAGCTGAAAATTAAACTACAAGCTACACCTACTCCTACCCTAATCTAATCCCTAAAATCTAACCACTCTCATTCATTGGTGAGGGAGAGCTATATATAGCTGCTGAGGTGAGGTCTTCTAGGGCCTCAGGAAGCTTCACGATCCTCTAATCATGTCCCTTGATCAAGCCTTGGCCACCAACCTATTAATCACGACCCTTGGATTAAAACCCTTCACACGGATTGCCAGCGTGGCACCGTGTGTTTCTGACCCCTTCTGACAACTTCTAGAACCCAATTATTGGATAATCATGAGGTAATTAATATTGTACGAGGGTAATTTTAATGGGAGGGTAAATTAGGGTTTATGAACAGTAAAGTTCTGGGTTGTGGGGAGAATTGGGGGCGGTAAAATAGGATTTGGTGTATTTTAGTTTTTGACCGGGTCAGAGTCAATGGGTTGACCGGGTAATTTATTGAAGGTTGGATCGGGTTTAAAGGGGAGTGGGGTGGGCTTATGAAAAAAGGTGTTGGGCTTTTTAAGGATTTGGGTTAGTTTAATAGGGTGGACTGGATTGGATTCAGTTTAGATATTAAGATGCAGTAGTAATTTTAACCAAGGACCATTGCTGTAATTATTCAAACCGTAGGGACCAAATCTGTAAATCCACCAATGTATTATCCAAGGGCAATTCTTGTAAATCTCTGAATTATGGAGGATGCATGATGACTTTACTTCAAATATTTCTTCAAAGGACCAATTTTGCCAATCTTTAAAAGTTGAGGGACTGAAGTTGTCATTTTCTCAAACTTTGATCAGGGGTCATTCTTGCAACTTTCTAAATTCTCTGAAGACTTCTAATGACTTTTTAAGCTTCCTTTGATCATTTTGCTTCCCCGGCTCCGGCTTTTGACATTTTTCTATTCTCGTGCTCGTTTTTGTCAGTTTTGGCTTTGTTTTTGTTCATTTTTCACATATCCGTACCTGCACATACACAAATACAAAAACACACATTCTCTTGGCATATTTGGTCTGATTTAAGGCTAAAAAGGATGTGTGAAAAAGCACACATCAGTTAATTAAAGGTTAATTAAAGTTTGATTCTTGTTCTTGCTATAATCCAAAGATACGTTTCTTGTTTATTATTCGGTTAATTATTTATATATTATATTGATTATACGCTTCCACATGTGTACTTGATGCTAGTTGTTTATTTATATAATTGTTATGGTATTAAAATTCCAACAGACCAACCAAATGGTTTGATCCCATTACGTTTTGTTTGAGCTCAAGTTTATTTCAACTTCACTTGAGTTATTCAGTTTGTAACAAAGTGAATTCAAGCTCTTAATTTGAGCTGACTTAACTAACAACGCGCGCGACCCCTAACTACGCGTCTCCTTGTTATGGCACACTACCAACTAAGCTTGAAGGACCACTTTTGAAGGTGGTTTGGTCGTCTACGCGCGACCAGAGATGGATCCAGAAAGAAATATGACCGAGTGCACAAATTTTTTTTAACCGTAATATAATAAAGTTAAAAAGTGGATGAAAACGAAGATTTCATTAAAACGATAAATAAATGAACATATTACTTTCTAATTAGTGATTCTACTATCTCCAAAGTAAAAAAAACACTTACGTGCACCCTCATTTTTAATATTAATAAGTTCTTCTTTCTCTATTACACAAGTTAAAGTGCCGTTAAAATAATTATCACTCATCCGATTACGCAAATCAGTTTTTATGAGCTTCATTTTATAAAAACATCTTTCAACCGTAGCAGTAGCAATAGAAAAGACTAAAACCAACTTCATTTAAGCACTACTTTTCATATATATTGTAAATACGACAACAATAAAAATGCCCCATGACAACACAATTGGGGTACTATTCATATTCTAATATATTGTTGACAACAATAAAAATGCCTCATGACAACATAATTGAGGTACTATTCATATTCTAATATATTGTTGACTATCACTTAAACTTGTTATCCTTATTTGTTTTAATAGAAATTGCATAGTTATTCACTTATTCTTATTGCCCTAAGCCCTTATTGATGATGATAGACTATACGAAACCAACAAATTAGTCAAGATTTCATACAACCAATCAAAACATGAAAACTTTAAAAGACATAATAAATAAATGAAAGATATATGTTACGACTTATGAACCTTTTTCATTTTTGTGGTGTTGGTTCAATTTTGGATTTTATAAATTGTTAGGATGATGAATAAACTTGTTCCATTAAAAAAACTATTTCATGGGCTTTTGTGCTTTAATTTATTAAACTTGTTTCATTTTTGGGTTTTTACAAATTTATTTGTAAGTATACGAACTAAATAATACTAGAGACACATTTTAATGCACCGGGGTGCATTTAAGATACATTTAAGAAAAATCGATAAGTTTTTCAAAAATTAACACTATATCGAAAAAATCCATGGGGTGCACGTGCACCCGCGGACACCCCCTTGGTTCCGTCTCTGCGCGCGACGAAATAAAAGTGTGGTTATTGTATGTGTGTGAGTTTGTTGCGGGGAAAGTTTGTGTTCCTTACTTCCTTATTACACACTGTCTAAGGTACTCGATTTCTCACATCTCTTCATCTCTAAGCCACCAAATCGAGAGTAGTTCTTCTTACATTTGAACCATGCATGTTTAGACTATTTGGATGAAAGTAGCAAAAGTGCAAATAATGGAACCAAATAGGAGCAAAACGAAAGAATATAATAACTAGTACGTAAGTGAAAACGACATCAATTTATTTTCTCGAACCTCGAGTATAACACAACAGAATATGGGGTTGTATTGGTTTGTTCCCCACAAAGTTATTTACTAGACTTTTTTTATTATCTCCTACACCCATCCACACCTTTTCTCACCTATACTTTTTTATAATCATATCTCACTTCCTATATATATTTTGGTCTAAACTCACACAAACACTACACTAGAAAAACACGCTATGGTTATGAAGTTGCCTGCATGGTTGCAAGGTTTACTGAGTGAAAGCTTCTTTGGGATATGTGAGATTCATGAGAATAAAAGAAAGAATGAAAAGAACATATTTTGCTTGGATTGTTGTCAAAGCTTTTGCCCTCATTGTCTTCCTACTCATCACTCTCATCCAATTCTTCAGGTGAATTCTAAGGTTATGTATACTTGTACCACGAGAATATATATATATATATATATATATATATATATATATATATATATATATATATATATATATATATATATATATATATATATATATATATAATAGCAACTTACTTCTATAAGAATTTAATTCGTTATTATATATTTCATGAACACTCTTTTCTAACGCTTGATATTCTATTATCTTGTTATGTTTACTTGAAGTAACAATAGAGAATTTCATCATCCTACTTTAATTCAACAAGAAATGGTTAATTTTCATTGCAAATATTTTTACTCTTTCATCACATCATCTATTGAGTCCTATGAACTTCTTGTTTATACATTCGAAATTCTATTGTTTCTTGATGGATGGTTGGTGTTTCCTATAATTAATGAATTTTCCAATTCTATTTTGGAAAATTGAGACTATTGCCTTAAACTTGAATATAATTATTCTAATGTGGGGTTTTAGCAATGATTTGATTGATTTCTACTAAGACAAGTGTGCCTATGGCAATAGTATAATGTTTGAAATAAAAATCTTTTGTAAAAATTATGGGATTATGTGAATCAATTCACTTTTAGCTAGTGCTATAGTTTACTCTCTTATTTATTTATTTACTTTAGTTAGTTTTCTCTCGAACTATCAAATAAGAGTATAAGACCTTGAGTCACACCATGTAGTTATGAAACGAATTTAGTCATATGTCGACTCGAAAGTCGACATTAACTTCACAACGACAAAATATAGCAAAGGACAAATTATACGTTTATCACCAATTATATAAAACTATCTCAAAGGACAACGTAATAACTACAGTTGGAACTTTGCAATAACATGTTATAACAATTACTAGTACAAAAGATTGTATAATAAAACGTGTTTACCAGCACATAAATGAGTGTCTCACGTTCTCATGCATTAAGGGTGTGTTTGGTAGAGGGAATTCAAATCAAAGAAATGGAAATGCCATGATTTCTCTTGTTTGGTAAGCTGGAGAAATAGAAAAGCGGAGAAAATGGAATTCTCTAGAATTGGATGCCTTTGTATTTTGGTTTCTTTTGTTTCCATCCATTATGGTGTGGAAATCACATTTCTCAGCCCAATATTACCACGTGTATTTTGGTTTCTTTTATTTCCATCCATAGGTATTTTTTAAAAATAAATTAAAAAAATATTTTTTTAAATATATATTTTTTTAGAATTGTTATTTAGAAAAAATAATTTTTTTTAAATAATTTTTATAAAATATAAATTAAAAAATAATAATTTTTTTTAAATATTTTTTTTTTAAAATAAGTTTTTTTTAAATATAATTTAAAAAAAAATATTTTTTTAATATATTTTTTTGAATTGTTATTTAGAAAAAATATTTTTTTTTTTATAAAATCAACATTTTTTTTTTCATTTCTCGGGTCAAGTTTCTGTTGTTACCAAATATTAGAATTTAACAAAATTCTCTACTGATTTCTATTCTCTGAATTTATATTCTCTGCTTCATTTATATTCTCTGAAATTCTCTCTACCAAACGTGCCAGTGTAAACTTCTAAATGAAGAATAGAGAAAAAAAAGTAAAAAAATAAAAAATAAATAAAAAAATAAAAAAAAGCATGAACAATAAGTTTTCATATCTTGATGCATTAAATTATAAGATTTGAATAAAGAGTAGTAAGATTTGAAGAAGGAAATATAAAGATTTGGGAATTGCTTTCACCTGCAGGGGTTTTCTCAGTTGTTACTTTCAAAGAAAGTATAAGTTTGACCAAATACTCCAATCTAGTCAATTTTGTTTTTTTAACATTATATCAAAAGGTAAAGACCCATCTTTTTCACAACATTTAACCCTTTTCTTCCTTTTTATAACATTCGTTCATATCCAATTCAATTATGACAAGAGAAAACTACATTGCAAAAAATATACTTTTGTAACTCCTCTTTCACGATGAGACTTTTACTAACAAGACGACATACATCTTGCAAAAAGTTTATCCTTTCAATCTCAATTGTTCATTTTCAAATTTCTCTAGTTAAGACATTTTGAAATGGTAGAAGTAAAAATAAGATTAAGTGTAATAGTGTGTTATTTTGGCATTATTATTATTATTATTATTTTCGCAAATGGTGAATGTATTATTTCTCACATTTTATAGTTAGGCACACTAACAAGTTGTTGCATGTCATTTACATGTTAAATCAATCAAATACCTACACTGTTAAATCATTTACATGTTAGTCTACAACATCGCCATAGTGGAATTTGACCTTAGGTCCACTATAATTTGCACAATTGTGTTCCAATACTATATCAATTGTGTATAGGTGGCAAAAAGGGTGGGCCGGGCGGGACATGGGCCACACGGTCTAAACGGGTTCGGGCATGGGCAAATTAGGCTCATGTTATACGAATCGTTTAAGAAAAAACTTAAAATAGAGAAATAAATTCCTCAAACGTAACACTTTAATTATATTTAAAAAATTAAATATATTATATCTATAAGTCTTTTTATAAAAAACAAATATAATATTCTCAAATTAAGAGAAAATATTTGCCCATTAATGCCCATCTACTTTTAAATGGGCTATACACGCCTATTTCAGAAAAAGAAAAGGGCTAAATGTGCCTGATTCTTTTATAAATTTGCCAAAAATTAGTTTTTTTCCCCCTTAAATTGCCATCTCTACAATTGTTTATAGATGCATTAAGTAGTAAAGTCTTATTCCTTTGGAAAGTTGGCGTGGCCATTTTAAAGTAGTTTGCATACGTCATTAATGAACACAAGATCTCATGACCTTCACAAGATTTTGACTAGGCCTGAGCATCGGGCCGGAACCGATCCCGTCCCGACCCGTCCCGACAAGCCCGATCCCGATTGTGGCCGGAATCTCAAACCGACTCCCGATCCCGATTGTGTTCGGTTAGTCGGTATCGGAATCGGTCGGTATCGGTTAGTCGGTATCGGGCCGGATTAGCTTGTTATTGATCGGAATCATCCCGTCCCGACCCGTCCCGTCCCGACCCGACTCCCGAGTTCGCCGGAATAGCAAACCGACTCCCGACCCGTTTGCTAGTCGGGATCGGAATCGGGCCGTCGGGTGGTCGGAATCGGGCCGGTAATCGGGGGTCGGTCGGTAATGCTCACCCTTAATTTTGACTACTTTGCCACCCTTGTACTGTTGTGTCATTATCATATTGCTCTAGTCGCGCATTGATTCATCGAAGGCTTGGTACTATATCGTTAACCGTTTGCGATAATGGTAAAAAGAGTCAAATTTGATATTGTCATGAGTCCTCCTCAATGCATAGTGAGGCATTAACTAGTCAAACTGTACGAAATTTGAGTGTCCCAAAAAGCATATATATACAGTAGAGAGTTGTACGGATGGGGACGAGTGGGTATAGTTATTAACAATGTGGGTTCTTCATGTGATAGGTGAGAAGATATGTTTACCAGAATGTTGTAAGATTGGACGACCTTGAAAAACTCATCGACTGCTCATTTGTTCAGGTAACTTTTATTTTATATGTCTTGTTTCCTAAGTTTTACTGTAAGTTCTTTTTACAAAATAAAAAATAAAGAGTTTTTTTTTTTTTTTTTTGGGTAAAAAATAAAAAATAAAGAGTTTGAAAACATATAGGCCTTGTTTTGGCAATGGGACTATATCTTGGATGCTTATATGTTTATGACATTATTTTAACTTTGTACTTCTTTACCAAAGTAATGTTGTTATTGTTATGCAGCCGTATACGATCAACAGTGCGAAGGTTATATTTCTGAACCAAAGGGTACAAAATAGGTCATACAAGGGCAGTGTCAATTCATGTTTAACATGTGATAGGATCCTACAAGAACCATTCCATTTCTGTTCACTCTCATGCAAGGTTCCACACTAAACTAAATTATAATATGCATTGATAAATTTTTGAATTTCAAGTTTTTGTATTATTAGTATCTAAGAAGACGACATTTAAAATGTACGGTTGGTTTTAGCCTTGCAATTTTAACTGTTTTTATCCTTTGTGGACCAGGTTGATCACATGATGTATCAAGGGGAAGATTTGTCTAGTGTTTTGTGTAGGTTTGATGTGACTCATTTTGCTTACTCCCAATTTGAAGGATTTCCTATGGATGGTTCTGAGTTTGCTGATGACGATAGCCCTATCACCCCAAACTTCATCTACGAGGACTCGTTGCAATTTAAAGATTCGTCTAGTTCTGATAATGGCATTGGTGTTTCAAAAATTGCATATAAACCCGAGGGCGAGAAAAAGAAGAAGAAAAATAATGACTTCCTTCCTAAATTCTTTTCCTTTGGTAGTAGAAGAAAGGGAGCTCCTCAACGGTCACCGCTATCTTAAGCTTGTTTGCATCTTTTATTGCTCTAAATACTATTACTAGGTTTGTTATTATTATTATTATTATCACTTAATAAGGTAATGTCTATGATTGTCTCGAATGATGTCACCCGTAGCTGTGTTGCTAGTTGCCTTTCTAAAAAAAAAGAGAAAAGAAAGAAAAAAGCTATGTTGATAGTAGTGCGGCATGTAGCAATTCCATTCGAATCCATCGGTAGATGTTTGAGTCTGTAAACCATATTCCTTGGTATTTTCAACTTGACCCTACCAATTTTGTGTCGGTGTAATGGTATTTGCACATATGAAAAAATATATATGAAAATGTTGCAAAATCAGTATATGTACATGTTCCAAATTGAAGTATTTGTTTCTAACCAATTAACAATGGTATCCTACAAGCTAAGGCCGTCAAAATCGAGATCCTACTATGGATTACTTTTGTCTTTGCAATAAAGATAAAAATATGATCGAATCAGATCGAGATCTTACTATCTTACTTAAAATCGTATGCCATTTAAGATCATATGAAAAATTGACTCGTTTTTACTTAACACGATCGTAAAATCAAAAGATTTTAGTAGATAGATCGAGATTTTAAAAACTATAGTATGATACTATGATACAAACTAGTCCATATAAATGTGTTGTTTACACCTCCAAGTTGCATTAAGTTCATTCTACACCTCCTATGTATGTACTTCTAAGCAAATTTAATATTTTTTTGTCACATTCAACAAATAACTTATCATGAATAGTAAGTCATTTTTTTAGTTTTTTGTTTCGGTCATAGCATGAATATCTGTATTAAAATAGTTTTCCATCATGTTTCAAAAGTGACCATTGTGTAGGTAGGCAGGAATGAGTTGCATAAAAGGCTGGGCTAATATGATGAAGCATCTGCCGCAACCATGAGAAAATGTCATGCGTTGGGGCCCAAAAAGAATGAAACCTTTTTATGTATTACAAACCACATGGTTATAGCATGTAAGAATACAGTTTGATTTGACAATGTCCATTTATTGTTCGATGTCTCTTTTCTTCCCAACCAATTTCTTTTTCCCTATTTGTAAGGTAAAGTTGTAACCAGTCAACGTTATTTCGTATACCACAAAAGCTCTTGATATGGTTTGGTGTGGGGTTTCGACGGAAGGTCGACATTCAAGAATATCAAGCCTCAAAACTCACACTCAAATCTCACAAATGTGAAACGAAGAATAAACTTGAAGAAAAGTTTTACTGATATTCATGCGCTTTAATGAATAAAACTAAGGCTATTTATAGCCTTTACAAGAAAAACGTGTAACATACTAACTATCTAAAAACTAGGTAAATGAAACTATTCTACACAACATGCAATTCAGTTACATAAAACTCAGTCAAAGCCTTTTATCAATTCAAAATATTAACTAAAACATAATGCATAAAACCATAATATATTCATGCAAGTCCAGACATGCATGCACATGAACCCTTTAACGAACGATTAACCCAACATTGACACCCTTTAATCATTTGTTCGATTCTTCATCACAACAGCATTCAAGACCTTTTCCGGACACCCGACCTTCACCTCGGTCACATCCAAAGTCTTCTTTCAGCCTCTTTTGATTGTTCATAACACATAACACATGTAACATGACATCCCGTTGGACACGTTCATGGAAATTACCATCTTGATCTTTTCACGGATCCACGACCTCTTCCTCGGTAACATCCTAAGCAATCTCGGTAATGCAACCATCTCGACTCATCATCTAGGTTTGAACTTCCAACACCATAATGTTCACCAGCTTGTTCTCGATCACCCGACTGTTGGTTGTCTTCACACAGAACCCATTTGCTCATTACACTTCTGTGACACGAGAGCATTATTCCACCGATCAAGAAAACAAAGTCATCTGCTTGTACTGTTTTCTTTCACCCGCCAAATGAACCGATTCAACACCACCTGCGTTGAAGTCTTTCCGCCCATTGTTTCCCGCGAATCGGTCAATCTCTCCATTTTTCGGTGACCTACAACTTACCGCCTTCTATGTCTTCACTTTATGATAGCTTCAACCCTTTTTCGATTAAACACGTTCCAAGAGCCCTATTCCACTGACCAAGAATAACAAGCTACAAGCTTTACCGTCTTTTTGTACCTGCAAAATGACCCAAATGCAAAGCCACCTGCTTTGACGGAACCTTTCCGTTCGCTTTTTCACGCACCTTTGCTTGTTAGTCTCTTTAACACGGTACAACTGATCAAAGGTAGCTTACACCCCCTTCCACGAACCTGTGATCATAACATCACAACCCTTTCAAAACAAAACTCGGTTCCTTGCCGCGTCTGGCCTGCAGCGAAGGGCTACACTTTTCTTGAAACCAACTCTCAAACCCCCTTTCAATCAGTGTAATATAGGCAAGACACGAGGGATTGATCGTTCTCTAGGAGAGTAGTGAGGTAGGCTCGAAGTGTATGTCGAATTAAGTCTAAGTGCTGAGAGAAGATTATTTTTGGTCTTTTATATTTATTAGATTGCAAGTAAAATCACGAGTTTGAAGGAGTTTGGGTTTTAATAACTAATCAAACTAAAACTAACTTAAATGCAAGGAAAGGTAAATTTGGTGAAAACTCGTATAGGTAAACAAACGTGCTCACTTAATCATGCATTACTCCATAGTTGAATTCTAACTTAATGCCCTGTCACCCTCGTTAGTGTAATATGTAAGTATTCCCCTAATTCAACAGCGGGTTGTTCAAGTCCGCAATCTACGTGAAAACCTACGGGTGTTACCTGCTGACACACTCCCTCCCAGTAGTAAATTCACGCGCAATAAATACTTAAGAAAAAATCCACCCGTTTGACTATAATCGAGGGTATCCTCTAATCTAATCACGTTTCACTAGACATCTAACTGTGGTACTTAATACAGCTAATTTTCTAATGCCTAACGCACACACCACTAACAAGAAGCAATAATATCAAGGATCAAAACTAGGTTTCATGCAATCATAAGCAAACACAATATAATTTAGCCTAGCATATTAAATCGAAGAGAAGAAAGACAAATAATCACACAACACATAGAAATATTGTAATAATTAATAATAGAATAACTTATCTTCAATAAAACATGGAGTTATGAATGGCAAAATAACCACAAAGCTGAAGAAAATCATCAAGGGTTTGTCCTCCACAAGTTGCATACAAGTTCCACCCTTTATAATGAAAATAATGTGAAAATACATATAGATATAAATTTGTGATGGCGTTACTTTTTAAGTGTGACGCTGATACCTGGGAATCGTACCAGGCTTTACCTCTCGAGGGATCTCGAGAAGCTTACAACCCCCACCAGGCAGTGTACCTGATCGTTGTAGTATAGTATAGTGACAAGTACCGGGGGATTGATCGTTCCACTCAGGAATAGTGTCGCTAGGATTAGGAAGCCTAAAAACTAGGTCTAGAGGTGAGGGATGATTCTTTTTGTATTTTTATGTTTTTATAAAAGCAATTAAAAATCTCAGGTTTTGGAAGAGTGGACGGAATTAGTTGCTAATCAACTAACCCAATAACTAAGATGCAATCAAAATAAAATAACAAAAATGAAAATAAATCTAATTAAACTAGTGGTGTGAACAATGATAGGGAGAGTTGTGTTTACTTAGGTTTCATTACTCCCTAGATATCTTTTACAGGTTGATAGTTTGTTACAATTGCATGGATGACGGGTCGTATTCCTTAACACTAGTCGTAGGGCCGTGTACAATATTCCCTAACTCTATAAGATCCTACTTCACTCCTATGTCGAGCCGTTAGAAGCTCCTAACATGGGATCATTAGAATTCTCCTACGCATTAAATACAACCAAAAATCATAGTACACCTCTGATCATGTTTCTTAAGACGTTCAAGCATGTCACCAATGGAAGTCTGCCAGTTTTCTTAAGCCTAACATCGAATACAATCATCCGTAACAACTATAAACAAACAATCAACCCATAATTAACATCTAGGTTTCACTACATCTAAGCAAACACACAAGAGATCTAGCCAAGCATATTAAATTCAAGACAAGTGTAAGATATATTAAAACAACACAAAGACATACTGAATGAATTGAAAGAGTATTTATCTCAATTGAACATGAAAGGTTTCAAAGGGTAAAAACCCTTGAAAAAGCTGTAATATTCGTACTAGGGTTTCTCTCCAAAGTTATACCCTACTTGTTCCTCTCTAATGAATGAAAATTGCAAAATTATATATAGATTTTACAGGGTGACGGCGTCAAGAAGGAAATTCTGACGCCGTCAACTCGCCGCCCATAATGAAATCGGATTGCCTAGATCCAGTTTTGATGCCGTCATGTGCAATATTACTCTGGGCCGTCACTCATATTTGGACCATGACGGCCTATGGTGACGCCGGCATGTCCATAGTGTAAAACTCTTCTGGATCGTCACGGACTTTATCCACTTCCACCTCTTGTATTACTCTTGACGCCGTCACTTGAAGACTTTTGACGCCGTCAAGTACTGTTCCCAGCAAGAAAAATTAAGACTTTGCCGTTTTCTTCACTTTTATGCTCCAAAAACGTCCAAAATGCTTCCTTTTCCAGAATTCACTCCAAAAGTACCTAAAATGACAAAAGGAACGATTTATGGCAATATTTGATCAAATAAATTCAAATCCAGGCTAAAATGACCCCCTAAAAACGGTTCATTTTTCGCCTCATCAAATACCCTTACACTTGAGATTTGCTTGTCCTCAAGCAAATGCGCTTTTATTCTAATCGAAATACAAGTTAGGGGTCATTTAACACTAATATAAAAGTAATTACAATAAATAATCATTCCACTAAAGACCAAAGACAAGCACGGAGGTCATACACTAGCACCTCACAAATAGTGTTTAGAGACTCACATCTCTCGGGTGTAATAAAGTATATATCACAATATGGAAATGGAAAACATTTCTCACTACCTGTCATAGCAAAATAGATTACCATAGGCTTGGGAAAGGATCAAACCTCCACTACTTGGCGTAAGCACCTAGGATAAACTATCAAAGAGGTCTTTTAAAGGGTTATAACGTTAGGTGTAAGGATATGGAATACACGGTTTTGTTGGATATAGACAATATTTACTGGTGGCGAGTTAATCATCTTGGTTAATTACATGTACAATATGGCGTTGCTAAGCCAAGACTAGACTCGACTTAAGCTAATAAATCAAAAATAACAAAAACTTAAAATAAACATAGAATGAAACGGGATGGTAGTCCGTATGTTTTTTTTTTCTCTTTTCTTTTTCTATTTTTCTTCTTCTTGTTCTTTATTTTTTTTTCGATTTTCTTTATTTATTTATTTTTTATTTTTTATTTTTTTGCATACACTCTTACCATACCATCCAAAATAATACATCATAGGGAATGAACATTCCCCTTACACTTAAATTTTTACATACTTTAAAATAAACTAATCTAATGACTCGAATCAAGATAATCAAAACACTTTGAGTACTTTTTAAGATTAACGCACATATGGGGGTAATAAAATGATGTTCTTCCCCATTACTCCATAACACAAGTACTTTACCCATGAGTCCCAATCATCTCAAAACAATATGTACAAGGATATGACTCGACTTAGCAACCATGTAATAATTAGATAATTAACTAAGGGTTTAAACAAATAACAATAATGCACTAAAGATGAGTGCATACACGGAAGGCTAAGGCGATTTGGGTGTACATTTAAGTGGGTTGTAACAAATTCTTCCTTTAAGTAAGATGCTTAAAGGTAGAAACGAAAAGATAGGCTCGGAGGGGTGTACTAGGGGTTTCGTGTACTAAAAATGAGTACAACGCTAAGGTGTGGGAAAAAATTAATTGACTTTACTAGCCAAGTAATATGACTTAAATGGTCAAGTAATTGTGATACGGGTTTAACACAAGTGTGATCCTAATGCCTCTTATCATGTAGTAAATCCTACTACACGAATGTAGTCTCACTAGCGGTCTCGGGATGCATCACTAACGCAAGTTCTATAATCTAAATGCTACCGGTACACTCATAAGCACTAATAGTAAATGCTTTTCCTATCAAATCTAAAGGCGAACCTCACATATTTTGGTGGAAATTTTTTTTGAATGGTACAGTTTTGTGCTAGTCATACGACTCCTATCCATGAGACGCTTGCTAAGGCTAAAGTTTCACTCCTAAATGTTGTAAAAAGTTTTAAATTTGGCGTTAAAAATACACTAAAAATTATTTCTCATAGTTTTATTACACACCTACCATCAAACAAACAAACTCAAGTGAAAGTGTATCATATAAGGTATCATCATTTACCCTCCCCTTACACTTAGGTTGAACATTGTCCCCAATGTTCAATTAAAGAATGTAAAAGTAAAACAGGTAAAAGAATGAAATCAAATACTCTCCTGATTCGTTCGGTGTGGATAGTGTGGTAACAAGGTTAGATCTTCCTCTAAGAAAATGAACGTTCAAAGCTTCCCTTCCAGAAAAATAAATCATCTTCTTGTCATACATAACCTGTTAAACCTGAGAAAACAAACAAGGCAACCTCGCAAAAAATCGGCGGCAATCTATATATACTAACAAGTCCTAGAAAACAATGTAAGATATAATGCTTGTGAAATGAATGTTTGCAGATTTTCTGGAGTTTATAAAACTAAAGAATTAACAAAAACTTCAAGACTCCGTTAGAAAAACAAAAATAGCAAAATTTCCAGAATTTTACACATGACTCCGTCAGGAGTTAACTCCTGACGCCGTCAGAAGTGACCTGCAGAAATCTTTACGTTAAGTTTCCGGAAAATTTCTGGAAAAACTTATGTCCTACTTCCTGGAAAATCCTTCAAAACATCATTATGACTCGATACAAGCATCTAACTCTAACAAATACTAATACACATGTTCATTTAATATTGTGGAGAATCATGATCAATTTCGTTCTTAAAAACAAATTTGGGGTTTCCCCTTACACTTATCTTTTGCGAGATACCTTTATATGAAGTTAAGACGAAGTCAAACGACAAAATAAAGTATTTTCACAATTTTATTTTGAAACATGATCTACCAACAATAAAAATAAAGCATGCATACGAAAACAAATAACAATCAAACAAAATAAAAATCACACAAAACATGGGTTGCCTCCCAAGAAGCGCTTTTCTTTATTTACGAGTCTTGTAGCTAGACTCAAGGTCATGGACAATTACGTGACCTGATCGTTGGTCTCATTTACCGATTGTAAATGTTCTTTATAGAGACCAACCACCTTTTTCTCAATTGCTCCTATAATCCTATTGGCAAATTCCTTATCAACTTTATATTTCGGTCCTAGAGTCAAGCAATCTTTGTAGAAAAGGCTCTTCTTCTCCCATACATAGTCCATGCCCTTTTTCTTATCCTCTTCATTGATGTCCTCAAAAGCACAATGTTATCCATGTCAAATCGAGGCGCAAAACGAAATTCTTTCATTCTATTAGGCATCCTATATGTGATCCTATCGGTTTTACTAGCAAATCGGATTGTCCCTTCTATCTCATCATATTCTAACTTGGACTCTTCAACAAATGGTTTACCAAACACAACATGGGATAAGCGACAATCAATAACACTAGCTAGGTCTTCAACAACCATAAAGTCAGTGACATAAGTAAAGTTCCCAACAAAGACATGTAGACCTTCAACTCTCCCGACAAAGTTACAAACTCCACCGGGGTATTTAGGATCTCTTCTAGGTCCAAGTCTTGTTTTCACTATATCATGATAAACACTTGAGGATATAATGTTGATTGGGGATTTAAAATCAATGTAAGCATTGTCACTATGTTTATACCCAATCATACATGGTATTTTTGCATTCTTAGGATCGCCTCTCTTTATCTTAGGTTCAATTCTAGTGAAAGGAGGTCGACGATTATCAATAAGATATTTATAGTACGCAATCTCCTCCTTAGTGGGGTATAGATTGAAATAGTCCTCTAGCTTTGGATCTATCTCCCATTCCTCAAGTTCCTAAACCACATCCTCAGAATCATTAGGTCCTAGGTCCTTATTTGAATACAAGGCGGTCGCTAGGTCACTAAATGCATGGTCGAGCTCAACATTAATCAACCTATTAAGCTCCCTAAGTTCCCTAATGTCATTCTCAATTTGTTCACGCAACAAAGCCACTTCTCTAGGGGAAAGGGGTGGATTCACGTTTTCCATAATGGTCAACAGAATAGTCAATGAATTTAGTTTACTAACAAAGGCACGAAGAAAAAGATAGACTAAAGAAAACCTAAAAATAAAAATAAAATCTTACTAGAAAGGAATCTAGCAAGTAGACCTAATAAAAATAAATCCTAACCTAGACAATAACTATTCCCCGGCAGCGGCGCCAAAAACTTGATACGTGGGAATCGCACCAGGCTTTACCTCTCGAGGGATCTCGAGAAGCTTACAACCCCCACCAGGCAGTGTACCTGATCGTTGTAGTATAGTATAGTAACAAGTATCGGGGGATTGATCGTTCAACTCAGGAATAGTGTCGCTAAGATTAGAAAGCCTAAAAACTAGGTCTAGAAGTGAGGGATGATTCTTTTTGTATTTTTATGTTTTTATAAAAGCAATTAAAAATCTCGGGTTTTGAAAAAGTGGGCGGAATTAGTTGCTAATCAACTAACCCAATAACTAAGATGCAATCAAAATAAAATAACAAAAATGAAAATAAATCTAATTAAACTAGTGGTGTGAACAATGATAGGGAGAGTTGTGTTTACTTAGGTTTCATTACTCCCTAGATATCTTTTACAGGTTGATAGTTTGTTACAATTGCATGGATGACGGGTCGTATTCCTTAATACTAGTCGTAGGGCCGTGTACAATATTCCCTAACTCTATAGGATCCTACTTCACTCCTATGTCGAGCCATTAGAAGCTCCTAACATGGGATCATTAGAATTATCCTACATATTAAATACAACCAAAAATCATAGTACACCTCTGATCATGTTTCTTAAGACGTTCAAGCATGTCACCAATGGAAGTATGCCAGTTTTCTTAAGCCTAACATCGAATACAATCATCCGTAACAACTATAAACAAACAATCAACCCATAATTAACATCTAGGTTTCACTACATCTAAGTAAACACACAAGAGATCTAGCCAAGCATGTTAAATTCAAGACAAGTGTAAGATATATTCAAACAACACATAGACATATTGAATGAATTGAGAGAGTACTTATCTCAATTGAACATGAAAGGTTTCAAAGGGTAAAAACCCTTGAAAAAGCTGTAATATTCGTACTAGGGTTTCTCTCCAAAGTTATACCCTACTTGTTCCTCTCTAATGAATGAAAATTGCAAAACTATATATAGATTTTACAGGGTGACGACGTCAAGAAGGAAATTCTGACGCCGTCAACTCGCCGCCCATAATGAAATCGGATTGCCTAGATCCAGTTTTGATGCCGTCATGTGCAATATTACTCTGGGCCATCACTCATATTTGGACCATGACGGCCTATGGTGACGCCGTCATGTCCATAGTGTAAAACTCTTCTGGATCGTCATGGACTTTATCCACTTCCACCTCTTGTATTACTCTTGACGCCGTCACTTGAAGACTCTTGACGCCGTCAGGTACTGTTCCTAGCAAGGAAAATTAAGACTTTGCCGTTTTCATCACTTTTATGCTCCAAAAACGTCCAAAATGCTTTCTTTTCCAGAATTCACTCCAAAAGTACCTAAAATGACAAAAGGAACGATTTAGGGCAATATTTGATCAAATAAATTCAAATCCGGGCTAAAATGACCCCTTAAAAACGGTTCATTTTTGGCCTCATCAGACGTCGTCAGCTCGCCGTCTTCTAGGGTTTCGTTATTGCACCGACTTAGTTGTGACAACGTCATGTTGGGATTGTGACGCCGTTAGCCTTCATAAATTTGGTCTTGACACTGTCAGCTTGAGGCTGTCTCCAGAGCCTGTATGATCAGCGTGTGCTGGTGACGCTGTTACCTATTACGCCGTCACGTGCCCTTCTTGTGACGATTTTTCCCGATGTCGTCATTTTCTTCATTTTCCCGTCCAATCGAGTTCAAAATACTTCCTTTTCAAGCATTTGCTTCCCAAGTACTTAAAACTCAAATAGAAACGATTTAGGATAATAAATGATCCAATATATATGAGTTTACAGGCTAAATGACCCCTTAAAAGTGTATGAAATCACACCTCATCATGTACTTATTGATAAAAGTAAATGAATGATAAAATATTTTAAATTGTTAATAGCTTGGATCCTGGTGAGTGCTTATTCACTCACTATTATATGGCCAAGTACCAATCCAATACGACTATTTAAGCTAACAAATGCCAAGAAAACACTTGTTTTTGTGTTGTGAATGTGCAGGAATGGATTTATCAATAAAAGACGAAAAATCATGAGAAAACAACGAAAACGGGCACGAGAGTTGAAGTTGGTCAAAAAGTCAAAGTCTGGGATCTAAAAGTCAACTATAGTCCTTCATCTATTCAGACTTGGCAAGATTAGTCCTTGAAATATATTTTGAAGAAATTACACATTCAGCCCTTGGAGTTTGGAAGTTTACACAAATGGTCCTTGAAAGTTATTTCGATACCAAATCTGAAAATACAAAGCCTGGTCCATTATATATACAAAACTTGGTCCATGATTAATCCAAACCCAATGATAACCAAGCCCAGTACCAACAAAGCCCATTCTCTTAAATTATCTTTACCCGATCCACCCATCACTCAAACCCGGTCAAACGGTCAATAAATAAAAAATCCCAAACCAAAATCAACCCCGCTTTTATTTTCCCCCAAATCAAAAACTTACCCAGGTTCCCATGAACCCTAGTTACTGTTCCGGTCAAAAATTACCATCATTACGGGTACGGACGTCAATTCAATTACGTTTCTAGAAGATTTTGGATGTCAGCATGTGTCAGAGGCTCAAACTAACACACGGGGGGCTACGTGGCTGCATTCTATTGGGTAGAGCGCGTCATCAGATGCAATCCAAGGGTGGAAATGAAGGGATCAATGATTAGAGGCAATCTAAGGGTTCTGGATGGACATCAACAAGCACAGGTGATAAGGCAAAAAATGAACCACTTTTGGGGGGTCATTTAAGCCCGAATCCGAATTTATTTGATCAAATATTGCCCTAAATCGTTCCTTTTGTGATTTTAGGTACTTTGGGAGAGAAATCTGGAAAAGGAAGCAATTCGAACGTTTTTGGAGCATAAAAGTAAAGAAAACGCCAAAGTCTTAATTTTCCATGCTAGGAACAGTAGGTGACGGCGTCAAGAGCAATTCTTTGATGGCGTCAAGAGCAAATCTCATGAATTTCCATGACGACCCAGAACGGATTTGACGGCGTCACATAGGAAGGGCGTCAAGAGTAAAAGAGTCATGACGGCCTGGAAGTACTTAAGTCTTGACGGCGTCAGAAGTGGATCTAGGCAGTCCGAGGAGAGTTTTGGCGGCGAGGTGACGGCGTCACATTGTTTGTCTTGACGCCGTCAGACCTATTTTTCTATATATAGTTTTCTATTTTTCACACATTAAAAGAAAAAGTTTTTGGGGAGAAACCCTAAGTACGATTTTGGTGTAACTTTACAGGTTTTTCAAGGGTTCCAACCCCTTGATACCTTGCATGATTAATCAAGATAAGTGTTCTTCTAATTCAATCAATATGTCTATGTGTTGGTTGTCTATATCATGTTCTTGTCTTAATTCTATTATGCTAGGCTAGATCTATCTTGTGTTTGCTTAGATCTAATGAAACCTAGATATTGATTATGTGTTGATTACTTGTTTATTCTTGTCTTAGATGAATGATTTATATGTTAGGCTTGAGAAAACTGGTAGATCTCCAAATGGTAACATACTTGAACGTCTTAAGAAACATGAACCGAGGCGCACTAGGTCTTTATTAGTTGTATTTAATGCATGAGCCACTGTTTACAATCCCTATAGTTGTGCTGGGCATGGTGTAGGAGGAGATAAGAGCTCATAGAATTGGGGAGTTATGTGTGCCACCCCATGAATGGTATTAAGGAATACAATCCGTCATTCATGCAATTATAACAAGTAATTAACGTGTAAAAGATATCCAGGGAGTAGTGAAATCTAAGTAAACACATTTTCTCCAATTACTGCTCACAACTTTAGTATAAATTAGTTTATTTTCATTTTTATTATTTTATTTTGATTGCATCTTAGTATTGGGTTAGTTGAATAGCAACTAATTCCGCCCACTCTTCCAAAACTCGAGATTTTACTTGCTTTCATAAAAATATAAAAACACAAAAATAATCATCCCTCACCTTTAGAACTAGTATTTAGGCTTTCTAATCCTAGCGACACTATTCCTAAGCTGAACGATCAATCCCCCGGTACTTGTCACTATACTATACTATAACGATCAGGTACACTGCCTGGTGGGGGTTGTAAGCTTCTCGAGATCCCTCGAGAGGTAAAGCCTGTTGCGATTCCCACGCATCAAGTTTTTGGCACCGCAGCCCAGGGAAATAGTTATTGTCTAGGTTAGAATTTCTTTGTATTAGGTCTACTTGCTAGATTCCTTTCTAGTAAGATTTTATTTTTATTTTTAGGTTTTCTTTAGTCTATCTCATTTCTTTGTGCCTTTGTTCGTAACTCTTTACCATTCGACATCATGGAAGGTGGTAACATCTTTGAACCCGTCATCCCACCACAACAAAACCCACCATTAGAACCCCTTAGGCCCCGAACCTTAGGAGAGTATTCCCGACCTAGCCACCAAGGCTATCGAAACACCATTGAGCTCACCGAAGCCAATGTGACCCCCTTGCGATCCGACACCATCCGGTTGGTGCAAAGCGGATGTGCATTCCATGGACTTCGTTCCGAAGATCCAAACCAACATCTTAAGGACTTCCTCAAAATCGTAGATTCCATAGACCTAGGTGTTGAAACTAGAGAGACAACCCGTTTACGCCTATTCCAATTCTCTCTACGGGATCAAGCTAGTCAATGGCTTGAGCGTTTACCCGCGGGATCCATCACCACATGGGATGATCTCACCACTCGTTTCCTTGCTCAATTTTTCCCACCGGGGAGAACTACTAAGCTTAGAAATGACATCTTGATGTTCCAACAACGTCAAAATGAAACCTTTTATGAAGCATGGATTCGATATAAAGACCTACTCCGAAAAGTCCCTCATCATGGCCTCGAACCATGGCTCCAGATCCAAATCTTTTACGATAAGTTTGACTATCAAACAAGGAAAGCCATTGATTACGCAGCCAAGGGTAGACTAGATAGACTTAGCGTTGACAAGTGCTGGAAAGTTCTTGAGGAGTTGGCACAATACGAAGAGGAAGGATGGGAGGACCCGATGTTCCCAAGCAAGGTAAAACTTGACTACGCATGTGCCACCCAAGAACAGTTGTTAGGAAGCATCGAAAAGCAGGAAAATGAATTAATAAGTATTGAGAAACTTGCTGCTGAACCCGTGTGGAATCATAATCTACGTAGGAATACGGTTATCAACCAGAATTTTCCTTAACGTTCACGACAAGAGGAATTCGAAGGGATAATGGTAACCTTCATGGATAATCAGGAAAAACAAATCCAGCACCTAGAAGCACGCATGGAGAGTACTCATAAAGCGTTTATGAATTTCGCAGACCAATTCATGTCAAGGGTCAAAGAAAGGATCAAGGAAAATTTTGTACCTAAAAAAATCGAAAAGGTCTTCGAGGTCTCAACCCCTTTGATGTTTAACCAAGAGGATAACGAGAAGCTTTACCCAAGTGCTTCACCGTCAATCACCCCCCACTCTTGTGAGCATCCTCAGAAAGAAAAGAATTCGCAATTCCATAACACTTTCGTTGGATGCCTGCTAACCACATTCCCAAACCTATCTAAGAAACGTTCTTTTGGTTTTAAACCCGGTGTAAAGAGGTTGCACCTCAAAAACACCACTGATTTGAAGCCCCCTATGGAACAACATCTTTCTTCTCACACCAATGACCCGTGCATAGGGATCAACTTAGCCAAAACGTCACCCGACCCCTTCTACAACCTTACCTCTTTCCGTGATAGTAATGAGACGTTCGACCCTGGTGGACCTCGTTAACGGAATAGCTACTCATGGGTTTTACTAATGTTTAGCAATTCACGCAAAGTGCAGGGACTGAACATGGAACTACTCCAAACCTCACCTTACACGGGCATCTGACGGCGTCAGATTTAACTCTTGACGCCGTCAGCTCGATGAATCTACAACATTAATCCAAAACCAATCACTTTCAACCCATACCCCACAAATCTCACCCAAAGTGCTGCTGCTACTCCGATTCTCCAACCTCCAATCCGACGTCTTCCGCATCCAATCTTCACTTGGTAAGTGATTTTTCTTCATCCTTTTTCGATCAATTGTCCCTAGGACCCATCAATTTAAAAAACCCCTTTCGCCCGAAACCCCACTCTTGACCCATTATTAACAAATCGTAATGCCATCCATTTGGTGATTTGTAACATCGGGGTTACCCGTTGATTATGTTATCTCACTCGAATTATGCATTAGATTAGGGAAATCGCTCATGCCACGGATTCTTTGACCCCTCACCCATGTTTTCTGATTAAAGGAGCGTTTGGGTAATGGGTTAAGAGTTTGAAAATTGATTTTTCCCTCGCATTTGCATGATTCGGATTCTGATCCATCTGACGGCATCAGGATTACTCTTGACGGCGTCAGATGTGTCTGACTGCATAAAGTTCATAAAAGTTCTCGTTCTAATCGTTTCCGTTCACTCCACCTTTTTCCAAGAAAATGAGCAAAAGATCTCGTCAACATAAGGGCAGTTCCTCTAGATCTCAAAGGGTCAATTATGGAGAATTAGTCCATAGTTGGAGCGAGTTTGACAATGTTGGTGCTAACACCAAGTATGCGGAGTTGTGTAACCACCACATTGATGCTGGGGCTGTGGTTGACTGGGATTTTCTAAGAGCCAATGGGTTGGAGGCTGCGTTTTTAGGGAGGATCCACACAGATGGGTTTGCGGGTCCACAGTGGGAGAGGTTGTTTAGGATTAGGGAGACAGTATATAGTGAGTTAGTGAGGGAGTTCTTTGCAACCTTCCGTTTTGATCAGGCTGAGGCTAGGACAGATATGGGGGGCACCACTGTGTATTTTAGGCTAGGGGGAGAGTTGCGGTCATGTTCAGTGGCTGAGTTTGGTTGGAGGATTGGGTTGTATACTAGGGAGGAGGTTGATGGGACTTTTATGCAGAGGCTGTTGCATGGGGAGACTCAGAGGAGTGAGATGAGGTGTATCACTTTTTGGCCGACCATAGGGAACGGGGTTTACACCTCGACTACCGGGGCAGCATCCATCAGGGACCCCATAGCTAGGCTAGTCCATAGGTGCATCACATACAGCCTGTCAGGACGTCATGGCACCACTCACCGTGTCACTGCTTCAGACCTGTTCTACTTGTACACCATCTTTTCTGCGGATGTCTACTGCAACATCCCATTTTGGGTGGCCAGTTATTTGAGGACCAGTGTGGGTGAGAGGGATATTGACAAGGTGTATGGGGGGATGTTCGTGACCCGGTTGGCTCGTTCCTATGGTCTTCTTACTCCTCAGATCATAGGGTACTTGAGCGACTGCGGGAACTGTAGGGTAGTGAGGGCTAAATCCCTCAGGCAGATGAGCATTGTGATGCCTGAGAGGAATGGGACCTATCGTTGGTACGAGGAAGGGGGCCAGATGTTGAGGAGGATGCTGATGATGAGGTAGATCCCCAGCAGCATCAGTTCCAGGGTTATGAGGAGGGGACGGCTGACTACTACCGACACATGAGTCGGGGAGACTGGCAGGCACACCAGGGTGCCTGGATGGGTCAGATGGACACATGGCGAACCACCACTGACCAGCGCTTTGATTGGATGTACGATCACACCATCCGCCAGATGCAGCACCTCTCCACCCGAGATCAGCTTGAGCCTCACCTTCAGATTGATCCCTTCCCAGGCCGTGAGACTGACTACCCTCCCTACGGGTACACCGGGCACCTCCCTCCTGGCTATGACTACTGCTTTGGTCCTCCTCCCCAGTGACTCCTCTTGATCTCCGTTGTCTTTGAACTATTTATTCATGGTTGTGTAATTTGAAACATTTGGTACTGTAATAGCTTAGGATGCGGCCTTTGTTGGCCTTGAACAATTTACTTGCATGTTTACGTTTGTTTTGAAATAATTAATGGTGATCATGGTGACATTATTCATTTCGTGTGTTCTTATTTGTGTGATTTTATTTGTTTGTTTGTTATTTGCTTCCGTATGCATGTTTTATTTTTATTGTTGGTTGATCATGTTTCTAAACTAAATAGTAGAAATACTTTACTTTGTTGTTTGGCCTAGTCTTAACTCCACCTAAAGGTATTTTTGCAAAAGATAAGTGTAAGGGGAAACCCCAAATATGTTTTTAAGAAACAAACCGATCATGATTCTCCACAATATTAAATGAACATGTGTATTCGTATTTGTTAGAGTCAAATGCTTGTATTGAGTCACAATGAAGTTTTGCAGGATTTTCCAGGAAGTAGGACCAAGTTTTTCCAGAAATTTTCCGGAAACTTAACATAAGGATTTCTGCAGGTCAATTCTGACGGCGTCAGGGGTTTACTCTTGACGGCGTCAGGAGTTAAAAATCTGGAAATTTTACTGGTTTTGTTTTTCTAACGGAGTCTTATGGTTTTTGTGAATTATTAAGTTTTATAATCTCCAGGGAATCTGCAAACTTCATTCCACAAGCATTATATCTTATCTTGTTTTCTAAGATTTAGTAACTTATATAGAATGCCGCCGATTTTACGCGAGGTTGTCTTGTCTATTTTGTCAGGTTTTACAGGTTATGTATGACAAGAAGATGATTTATATTCTGGAAGGGAAGCTTTGATTGTTCGTTTTCTTGGAGGAAGATTTAACCTGGCCATCCTATTATCCATACCGAGCGAATCAGGGGAGTATTTGATTTTCTCTTTACTTTTTCACTTTTACATTCTTTACTTGAACATTGGGGACAATGTTCATCTTAAGTGTAAGGGGAGGGTAAAAAGATGATACCTTACATATGCACTTTCGCTTGAGTTTGCTTTGTTTGATGGTAGATGTGTAATAAAACTATGAGAAATACTTGTTAGTGCAATTTTAGCGCCAAATTTAAAATTTTTTACAACATTTAGGAGTGAAACTTTAGCCATAACAAGCGTCTCATGGATAGGAGATTGTATGACTAGCACATAACTGTATATTCAGAAAAATTTTCCACCCAAATATGTGAGGTTCGCCTTTAGATTTGATAGGAAAAGCATTTACTATTAGTGCTTATGAGTGTACCGGTAGCATTTAGATTCTAGAACTTGGGTTAGTGATGCATCCCGAGACCGCTAGTGAGACTACATTCGTGTGGTAGGATTTACTACATGATAAGAGGCATTAGGATTACCCTTGTGTTAAACCCGTATTATAATTACTTGACCATTTAAGTCATATTACTTGGCTAGTTAAGTCAACTAATTTTACCCACACCATTAGCGTTGTACTCATTTTTAGTACACGAAACCCCTAGTACACCCCTCCGAGCCTATCTTTTCGTTTCTAACTTTAAGCATCTTACTTAAAGGAAGAATTTGTTACACCCCACTTAAATGTACACCCAAATCGCCTTAGCCTTCTGTGTATGCGCTCATTTTTAGTGCATTATTGTTATTTGTTAAACCCTAAGTTAACTTTCTAATTGATTACATGATTGCTAAGTCGAGTCATATCCTTGTACATATTGTTTTGGGACGATTGGGACTTATGGGTAAGTACTTATTTTATGGAGTAATGGGGAAGAACATCATTTATTACCTCCATATGTACGTTAATCTTAAAAGTACTCCAAGTGTTTTGATTTTCTTAATTCGAGTCATTAGATTAGTTTAATGTAAAGTATGTAAAGATTCAAGTGTAAGGGGAACGTTCATTCCCTATGATGTATTATTTTGGATGGTAGGGTAAGAGTGTATGCAAAAAAAATAAAAAAAATAAATAAAATAAAAATAAAAAATAAATAGAAAAAGAAAAAAAAAAACATACGGACTACCATCCCGTTTCATTCTATGTTTATTTTATGTTTTTTGTTATTTTTCATTTATTAGCTTAAGTCGAGTCTAGTCTTGGCTTAGCAACGCCACATTGTACATGTAATTAACTAAGATTGTTAACTCGCCACCAGTAAAACTTCCTTTATCCAACAAAACCGTGT
The DNA here is from genome assembly GCA_030686995.1 of Artemisia argyi. NCBI lineage: Eukaryota > Viridiplantae > Streptophyta > Magnoliopsida > Asterales > Asteraceae > Artemisia > Artemisia argyi. The sequence continues at coordinate 83,888,130 of CM060705.1, read as the reverse complement.
ATTTCATATCCCTACACCTAACGTTACAACCCTTTAAAAGACCTCTTTGCTAGTTTATCCTAGGTGCTTACGTCATGTGGTGGAGGTTTGATCCTTTCCCAAGCCTATGGTAATCTATTTTGCTATGACAGGTAGTGAGAGATATCTTCCGTTTCCATATTGTAATTTATACTTTATTACACCCGAGAGATGTAAGTATCTAAACACTATTTTTGAGGTGTTAGTGTATGACCTCCGTGTTTGTCTATTGGTCTTTAGTGGAACGATTATTTGTTGTAATTACTTTTATATTAGTGTTAAATGACCCCTAACTTGTATTTTGAGTAGAATAAAAGCGCATTTGCTTGAGGACAAGCAAATCTCAAGTGTAAGGGTATATGATGATGCGAAAAATGAACCACTTTTGGGGGGTCATTTAAGCCCGAATCCGAATTTATTTGATCAAATATTGCCCTAAATCGTTCCTTTTGTGATTTTAGGTACTTTGGGAGAGAAATCTGGAAAATGAAGCAATTTGGACGTTTTTGGAGCATAAAAGTGAAGAAAACGCCAAAGTCTTAATTTTCCATGCAGGGAACAGTAGGTGACGGCGTCAAGAGCAATTCTTTGACGGCGTCAAGAGCAAATCTCATGAATTTCCATGACGACCCAGAACGGATTTGACGGCGTCACGTAGGAAGGGCGTCAAGAGTAAAAGAGTCATGACGGCCTGGAAGTACTTAAGTCTTGACGGCGTCAGAAGTGGATCTAGGCAGTCCGAGGAGAGTTTTGGCGGCGAGGTGACGGCGTCACATTGTTTGTCTTGACGCCGTCAGACCTGTTTTTCTATATATAGTTTTCTATTTTTCACACATTAAAAGAAAAAGTTTTTGGGGAGAAACCCTAAGTACGATTTTGGTGTAACTTTACAGGTTTTTCAAGGGTTCCAACCCCTTGATACCTTGCATGATTAATCAAGATAAGTGTTCTTCTAATTCAATTAATATGTCTATGTGTTGGTTGTCTATATCATGTTTTTGTCTTAATTCTATCATGCTAGGCTAGATCTATCTTGTGTTTGCTTAGATCTAATGAAACCTAGATATTGATTATGTGTTGATTACTTGTTTATTCTTGTCTTGGATGAATGATTTATATGTTAGGCTTGAGAAAACTGGCAGATCTCCAAATGGTAACATGCTTGAACGTCTTAAGAAACATGAACCGAGGCGCACTAGGTCTTTATTGGTTGTATTTAATGCATGAGCCACTGTTTACAATCCCTATAGTTGTGCTGGGCATGGTGTAGGAGGAGATAGGAGCTCATAGAATTGGGGAGTTATGTGTGCCACCCCATGAATGGTATTAAGGAATACAATCCGTCATCCATGCAATTATAACAAGTAATTAACGTGTAAAAGATATCTAGGTAGTAGTGAAATCTAAGTAAACACATTTTCTCCAATTACTGCTCACAACTTTAGTATAAATTAGTTTATTTTCATTTTTATTATTTTATTTTGATTGCATCTTAGTATTGGATTAGTTGAATAGCAACTAATTCCGCTCACTCTTCCAAAACCCGAGATTTTACTTGCTTTCATAAAAATATAAAAACACAAAAATAATCATCCCTCACCTTTAGAACTAGTATTTAGGCTTTCTAATCCTAGCGACACTATTCCTAAGCTGAACGATCAATCCCCCGGTACTTGTCACTATACTATACTACAACGATCAGGTACACTGCCTAGTGGGGGTTGTAAGCTTCTCGAGATCCCTCGAGAGGTAAAGCCTGTTGTGATCCCCACGCATCAACAGGTCACACGGATTGCCAACATGGCAATCCGAGACCCCTTCTCTCACTGTTATCTATAAATAGGACCACTTTTAGCTTATTGAGTAGGAGGTTTTTAGTGTAATATTACTCTGTCAAAATGTATTCAGATTATGTAATCTAGCTTAGTCAATGTAATTTCTCTTTTGAATTTTAATAAAAGTTCTTATTTCCTTTAATCTCAGCTTGTTTTTCATATTAATATAGCTTATTCTGCTTTAATTTCTTTCATATTCAGCTTTAATTAGTTTAACTCAGCTTAAATTTCATTCATACTTATATTTTATTTTAGAAATCATAAAAATAAAAATAAAAATAAAAATCAGAAAATATTAAAATTAAAAATAAAAAATATATACATACTAGTTATAAAAGCTCACAGTAGAGCTTATTTTCTTTTCATACATTCCATTTAAGCTTGTTAGCTTATTAGTGGAAGTTATTTGAGTCAATACATCATAAAAATGAGAAGTTGAATCAATTAGTTGCTGTGGAGATTTGGATAAGTTGATACAGAAGCTATGAAATCAGCCTATCCTAGAGATAGGCAACTGTGAACTCCCTCTTTTCTTGCTGAGGGAGAGTTTGTGGTACTCTCTATTTTAAATTTTTGAAATATTAGTATCCGTTTTTGAGTATTGATAGTTGTAGAATTAGTAACTGTTTCATTGTTATTACTAGAGATTGTGTAGTTTATTGTTATCTAGTTAGTGTTTGATAGATTAGAAGTATTGAGTATTGTGGATCTGAATTGTTTATTGCTTGGTGTTTAGATAGGCTTTGATCTGAGTAGTTGTTGTTCATCTGACACTGTTTCATTTGAGTTGTTTATATCTGAGATATTTTGATCATCTATCATAACTTTTGGAACAGGTGGAATTTGGTAATTGATAGCTAAGTAACTTTTGCATAATTGAAAATCTGAGTTTAGTTGTGGTTTTTATAAGTGTTACTGTTTCATTGATTCATCATAGTTTTGGTTGCTAAGATTGTAAGCTGAGTTTTGGATTGTATCTGATCTGTGTTGTTAGGAGTATATCAGTTGGTGGATATGTGCTTAAATAACTTTACTAAACATCTGTTATTGCTTTGATCTTAGTTGTTGATTGAACATCTGTTAGTGGATCAGTAGTAGTGAGAGTTGTTATTGGAATTGTGTTGGTATAATTTAGTTTTACTGATTTCTAGTTGGATCGCTTTAATTGCATCTGTTTCAGTTTGGATTATATTAGAACTAGTTTTAGTAGTAATCTGAGTTGTCTATATTTCTTTGAGCTTCTGATTTAGAGATAAGTTGTATCTGTTTGCATCTGTTTCATTATCAGTTACTAATAAGGAGTGTTTGGAATTAGATAATTTACTAAGCAGTTAAGGTAGTTTGGTATAATTAGTTGCATTAGTAGTTTACTTGTAGTAATTTTAGTAGAACAATTGGTAAAAAAATAAGTAGGAGTATTAATAAAAGTCAACTGATCTTTGTTTATTCATTCTAATTGGCTGCTGATCTAGCATCATTTTATAGTAGTATTAGGTTGTTTCTGTTATAGCTATTGGTTGCTCTAGATTCTCAGTATTGTAGTTAAGACTTTGCCTTCATAAGCTGTTGCTATTGAGCTTAGTTTAGTACTTGTTTGCTTCCGTTTATTTGTGTTTTGGAGACTGAGTTCTGCTTGTTCATTTGGACTGGCTTGTGCTTATTTTTGATTGATTGAGTGATCTATTGGCATCTTTGAGTAATTTTGTAGTATAAAAAGTTTTGTGAATGCTTACTTTGCTTCTGGATCTGTATTTGCCATTAGCTTTTACAAGTGTTTATTACATCTTTTCATTAGCTTAATTGAGTTAGATATCTGTTGGTTCACTGGAAGCCTGATATAGTGATTTGTGCTTGCATTTGTTATTGGAGATTGTTTTCTGAGCTACATTTGAGCTGTTTTAGTGTTATATATCATTGATTGCTTCTGGTTCTGTAAATGCTTGTTCTGCTTATCAAATTAAGCTTGTCATTTGAGCTTATTTCCATTAAAAGTGGGATCTGTGTATTTCTGTGTTAGATCTTGTTTACATCTTGCATAACTGAGTAGTATAAATCATTTTTAGACTGTGTTTCAAGTTTCATTCAGTTTGGATCTCAAGTGCTTAATAATAAGCACTTAAGATAAGCAGTTTTACCTAAATAAGTAGTTCCACAGCTGATTTTCATCTCAAAATTTTATTCTGAGTTCTTTTTATTATTTTAGATTTTCTGGAATTTTTCCAGATTTTTCCTAGCAATTTTACTATTTTTCTTAATTTCTTTTGATTTTATTCATTTTTTAAACCATTTTAAAATACAAAAAATCAATAAAAAATCAGAAAAGGTTGTGAAAAATACAAAAATATTTTTAGAAATTCTTTTATAATATTTTAGAATTTTTAGAATTTAATTTTCATTTTTCCAAGTTATTTTTCTATTTTTCCTTATTTTTAATTCATTTTTAATTCCAAAATTAGAAAATTAATTATAGAAAATAAATAAAACGTCAAAAAAATATTTTTCTTTTTCTTAAAATTCTTTTTATTAGTTTAAGATTTTTAGAAAATATTTTCAAGTTCGTAGGATCATTTTTCGATATACGTTACGTTTTAAATTTTACGGTTGCGTTTCCGTTTTTACGTTTTTCAATTTGGTGCATAATTAGCTTGTACTCTTTGCATATTTCATACTTGTTTGTGAATACATGAACTATTTGATTGCTATTTTCACTTTCTCACTTTTCAATTCACGATTTCACGAATCGATATTCTCGATTCCATTCGCCTTTGTTGGAAAATGACTCGGGTGATCCGTATTTTACGCGGATCACTTCGATACTATACTATATTATATATAATTGGTTTTCACACGAATCAATTTTTGGCGTCACTGCCGGGGAAGGTCGAAGTGAATTTTTGAATAACGTTTTGAAAAATCGTGTTTTGTTAAGTCTTCCTCTACTTTGTATATATATCTCTATAAAAATTGAAAAATCAAAAACACTTTTCCTAAAGTGTTTACGAAATACCAAAAAAATAATAAAAGTTACAGCCTCGACTCGATCGAAAGAAAGGGCGTTGTAAACCAAAAAAAGTCTCGCAATATAACGAAAACGTAATTTAGTTGTTTATCGGACTATTTCAATTACTAAAACCGAATAAGCGGGAAATACGGAAGTTAAGACATTAAATTGCTAGCTGAAGAGAGATCCATTCTTCTCTCCCGTCCCGTCGCGAGTGGTTTTGAAAGAAACGGTTTTCGATTAACGTTACGTTTTAAGAAAAGAAAAACAAAAGAAATAAAAAGTTTTGTGAAAAATATAAAAAACAAAAAGATTTTTCTTTTTCTTTTTCTTTTCTTTTTAATTTTGTTTTTGGTGTATGCACACCCGCTCTTCTTTTGAGAGTCTTATATCACCTTTGTCAAATCCCGAAAGGGTAATACGACACACACACCGTGTCCATTTCCTTAACGTTGAGGAAATGGATATGAATGATCAACACCCTCCGGTGGGTGGTGATGTAAACCAACACATGCCGGCTCCCGATCTCCGAACGATGGAGGAGCTGTGCCAACCCACGATGCATGGTAGAGGTGGCCCGATTGCCCCTCTAAATATTGAGGCTACGGATTTTGGACTTAAGCACCACATGATACAACAAGTCCAAAATTCGTGCCAATTTCACGGATTACCGGGTGACGATGCAAATAAGCATCTCGATAAGTTTCTAACCGTCACCCAAAATATGAAGCAAAACGGGGTCTCTGATGACGCCCTCCGTCTCTCTCTCTTCCCCTATTCTCTTACGCATCATGCCACCGCTTGGTTTGATCGCCTTCCCAGAAACTCGATTCATACTTTCAATGAAATGGTTTCCAAGTTCCTGGCGAAGTATTTTCCACCATCGATGGTGACGAAATTGAGGAATGATATTAGTAATTTTCGACAACTCCCCGATGAGTCTTTGTTTGAGGCTTGGGAGCGTTACAAGCTTGCCATTGATCGTTGTCCGAATCATAATATGCTTCTCGTCACAATAATTGATACGTTTTATAATGGATTGACTTTACGACATAGGGACATGATCAATGCTGCAGCTGGTGGTACTTTCATGAAACGTCGTCCCGAGGATTGTTACGAGCTAATCGAGAATATGACGGCCCATTACAACTATTGGGATTCCTCAGCCGAGAGGAATGAGCCAATAAGATCGACTGCGACTCTAGACTCTTCTTCTAACCCCGAGCTAGCCATCTTGAATAAGAAAATTGACGATTTGTCGATGGCTATGCTAAGAATGTACCAAATGATGCCAAATCAAGCCAAAAACACACAAGTTAATATGATCAATGTCGTTTGTGAAACTTGTGGTGGTCCACACCCATATTATAAATGTCCAACGACCGGCTCTTTTGCTCAAGAGAACGTGTATGCTGCGAATATGGGTGGCAACGGTTACCCACCTCTTCAAGGAGACCGTAATCTACTCAGCTACCGTTCGAGCCATTTTCAAGGACCACCCGGGTTTAATAAACCTAATCAAGTGAATCAGAATAACAATGTGCAAAACCGTAATCATCAATTCAATAACAATCAGAATCACAACCGTGGAAATAATGGTTTTCAAGGACAAAATCAGAATTTTCAACAAAATCAAAACCGGGGAAATTACCACCAAGGCCCGCCTCAAGGGAATAATTTTCAAAACAATGGGAATTTTCAGAATAACAATCATGGAAATAATAATCATGGAAATCAGCATAATGGCAATTTTCAAAACCGTGGGCAAAGTTCTAATAATCAAAATCAAGCTGCTATTCCAAATCCGTCGCCCACGGAAGAATTGATTAAACAATTGATTCAAGGTCAACAAGCTTTAATTGCTAAACAAGATGAAACAACGAAAATGTTTGCAACTCAAATCAACGATATTAACAAGCGTTTAAATGATCGACCCTCGGGCTCTGGAACTTTGCCAAGCAACACGATCGCTAACCCGAGGGGCAATGCAAAAGCGATCATAACAAGGAGTGGTGTTACTTATGATGGACCGACGGCTCCGACTATCTCTTCTTCTCTACCCCCCAAGGTAGTCGCCCGTGAACCCGAGGTGACAACGGATACGGAAATTCCTATTAATAATGGAAGGACCGAAGACATCCAACCTTCGGTGGTCCCGACGTCTAAAGGAAAAGAAAAAGTTGTTAATGATAATGAAAATGAAACACCCGTTAAAACAAAGTTGCCATATCCGTCACGCTTAAACGAACAAAAGCACCGCGAGAAGGATAAAAACCAAATGGAGAAATTTTATCAGATTTTTCAAGAGTTACACTTTGATATAAGTCTCGCGGATGCTATACTTTTGATGCCCAAATTTGCTTCGATGCTAAAAGGTCTTTTGAATAATAAAGAAAAGCTTTTTGAAATGTCAAGGACTCAAATGAACGAGAATTGCTCAGCGGTTCTTCTCAAAAAGCTACCCGAAAAGCTTGAAGACCCTGGCAAGTTTCTTATACCGTGCAATTTTCCGGGTATGGTTCAATGCTTCGCCTTGGCCGATCTTGGTGCTAGCATTAACCTTATGCCGATGTCGATATGGAAAAAGTTGTCTCTTCCTAACTTGACACCGACGCTAATGACCCTCGAGCTTGCCGACCGATCTACGTCTCGTCCAATTGGCATAGCTGAGGATATTTTTGTCAATGTTGGGAAATTTCATTTCCCTGCGGATTTTGTGGTTGTTGATTTCGATGCCGATCCACGGGTTCCTCTCATTCTCGGGAGAGGTTTCCTAAGGACCGGTCGTGCTTTAATTGATGTTTATGACGAGGAGATTACTTTACGTGTTGGAAACGAAGCCGTCACTTTTAACCTTGATCAAACCGCGAGATACTCCTCCGATTACGATGTTTCTTCCGTCAACCGTATTGATGTTATTGATGAACTTACGGAGGAGTATGCTCAAGAATTTCTTGGTTTCACCGATAATGCTTCGAGTGGCAATCCCACTCCTTCTTTTGAACCAATCGTCTCTGATTCTTCCCCTTCCCTTACTTCGTTTGAGGGAAGTGATCTCGCTTGGGAAGAAATCAATGCTTGTCTTGCAAATGAATCATTTTCACCGGAAATTGATAATAACAACTTTGATCCGGAGGGGGACATTTTATTAATTGAAAAATTGTTAAACGAAAAACCGATTGTTTCTTCCCCTCCGGTTGACTTAAAAATGGCAGACGTAAAAGAAGTAAAGCCGTCTATTGAGAATCCTCCGGAGCTCGAGGATTTGCCTCCTCATCTCGAATACGCATACTTGGAAAAAAATGATAAATTACCGGTTATAATATCAAAAGGCCTTAAAGATGAGGAGAAGACACGACTCTTAGATGTGCTTCGGAAGCATAAAAGTGCGATTGCTTGGCAAATATCCGACATTAAGGGAATCGACCCTTGATTTTGTACTCATAAGATTCTTCTTGAGGATAATCACAAAGCTTCTGTCCAGCAACAACGACGGGTTAATCCATAAATCCATGAAGTGATCAAAAAGGAAGTTATTAAACTCCTTGACGCTGGAATGATTTATCCGATCTCGGATAGTTCATGGGTTAGCCCGGTTCATTGTGTGCCAAAGAAGGGCGGAATCACTGTTGTGAAGAATGACGATAATGAGCTTATACCGACTCGACTTGTGACCGGATGGAGAGTTTGTATCGACTATCGCAAGTTGAATGATGCGACACGTAAAGACCATTTCCCGCTTCCTTTTATGGACCAGATGCTTGAACGTTTAGCCGGAAATGAGTTCTATTGTTTTCTGGATGGCTTTTCTGGGTACTTTCAAATTCCCATTGATCCCCAGGATCAAGAAAATACCACTTTTACTTGCCCGTATGGAACGTTTGCCTATCGTAGAATGCCCTTTGGCTTATGTAACGCTCCAGGCACGTTTCAACGGTGTATGATGGCCATTTTTTCGGATATGATTGAAAAAACCATGGAAGTATTCATGGACGATTTCTCCGTCTATGGAAATTCTTTCGACTCTTGCCTTTCCCATTTGGAAAATATGCTAATTCGTTGTGAAAACACTAATTTAGTTCTAAATTGGGAAAAGTGCCACTTCATGGTTAAAGAGGGAATAGTTCTCGGCCATAAGATATCCAAATCTGGGATTGAGGTGGATCGGGCAAAAGTCGATGTTATTGCTAAATTACCACACCCGACTACCGTCAAAGGAATTAGAAGTTTCCTTGGTCATGCCGGCTTTTACCGACGTTTTATTCAAGACTTCTCCAAAATAGCCCGGCCTCTGACCCACCTTTTAGAGAAAGACGCTCCGTTTAACTTCACAAATGAATGCGTCGATGCATTTAATGTTTTAAAGAAAAAGTTAACGGAGGCACCAATATTAGTTGCCCCCAATTGGAACTTACTATTTGAGCTAATGTGTGATGCAAGCGATTATGCCATTGGTGCAGTTCTGGGGCAACGTAAGAACAAGTATTTTCAGCCTATACACTATGCAAGCAAGACCATGAATGATGCCCAACATCACTATACAACCACCGAAAAGGAAATGTTAGCGGTTGTCTATGCTTTTGAGAAATTTAGGTCTTATTTGCTACTTAAAAAATGCATAGTGTATACGGACCATTCCGCCCTAAAGTACTTAATGGCTAAACAAGATGCGAAGCCACGTTTAATGCGGTGCGTTCTTTTGCTCCAAGAATTTAATGTCGAAATACGAGACAAGAAAGGAGCTGAGAATCTTGCTGTCGATCACCTTTCACGACTTGAGAACCCCCATCAAAGTGTTCTCGAGAAAAAGGAAATTAACGATGTTTTTCCTCTCGAGACACTTGGGAGTGTGACCAAAACTGACCAAAGTACCCCATGGTTCGCCGATTTTGCGAATTACCATGCGGGGAATTTCATTAGGAAAGGGATGTCGTCCCAGCAAAAGAAGAAATTCTTTAAAGATATCCAACATTATTTTTGAGACGACCCCTACTTGTTCAAAGTCTGTGCGGATCAAGTGATCCGGCGGTGTGTTCACGGTACGGATGCCGTTGAAATTTTAAAGGCATGTCATAGTGGACCCACGGGGGGACATCATGGTGCCAATTTCACCGCTAAGAAGGTTTTCGATTCCGGCTTCTATTGGCCGACGATATATCGGGATGCCCATGAATTGGTGAAAACATGTGATTCTTGCCAACGTCAAGGGAAAATCTCTCAAAAAGATGAAATGCCGCAAAATGCGATTCAAGTTTGTGAGATTTTTGACGTTTGGGGCATCGATTTCATGGGGCCATTCCCGTCGTCTAGGGGTAACAAATATATTCTCGTGGCCGTTGATTACTTATCAAAATGGGTTGAAGCAAAGGCGCTCCCCACCAATGACGCCCGAGTGGTTGTTAAGTTTTTAAAGAGTCACTTTGCCCGATTTGGTGCACCTCGAGCCATAATAAGCGATCGTGGGACCCATTTTTGCAATGATGAATTTGGAAAGTTATGCTTAAGTATGGTGTCACACATCGTCTTTCCACGGCTTATCATCCACAAACGAGTGGTCAAGTGGAGGTCTCCAATCATGGTTTAAAACGTATACTTGAAAGGACAGTAGGAGAACACCGTGCCTCTTGGGCCGACAAATTAGAAGATGCATTATGGGGACCACTTACAAAACTCCCATTGGGTGTACACCATATAAGCTGGTTTACGGGAAAGCTTGTCATTTGCCCATTGAACTAGAGCACAAGGCCTACTGGGCCTTAAAACATGCCAACTTTGACTTGAAAACCGCGGGTGATCACAGAAAAATTCAATTGAATGAGTTAGTAGAACTCCGTGATCAAGCTTATGAGAATTCTTTGATTTATAAAGAGAAAACAAAAAGAATTCATGGTGCCAAGATCAAAGACCGCGTTTTTAACGTTGGTGATCAAGTGCTACTTTTTAATTCTCGGTTAAAGATATTCTCGAGTAAGCTTAAAACCCGTTGGTCTGGACCATTCACAATAACCCAAGTTTTCCCTTATGGAACCATTGAGTTAGCTCAACAAGATGGTCCCAATTTTAAGGTGAATGGTCACCGTTTAAAACACTACTTTGGAGGGGATGTACCGACTATGGTAGTCCCGGATCTCCAAACTTTCCCCAAGGACAATTGAATTCGGGGATCGAGTCAAGCTCATGTGACTCGGTGAACAAAAACAAGCGCTTCGTGGGTGGCAACCCATGCTTATCCAATTTCATATTCTTAATTTCTATTTTCTAACGAATAACGTGAGGAGGGGGGTGCCTCTTCTACTCTTGTGTTCTGTGGTTGTTTGTGATGTTTGTTAGGATTGTCCGTGATTTATGATGACTCTCGTGCTCGTTATCTTCTCCGCTCGAGATTCATTCATCGGTGCTACTTGGAAATCCTATATCCGTTAAATCTTATCGACTAACGTTTTGTTTGGCATAATTACTAAACGGCCTAGAATTTTGTTAGGATTACCTTAACCCGTAAAACATTGAGGACAATGTTTCGTTCTAGTCGGGGGGAGGGTGAATCTTCGATTCGATTTTGACCTTGCATTTTTCACAAAAGTCGTGCACTCTTGCAACTCCGTTTTTCCACTAAAAATTAAAAAAAAATGAAAAAAATTGAAAAATTTTAAAAATTTTGATGAAAAAGTCATGAAAAAGTACAAAAAAATGAGAAAAAGTTGAAAAAAGTTGTACAAAAATATAATAAAGTTTGAATAAGTGTTTTGACACCTTGTTGACTTTCTTGCTGGCGAGAGTAGGAATAAATATTTTGACTTGACCGGGCGTGTTGAGCTCTAGCTTGTTCCCTTAACCAATGATAATCACATAAGCTTGTGCTAGTTTTGTACACCAGGAGCTATAAAATGCGAATTCTTTCTTAAGAATCTGCAAGTTCCCGTACTTGACTTTATACATGCGCAACTTAAAAGCTTTCGCTAGTCTTTTACATCAGGAGCTAGAAAACGCGAATTCTTCTTCTAGAATTTGCAAGTTTCCGTAACTGACTTTATATATGCGTGGCTGATTATCGGCTAAGTATTCGCTGGTTTCATTATTTGGAATCTTTAATTGCGAAGAGCGAGAAATGATAGAGTTTATTTAAAAGTTAGATGCTAAACGTGGAGTAGTGGTTCTCTTTAGAGCTCATGAGAGGTACTTGTGGCTTTTTACTCCCATCAGAAACGTCACCCATATATAATAGATGTTCTAGGTTAATTAGTGATATTTCGGTTTGAATAATATTTAGTTCTTTATTTTCTTAAGAGAATTTTTGCTTTAGAAGTTGGGTACATATCAAGGAACATCAAAAATAAGAGCAAAAAGTGAAAAAATCAAAAGTCAAAAGTTGATTATCTATGTGGTTTTGGAGCTACCCGATAAGCTTCCATTGATGTTATGAAAAAAAAAAGTCAAGAAAGAAAGAAAAAAAGTGAAAAGTATGAAAAAATGAGAAAAGTGAAAAAAGTGAAAAATGAAGAAAAATGAAAGTTGAAGTATTGTTGAATAAGAGCTATGTATGTATAAATAAGTTGTTGGCGCGTGAGGTGCATGTGATAAGTGATTAGTAATCAGTCACATGAGGTGCACGTGATCGTACTCCGCAACTTATATCCTTGATATTGTATGTACCCCAAATTCCTTGATGTGGACCGAATTTCTATTGCAGTGGTTCTTAAGAGAAAATGAATGACTACTTATCGTTTTAACTTAGGTATCACTATCGGACTAAAAATTATTAAAACGAGAAAATATGAAGCAATTCATTTCTCAACAAAATAAAATATTGAGATACAAAACCTAGGATATGGGAGTAAGAAGTTTTCACAAGTAACTGTTATGAGTAGTGTTAGCATCTAATTTTTAGATAAGCTGTGATCTCGTTTGTACGCTTAGTTTGGGGACTTGTGAAAAATCAAGGATGACGATTTTTATCCGTATGGTCACTTCTTAAATAGAAGTGTTTCTACTCGTTGGCCCTAAAAATTATTGCAAAATAATGAAAGTTCAACAAACCGTCACAAGAATAAAGTGAGAAAAGTACAAAAAATAGAAAGTATAAGTGGAATAAAGGAATAAAAGGAAAATTTTGGAAAACGGAGCTTTTACGGGAATAAATGATTTTATTACTTCTTTCGAACCTCCTTGCTACTTTACAAAGTTAGTAGGAAGAGTTTTGAAATTATTTATCCCAAGAGCGTGAATTGATCACATTGCGTGAGGACACGGCAATACCTTAGTCGGGGGGATTTTGGTGAGTGCTTATTCACTCACTATTATATGGCCAAGTACCAATCCAATACGACTATTTAAGCTAACAAATGCCAAGAAAACACTTGTTTTTGTGTTGTGAATGTGCAGGAATAGATTTATCAATAAAAGACAAAAAATCACGAGAAAACAACGAAAACGGGCACGAGAGTTGAAGTTGGTCAAAAAGTCAAAGCCGGGGATCTAAAAGTCAACTATAGTCCTTCATCTATTCAGACTTGGCAAGATTAGTCCTTGAAATATATTTTGAAGAAATTACACATTCAGCCCTTGGAGTTTGGAAGTTTACACAAATGGTCCTTGAAAGTTATTTTGATACCAAATCTGAAAATACAAAGCCTGGTCCATTGTATATACAAAACTTGGTCCATGATTAATCCAAACCCAATGATAACCAAGCCCAGTACCAACAAAGCCCATTCTCTTAAATTATCTTTACCCGATCCACCCATCACTCAAACCCGGTCAAACGGTCAATAAATAAAAAATCCCAAACCAAAATCAACCCCGCTTTTATTTTCCCCCAAATCAAAAACTTACCCAGGTTCCCATGAACCCTAGTTACTGTTCCGGTCAAAAATTACCATCATTAAGGGTACGGACGCCAATTCAATTACGTTTCTAGAAGATTTTGGATGTCAGCATGTGTCAGAGGCTCAAACTAACACACGGGGGGCTACGTGGTTGCATTCTATTGGGTAGAGCGCGTCATCAGATGCAATCCAAGGGTGGAAATGAAGGGATCAATGATTAGAGGCAATCTAAGGGTTCTGGATGGACATCAACAAGCACAGGTCACACGGATTGCCAACATGGCAATCCGAGACCCCTTCTCTGACTTTTATCTATAAATAGGACCTCTTTTAGCTTATTGAGTAGGAGGTTTTTAGTGTAACATTACTCTGTCAAAATGTATTCAGATTATGTAATCTAGCTTAGTGAATGTAATTTCTCTTTTGAATTTTAATAAAAGTTCTTATTTCCTTTAATCTTAGCTTGTTTTTCATATTAATATAGCTTATTCTGCTTTAATTTCTTTCATATTCAGCTTTAATTAGTTTAACTCAGCTTAAATTTCATTCATACTTATATTTTATTTTAGAAATCATAAAAATAAAAATAAAAATAAAAATCAGAAAATATTAAAATTAAAAATAAAAAATATATACATACTAGTTATAAACACACACAGTAGAGCTTATTTTCTTTTCATACATTCCATTTAAGCTTGTTAGCTTATTAGTGGAAGTTATTTGAGTCAGTACATCATAAAAATGAGAAGTTGAATCAATTAGTTGCTGTGGAGATTTGGATAAGTTGATACAGAAGCTATGAAATCAGCCTATCCTAGAGATAGGCAACTGTGAACTCCCTCTTTTCTTGCTGAGGGAGAGTTTGTGGTACTCTCTATTTTAAATTTTTGAAATATTAGTATCTGTTTTTGAGTATTGATAGTTGTAGAATTAGTAACTGTTTCATTGTTATTACTAGAGATTGTGTAGTTTATTGTTATCTAGTTAGTGTTTGATAGATTAGAAGTATTGAGTATTGTGGATCTGAATTGTTTATTGCTTGGTGTTTAGATAGGCTTTGATCTGAGTAGTTGTTGTTCATCTGACACTGTTTCATTTGAGTTGTTTATATCTGAGATATTTTGATCATCTGTCATAACTTTTGGAACAGGTGGAATTTGGTAATTGATAGCTAAGTAACTTTTGCATAATTGAAAATCTGAGTTTAGTTGTGGTTTTTATAAGTGTTACTGTTTCATTGATTCATCATAGTTTTGGTTGCTAAGATTGTAAGCTGAGTTTTGGATTGTATCTGATCTGTGTTGTTAGGAGTATATCAGTTGGTGGATCTGTGCTTAAATAACTTTACTAAACATTTGTTATTGCTTTGATCTTAGTTGTTGATTGAACATCTGTTAGTGGATCAGTAGTAGTGAGAGTTGTTATTGGAATTGTGTTGGTATAATTTAGTTTTACTGATTTCTAGTTGGATCGCTTTAATTGCATCTGTTTCAGTTTGGATTATATTAGAACTAGTTTTAGTAGTAATCTGAGTTGTCTATATTTCTTTGAGCTTCTGATTTAGAGATAAGTTGTATCTGTTTGCATCTGTTTCATTATCAGTTACAAATAAGGAGTGTTTGGAATTAGATAATTTGCTAAGCAGTTAAGGTAGTTTGGTATAATTAGTTGCATTAGTAGTTTACTTGTAGTAATTTTAGTAGAACAAGTGGTAAAAAAATAAGTAGGAGTATTAATAAAAGTCAACTGATCTTTGTTTATTCATTCTAATTGGCTGCTGATCTAGCATCATTTTATAGTAGTATTAGGTTGTTTCTGTTATAGCTATTGGTTGCTCTAGATTCTCAGTATTGTAGTTAAGACTTTGCCTTCATAAGCTGTTGCTATTGAGCTTAGTTTAGTACTTGTTTGCTTCCGTTTATTTGTGTTTTGGAGACTGAGTTCTGCTTGTTCATTTGGACTTGCTTGTGCTTATTTTTGATTGATTGAGTGATCTATTGGCATCTTTGAGTAATTTTGTAGTATAAAAAGTTTTGTGAATGCTTACTTTGCTTCTGGATCTGTATTTGCCATTAGCTTTTACAAGTGTTTATTACATCTTTTCATTAGCTTAATTGAGTTAGATATCTGTTGGTTCACTGGAAGCCTGATATAGTGATTTGTGCTTGCATTTGTTATTGGAGATTGTTTTCTGAGCTACCTTTGAGCTGTTTTAGTGTTATATATCATTGATTTTCTGTAAATGCTTGTTCTGCTTATCAAATTAAGCTTGTCATTTGAGCTTATTTCCATTAAAAGTGGGATCTGTGTATTTCTGTGTTAGATCTTGTTTACATCTTGCATAACTGAGTAGTATAAATCATTTTTAGACTGTGTTTCAAGTTTCATTCAGTTTCGATCTCAAGTGCTTAATAATAAGCACTTGAGATAAGCAGTTTTACCTAAATAAGCAGTTCCACAGCTGATTTTCATCTCAAAATTTTATTCTGAGTTCTTTTTATTATTTTAGATTTTCTGGAATTTTTCCAGATTTTTCCTAGCAATTTTACTATTTTTCTTAATTTCTTTTGATTTTATTCATTTTTTAAACCATTTTAAAATACAAAAAATCAATAAAGGTTGTGAAAAATACAAAAATATTTTTAGAAATTCTTTTATAATATTTTAGAATTTTTAGAATTTAATTTTCATTTTTCCAAGTTATTTTTCTGTTTTTCCTTATTTTTAATTCATTTTTAATTCCAAAATTAGAAAATTAATTCTAGAAAATAAATAAAAAGTTAAAAAAATATTTTTCTTTTTCTTAAAATTCTTTTTATTAGTTTAAGATTTTTAGAAAATATTTTCAAGTTCGTAGGATCATTTTTTGATATACGTTACGTTTTAAATTTTACGGTTGCGTTTCCGTTTTTACGTTTTTCAATTTGGTGCATAATTAGCTTGTACTCTTTGCATATTTCATACGTGTTTGTGAATACGTGAACTATTTGATTGCTATTTTCACTTTCTCACTTTTCAATTCACGATTTCACGAATCGATATTCTCGATTCCATTCGCCTTCATTGGGAAACGACTCGGGTGATCCGTATTTTACGCGGATCACTTCGATACTATACTATATTATATATAATTGGTTTTCACATGAATCAATTTTTGGCGCCGCTGCCGGGGAAGGTCGAAGTGAATTTTTGAATAACGTTTTGAAAAATCGTGTTTTGTTAAGCCTTCCTCTACTTTGTATATATATCTCTATAAAAATTGAAAAATCAAAAACACTTTTCCTAAAGTGTTTACATAGATTGGGACGCCTTTTTATGTAAAGAAAGAATTGCAAATGAGTTGGCATATGTGTAGTCGATGTGGCACGAGTACGAGTTAATGCTGAGAAAGAAAAGGCTAAGACAAGTTAAACCTTGTAAGGATATAAGATAGATGTAAATGTAATTAGATTATGACGTTAAAGTTGAGATTAATGTGTGAGGCCTCCAATATATGTGTCTAGGATAAAGGTCGTCAAAAATTGAGTTGAGATTATTAAATATCTTGTGACATTGATTAAAATATAAAAAAAATGACCATGATATATGCTAATTGGCGTTAGCACACTTATGAAAATTGTAATAATATTAGTCAAAGTTTGATCTATATAAAGTCAAAATAGTGAATTTTTCAAGTGACATGTAGTCTTTGTTGAAAATTTTAGAAAAGAAATAAGTGTGAACGTGGTGTTATAGTGAAAAAGCTAATAGATTGATAGAATGGCTATGGTAAAATGTGATGTGAACGTCATAGTGTAATTAGGAAAGGGTCGAAATGAGATAGAAATAAAAATGAAATAGTGTGGTTTAAGGCAAATGGTTACATTATAGTATAGCTAGTGTTGCAAAAATCATGTATATCATTGCAATCGAAAGGATAAGTGTTGGAAGTGTTAAGATAAAATAGTTAAGGTTTAGATAATTTTTGTGTATAGACACAAACATTAGGAAAATAGATTTTGGAGACAAAATCTAAATGAGGAGGTAGATTTGTAATACCTCAAAACTGGTTTCTAGGTATTAATTACGAGAATGTCATTGTGTTAAGTTGACTATGACCTTTATTAGTCGAGAGACTTGATATGATTGGTAATTTAGCGAAAGTAAAGTTAATAATCAAACAATTAGCAAATGATAATTCATAATTATTGGATAAGTATAAGTTATAATGTATAAAATGTATTATGTGGCCAAAATAGAAAGAATGGGACTTAAGGGACTAATTTGGTGAATGGACAAAGTGCAAGCGGTTGATACGTAAATAGACACCAAATATAAGTGCAGATAGTTGATTTGAAAAATGACTAAGCTAGGCTATTTAGTGTTTTATGTTGCGACACTTAAGCCTACTAACAACACTAACTAAGCATTGCTATAATAACCAAGGTGTCAAACCTACTGTTAATCTTTCTTTGGTGCCAAGTAATAAACTACATGTATAGAGACAATGTATTTGATGAGTGTGTAAATACTCATCATTTTTAGTCAAATCTGAACTGCAAAAACGTTTAAAAACACCCAGAAATACATCAAAATACATAAAATATCTCAAAGGTCGTGTTTTATATGTTTCAGATGCAAAATGATTGAAAACAAACAAAAAACGAACAAAGTTTGCATAATTGGCAGTTTCAGTCCCACAACTTTCAAAATTTGACAAAACTAGTCCCTGAGCATTTATTTTGAAAGAAAAGTCAACCCAAGTTTCTTAAAAATAAAAAATAATCAAAAATGATCTTTGGGTAAAAAGTTTTCAAAAATGTACAAGTTTGGCCCTGGAGTTTCAATTTTGGCAAAACAAGTCCCTGGGAAATTTTGTTTTTGGAAAAATCATGCATGGTCCTTGGATTATGGAAGCTTGGCAGGAAAGGATTTTGGAACACTTTGGGAAGTTACATTTTTAGTCCACAAGTTTTCAGGAGTTACATCTTTGGTCCTTGTAATTTATAAGCTACAACCAAATGGACCCTTTGATTTAAACCATTAAATCTAAAACCAAAACAAGCCCAAGTCCCATCTCTTGGCCCATGAATACCTCCTAGCCTAAACACCCCACGACTAAAAAACCTACCAACCCAATCTGTTTTTTTTTTTTTTTTTTTTTTTTTTTTTTTTTTTTTTTTTTTTTTTTTACGTTTAATATAAAACGTATACCCTTAGTCAAACACAACCTCCAGCTTCTTCCCCAAACCTCCACGTTTTACCCAGCATACCTTCCCCCTCCTCTACTCCACCACCTGCTACACGCCACCCCCACCTCAAAAGTACCCCATTCACCTCCTCCAAGAAAGCTTCAACCACTTCACGGGTATCCTCTATGCCTAGTCATCAATCCTACACCTTCCCCACATGATAAACGGCTGTGATCATTTTCACATATCCAACGGACCAAAAGAGAGGTGGGAAAAGAGCCAAGGACCCTTGGAAGATTATAAAAGAAAGAAGAAAGAGAGAAGGAGATAGTTAGTTTTTAGTTTTTAGTATAATGTAAATGTCGATTTAGTATAAACTATCTTTCTAAATGTGGATTTAAACTTCTGAGTTGTAATCTCAGTTAAGTTGCTGTAATTCCTAGTTTATTTAATTAAAAAGTTCAGTTTCCTTGTCTCAATTCAAGTTTCTTTTAAAAGTGCTTTTCAGCTTATTGCAACTGCTTATTGATCATTTTATTCTGCTTATTTACTTTTAACTTAGCTGTTAATACAAATATCGCCTAAAAACGTTATTTATATTTTACAATCTTTGCTAAGTTTTGTTAATGACAAAGTATGAACTTTAACTAAGAGTAAATCATCACTTTAAGTGTTTAAGTCTTGTTTAAACTTAGGTTTACATTTCCTTTTAAACAAAAGATTGTTTTTATTTCTTAAATTAGAAAGAGTCTTGTCACATCACATTTATTTCTTTAAATAGAAATATCACATCACATTTATGGTAAGTTTGTCATTGTACATTTATGAAAAGAAAGTGTGTTTGACTAACCATAAGTTTTCTTGTGCAAGGTTGTGTTTGACTAGTATTTATGTGATGTGACCTTGTTTGGTTTGGAAGATTTATTGCAAAACCAACTGCAGCCCTGACGGAACCCTGGGGGTACACGGGCGGAACCCATCTGAGGGTTCCGCCGTATCTGCCAGACCTGCAGAATGTTTTGCTATAAATACCAAACCACTTGTTAGTTTTGGGTCATCACTTAGAGTCATATTTTACACATATTCTCTCATTATACTCAGTAGCTACTAACTTGTGTGATTCTCTTATGTAGCAAAGGAGTTCACATATTCATCTAAGAAGTTACAAGTTTCAACTCTAAGTTGCAAGACTTGTTAGCTTTGTTGTGTATAGACTTTGGTAGATTATACTTCATGTGTATCTTGTATAGAAGTGATCGGTTAGTATTTTAGGCCTCAAAATACATAGTGTGTCGGGAGTTGTTGTACCCTTGTAAAAGAACTAACGGGAGTGGTTGTACCCTTGGTAAAGAACTCGACATCTAGCTTAGTGTCGGTAAAAGTGTAAGCGACGATGGGAGTAGTTGTACCCGTGTAAAAGAACTCGACATCTAGATTAGTGTCGGTAAAAGTGTAAGCCACGTTGTAAAGGTTTCTCCACCGGGAAATGAGCTTGTTGATTAGTGCTTATAACTCTCGAGTTGGAAACTCGGGGCGTGGATGTAGGACAAGGAAAAAGAGTCCTTGTAGCCGAACCACGATAAACAATCATGTTGTGGTTTGATCGTCTCTTTCTTTATCTTTGCTTATTACATATCGTCTTTAGTTAGAATTGCTAATCACACGTAAAGCTTTTCAAAGAACTAAACAAGAAAAGGTGTGTTTATATCTTTAAACAAATGTAAAGCTTTTCAAAGAACTAAACAAGCAAAGTTAGGATTGTTAATCACACGTAAAGCTTTTCAAAGAATGAAACAAGTAAAGTTAGAATTGTTATTCACATCTAAAGCTTTTCAATGAATTGAACTTATAACGTTGCTTTTATATCTTTAAATAAATGTAAAGTTTTAAAAGATAATCAAGCTAAAAAGCAGTAAACTATTCAACCCCCTTCTAGTTTTCTACAATTGGCATCATGAGCTACGTTACTCAAGATCTTTAAAATATAGTGTATTTTAAAACTTGGATCGATCCATGGATTTTGAAAATCTCAAAGAAGGGCAACCTATTCAAAACCCACCGCTATTTAAAAAAAAGAAAACTTACTTGAATGGAAAAGTAATTTTGAAAACTATGTGAAATCAATTGATCAAGATCTTTGGCATATTATTTCTTTTGGTGATTTCAAACCAAAGAAAACAAGTTTTGAAAACCAAGATAACTATCTTAAACTTGATAAAAATACTAAAGCTAAAACAATGATTTATAAAGCTTTAGTACCAAATATGAAAGAATGTATTTTTGTCAAAACGGCTAATGATATTTGGAAAAATATGTTAAACTTTCATCAAGAAATATGTCAAGTCAAAGATGATCAATTTGATCTCACATATGAATTAGAAGCCTTAGAAATATTAATAGATAGACATTTAGTTGAGATAAATACATGTGCTACTAGTTTAAATGTTTTAAATGAAGGTGTAAGTGAAGTTGATTACTCATGTCGAGCTCTTAGTGGACTTGCTTACGATTAATGGAATAACACGGATGAAGATGAAGTCAACCATCCGGTTTGTGATTCTCAACTAGATAAAACATCAAGCAAGGTACATGTTGAAACCAAACACTTTTGCTTTGACAAATTTATCCTAGAGTTTTCTAAAATAGAAAATGAGTCTAAACTTGTATGCAACATGAACATAAAAACTATCTTTAACAATGAACCTTCAAAATCTTTTGTGAATTATTTTGAAAATGAAATCATGTTAGAAGATAAAATGTCTAGACGTGAGAGTAATGTTGAAATTGATCTAGAATGTAAATTATGTCTAGATTACAAACATGAGATTAAAAAGCAAAATGAGAAAGGAAAAATATTAGCTAAATTTGATGAAAGCTCAAAATCTCTTGAAAGATTGTTGAGGAATCAAAGGTTGTTTAAAGATAAAACCGGATTAGGATTTAACTCAAAAGCACCATCAACTAGTTAAACAAAGCAAGTAAAATTTGTCAAACCTAGAAGAGAGATTTAGAGATAATTCAATCTCTAATAGAAACTCATGATAAAAGAATTAAGATTATCATGCTCAATGCTTTTATATGATTATCTAACCTTCTTGGATACATGAGTAATTGAGTTTCAAAGCGTGTCGTCAAACCAAGATTTTACGCGTTGTGTTTATCCTCTTGATAGCATCTCTATGCAATTTAAAAGGTACGCATTACTTCAACTTGACTTTGATTGTCTCTTGTTTCTAGAATTATGTGTTGAAATATGTGTTATTAGTAATACTCTAAAGTGTTTACCTGCTATTAGTAATAACAAAGATTAGATTCTATGCAACAAGGAATTTTATCATTAGTACTAGTAGGAGATATAAGGTGTTTTGGTTCTTTAACCGTCAAGAGATAAACACGAGTAACTCCTGAGTGAGTCTCACTCAACTCTTGCTTACAAGTGAGCTAACTAAGAATTTTCTAAGTGTTAAAATGTCTAACACTTTTGTGATGCTTGCAAAACAAACCTTTGTAAAACAACATTTTTAAACACCATACTTTGGGTCTTAAATTACGTTTTACTTCAATCACTCCTTTATGATAATTTCACATAAAACACACAAGGTGAAATAAATCACATTAGCATACATTAGGATGTGTGGAAGATAATGATTTTTCAACATCTAGGATTTACACATCAATTGTAACACTTAGTCTTATGATGTTGTACCTCTTGGACTTTTTCAAAACAAATAGAGTTCATAGTGTCCTAAGTAAGAAAACCCAAAGAGTCGAGGAGTCGTTGAATATAACATTTAAACGAGTGATCTCCTCCTTCTAAGATATCATCTTTGGTAGATGATGACTTAGTCGAAAGTCCAATAATGGCAAGACAAGTATGTTGTGTAAAACATTAAAAATAAAAGTACAAAATAACATCTTCTCACCTTGAGTCAAACATTGAATCAAGCAAATTTGACATAAGTTATAAAACTTTATTTATAGGTCATAGTTGTGTCTAAACAAATTCAAAAAAAAAAAAAAAAAAAAAAAAAAAAAAAAAAAAAAAAAAAAAGTTTTTGAAATTTAGAGTAAAACAACTAGTGAAACAAAATAAATTTTTCGAAGTAATCAAGTGATTATAGTGTCAATATTTGAAAGACTTTTTTATAATAAAAGCAAGCTCCAAAAGCAAGGGATTTTAACTTAAAGACATTCCTAGTTACTCTCTTGTTCTCAATGGTTAAGTTATTGATGACTTATCAAGAATGAGATTAGTAAATCCGTAGGTAAAACTAAACGTAGAGAAATGTTCGGAAGACTACTTGTTCTCATAACAGTTAGATCCAACATTATGTTTAGCATTTGTCTATGTGCTCGTTTTAAAGAAGATCCTAAAACAACTCTTTAGTTGAGCTTGTTTGGATACATCGTAAGGTACTACACAACTAGGATTATGGTATCCCAAAAGAATGGGAATAGAAACCATAGTGTATGCCAAATGGAATTATGTCGGTAATAAGTTGATAAGAAAATCACAAGTGGTACGTGCTCTTTTATACCTACTTACCCAATGATTCTCCAAAACGCGTAAGGTTCTCAAGTTAGTTTCGGATGGAGAAGCACATCAACAAGCTCTGCTTGAACAAGCAAATTCGTGTCAACAACGGAATTCTTTTATCAACATTGTTATCCCTTCAACAAAGGAATCATCGACCTCGGCGACAATTCAATCCATTATATTCTTAATTGACATATTTTGATCCATCATCATCACCTTGGTAAGAATGTTCATTGAGGAACATCTTAACTAAGATCTTCTACGTTAACTATTCTATCAACGTTTTCACAAAACCTCTTGAATGTGAAGCATTCATAATCCCTAGGCTTAGTCAAAGACTCATAAGACCTAAAACCTTAGTTTTGAACATTAGGATAAAACTACAAAAATCAAGACAATTCCATTTGAATTTTTCCCTGCAGTTCCCACGGTACCCTCAGACCATACGGGCGGAACCCTCCCTTTGGTTCCGCCTGGTCCGCCAAAGCTGCAGGATGTTTTATTTTAATTTCAAAACCAAACACCCTCTTAACTAAATCATTCACTTTTCAAATAGTCATCACCCTCTCAAAAACACATAACCATACGAAATTAAGGGCTTTCAATCTAACCTCTTCAAATCCAATCAACTTTGTAAGTGTTCTAATCATAATTGCATTTTTGATTCAAGTATAGCATTTTCATTTACATTCATTAACTAGAATCTTAGGGTTTATGCATAGAACTCTTTTCATGAAAAACTTGGTTGCTAACCAATCATGCCTTCCATTAGTTAAGTGTTGTGTCCTTTTTGTTGTTACTTTGATTTTCCAAACACACCAAATGCATTGTCTTTCAAAAATTTCAATCCACGACTAGAACATAACTCTTCACCACATTGTTAAAACAAATGAAAAACATCATTGAAACATCACTTGCATATTGTCTCTTGAATGCTAAAGGGGATACATAACTAATATGTATTTTCGGGTACATTCAATCGAAGACACATTCAATTAGGAGAGTTTTGGTTATCTTTTGTTTTTATAACAAAACTTGCATAACAAAACACTTTTGGAATCAAAATGAGTCAAGATAACCAAGTCTCCACATTGTTTGCATATAGGAACACATTAGAACATCCACATTGTTAAAAGTCATTAACATATAATTTTGTGTTTTCTAGGAATCAACATGCCTCCCGCAAATTACTCCGATCACAAGGAAACCCTTAAGTACTTGCCCAAACATCATAGGACCAAAGGTCTCAACAATGTTCAAGTAGAAACCTTTAAGGCATTAGAAAAACGCTATGTTCATGAAGGTAGAACCATTGATCCATCCTTTCTAGAAGGAACATCCATTCGTCAAAGCTTTGCCGCAATCAACTTTGATTGTCTCCTTGATATAGATGAGCCAATTTGTCCTAGGTTCATCTTAGAATTCTATGCAACCGTAAACCTTTCCACAAATGTTGTTGGTAAGATATCATTAAACTTCACAACCAATCAAATACCAAATTTCATAGATTTAAAAGACTTAGCTATCATTCTTGGTGTCCCAAATGAGGGTACTTGTCTCTACACATATAAGTGGCCCATTTCAAGTCTTGATTCTATTGAGCGTTTTTATCCATACAACAACCCTCTTGCTATTAAGGAAACAATTAAAGAACATCTCTTTGTTAGAACCTCTACCACTGGGAAGAATCGTTTGGGGAATGTTGTGGATAAGGATCCTTTTGGTATGGAGCTCAAAGAGCTTAAACCACAATTTAAGAAGTGGGAAGAAATTCTTAGAGCTAACGTCATAAGTACCATAGGAAATATAGATCATGTCAACACATGCCTTTGCTACATGCTCTATAGTATTTCCACTGGTCAACCCTTTAACTTAGCCTACTACCTAGCCAAAAGAATGGCCGACATACCCTTAGTTGGACCAACCGCTCTTCCATATGGAATGCTCCTTACTCGCCTCTTTAGAGCAATCTCACCCATTCCTCCTAACGATAATGGAATGCGCCTTGACTATTCTCTCGTTCCTCACATCTTCGTCCCTCTAAGTGATAAACGAGTTTTCAAAGGTAAGGGCAAATGTACTCGCTCACCTTCACCATCATCATCATCATCCGACATGAGCGAGGACGAT
This sequence comes from Artemisia argyi, assembly GCA_030686995.1. Lineage (NCBI taxonomy): Eukaryota > Viridiplantae > Streptophyta > Magnoliopsida > Asterales > Asteraceae > Artemisia > Artemisia argyi. The sequence goes on along the minus strand of CM060705.1, from coordinate 83,862,616 downwards.
AAACTTCCTAACTCTAAGTTACCTCCTTTAGACTACTTTCAAGAACTCCCCATCATTGACAATGCATCCGAAGAGTTCAAGCAAACCAAAGGAATTTTCAAGTGCTTTAGAAGGTACCTAAGCAAGCTCAATAAGAAGATAGACCGGTTGTGAGAAGCATGATTAAGTAGTGTTTGGCTTATGAAGGTTTTAGAACCTTTTATGTGTTAAACTATGTGATTTGTATTGTTTTTCACGTTCATGTTTTATTACGTTTGTCGGATTATGTTTGTATGATCTTTTATGCATAATGACAATGTTTGAGGTGTTTGTCAACTTTTTATGCTTATGGCAAATTTCACTAAGTTTAGTGAATATTCTCGACCTCAAGGTCAAAGTCCTATGGTATGAGTGTTTACATGTCCAATTTTTGCATTACCTAACTAGAAATGCATTATCTTTTTGATTTTAGGAGTTTTCGAAAAATTTAAAAATCATCTCGCGGGTCAAAATCGTGGACTGCCAACTTTTTCAGGCCTGGCGGATCTGGCGGCACCCTAGAATGGGTTCCGCCAGTGTATTTTCTGGGCAACCCAGAAATGGCCCAACGGACCAGACGGAACCCAAACCAGGGTTCCGCCTGTGTATCTTGAGGGTTCCGCCACTCACCTGCAGAAAATTTTTGTCATTTTTCTTAAGTTCAAAACGTGTAAAGTGTCAAACCATTATCCTAAGTGAGAAACATCTTCCATTAACTCAAATAACCATATTAGAACAACTCTCACTCACTAAAACAATTAGGAAGCCACTTCCCTCCAAAAATTCAAATTCAAACATAACTAACCCAAGGAACCCTTTTAAAGGATCCTTCAAACCATTGGAACATTTTCAACCAAATCACATCCCATGATCACAAAGCATTGAGTGCATATGTTGGTCTTTCACTTAACCCTATTCCATTAGATTGACATCAAATGATGTGACATGGTCATGAAAATCATTTGAAACCTCAATCTTTGAATGGTAGAACATCAAATCCAAACACCCATTTCAACATCTTTTCCACCTTATAAATTTGAAAGTCTTGCAACAATTCAAATCACACCATAACCATCAAATTTCTTCTCTCAAAACATCAAAACCACACCTTTGAAATGACTAAATCTAACACATCATTCGAGTCATCAAAATCATTCTCAAAAACCACTAGGATTAGTGTTAAACCTTGTTGCTTCAACAAAACCGTCAAGTCAAGCTCATCATCTTCAAGTGATGCTTCACTTAACATTTCTTCACCTATCCAAGATTTCCTTAACCTCACTACCTCAACACCATCCTTAACACATTGCAATACCAATGTAATCACCATTCAAGATTTTCTTAATCATGCTACACCAACACCATCTACAACACATTACAACATCAACATAGCCACCATTTCTCCACCAACTAGACCTTCAAGTGATTCAACATCACCTTCTCAACAAGCTCAACCATCAAAAACTCCATCACCTCAATCATCAACACTTACACCAATGAAACTTTTCCATACACCACCAACATCACCACTACCCTATTTGGAAACATTAGAAGACCTATCACCCAAATCATCAAGTCCACCATCCTTGTCACTCTTTGACACCATTGCTCCAATGGAAACCCAACAACAACCTAGTGAGCAACTAGATGATGAACCCCATCAACCATCATTGGTAGAACGGTTGGTTTACCGTTATGCTAGACCATCAATTTTTCCAAATGATCAAGGTCATACACACTCACAATCATTTGTGTTTCACCCAATTTACAAAGACCTTCATGGTAATCTTTCCGGCGAACCAAGCTTCCGCCATTTTGTTCAAAACCAACAACCACAACAACAACAACCATCACCACAAGAACCTTCCCAACAATTTGAATCTCTACTTTCTTCTTATAAGAAAATAGAAGCATCCTTATGGGAAAAACCTCCAAACCTTAATGATGATATTGACACTCATTTAAACCACCTTCATGCCTTCAAACGTATGGTTGACTCTCAAATCAATCATATTATGGTCTTACAAACAACACTACACTCAACTAATGAAGGAAGCAAAAACACCACTCAACCATCCACCTTTGTTCCTTCAAGTTCAAACCATCCACCACCAACAAATCAAACCACTCTTCCACCAAACTTTCCCCGCCATGATTGCAATCATTACGAAAGAACCGCTCACATTAGTAAAGGGTGTCGAAGGGAAATTCGCGAGCTATCCGAAGAATTGAGGTTTATACTAAACCACATTTTGGATCGTCTACAATCCTTGTCTCACACACCTCAACCTTAGAGTCTCCAAAATGAAACAAAACCGTTTCTTTTGGAAAATGTTTCCCATTTAAACCAACTAACCAAAACTGTGTCATGCTTTCAACCTTCAAAATAAAGCCCGCTACAACCTCCAACACACATTTTCATCCTTAAACAACCTTAGCCTTGTTTTTGGAAAATGTTTCTCATTAAGGAAAATGATGAATTCCTTGTAGCTTTTTATGTTCTTAGTTTATTTTTAGTTTTTCTTTATTTTTAAGAAGTAGGATGATGTCATCCTAATTTCTTGTATTTGATTTTCTAAGAGTCAAAATTTTACATGAAATGAATTTCATTCTACTACAAGGTTTGCATTGATTGTTGACCATTTAGGTATAATAAGTGAACTATACCTTGCTATGGTAGCATACATATATCTTGTGTTTTAGAAACTAACCTTCTTTTTGTAGGATTATTATCCATGTTTTACTTCCTTGATACTCCATTTAGGGGAGTAATATTCAAGGGGGAGCATGAGTGTTGCATTATTCCACTTCACAACTCTTAGTTGTGTTCTAGACATGAAATGCTTTCATGACTTGTCTTGTGTGGCAACTAACATTTTGTTTTGTAGGGTCAAAATCCATGTCTCCTCTCTTGGCGCTCCATTTAGGAGGAGTATCATCCAAGGGGGAGCAAGTGCATACTTCCGCTTCGCTACTCTTCTTTTTGTTTCGACAAAAAGGGGGAGAATTTATATATAAACTTGTTTCAAAAATTTTTTTTGCACATCACATTATCTTAGCAAAAACAAGTTTTTATACTAACTTTATAAGACTTAACACTAAAACTAGTGACTTACTTTTAAATAAAGTTTATATTTTGTCATCAACAAAAAGGGGGAGATTGTTAATACAAATATCGCCTAAAAACGTTATTTACATTTTACGATCTTTGCTAAGTTTTGTTAATGACAAAGTATGAACTTTAACTAAGAGTAAATCATCACTTTAAGTGTTTAAGTCTTGTTTAAACTTAGGTTTACATTTCCTTTTAAACAAAACATTGTTTTTATTTCTTAAATTAGAAAGAGTCTTGTTACATCACATTTATTTCTTTAAATAGAAATATCACATCACATTTATGGTAAGTTTGTCATTATACATTTATGGAAAGAAAGTGTGTTTGACTAACCATAAGTTTTCTTGTGCAAGGTTGTGTTTGACTAGTATTTATGTGATGTGACCTTGTTTGGTTTGGAAGATTTATTGCAAAACCAACTGCAGCCCTGACGGAACCCTGGGGGTACACGGGCGGAACCCATCTGAGGGTTCCGCCGTATCTGCCAGACCTGCAGAATGTTTTGCTATAAATACCAAACCACTTGTTAGTTTTGGGTCATCACTTAGAGTCATATTTTACACATATTCTCTCATTATACTCAGTAGCTACTAACTTGTGTGATTCTCTTATGTAGCAAAGGAGTTCACATATTCATCTAAGAAGTTACAAGTTTCAACTCTAAGTTGCAAGACTTGTTAGCTTTGTTGTGTATAGACTTTGGTAGATTATACTTCATGTGTATCATGTATAGAAGTGATCGGTTAGTATTTTAGGCCTCAAAATACATAGTGTGTCGGGAGTTGTTGTACTCTTGTAAAAGAACTAACGGGAGTGGTTGTACCCTTGGTAAAGAACTCGACATCTAGCTTAGTGTCGGTAAAAGTGTAAGCGACGATGGGAGTAGTTGTACCCGTGTAAAAGAACTCGACATCTAGCTTAGTGTCGGTAAAAGTGTAAGCGATGTTGTAAAGGTTTCTCCACCAGGAAAGGAGCTTGTTGATTAGTGCTTATAACTCTCGAGTTAGAAACTCGGGGCGTGGATGTAGGACAAGGAAAAAGAGTTCTTGTAGCCGAACCACGATAAACAATCGTGTTGTGGTTTGATCATTTCTTTCTTTATCTTTGCTTATTACATATCATCTTTAGTTAGAATTGCTAATCACACGTAAAGCTTTTCAAAGAACTAAACAAGAAAAGGTGTGTTTATATCTTTAAACAAACGTAAAGCTTTTCAAAGAACTAAACAAGCAAAGTTAGGATTGTTAATCACACGTAAAGCTTTTCAAAGAATGAAACAAGTAAAGTTAGAATTGTTATTCACATGTAAAGCTTTTCAATGAATTAAACTTATAATGTTGCTTTTATATCTTTAAATAAATGTAAAGTTTTAAAAGATAATCAAGCTAAAAAGCGGTAAACTATTCAACCCCCCTTCTAGTTTTCCACATTAGCTATTGTACCATTTTACTTCAATGTATTAGCTGTAATATTTTTTCTTTCTTCAGTTAAAGAATTCAGGTAGCCCATCAAGGGGTGTTTGGGATTGCACTTTAGTCATAGTAAAAACCTTCTTTCGACCATTTTGATTCTCAAGTCAGTTTGATTAAGCCTTAAAATAGTCCATGTAGTAGTTTTCAAGAATTCTCAGGTAGTTTTACCAAGTCTTTCAGTTTTGAAGTCACTTTCCAAACATTCAAGTTTTTAAAACTCATGTTAACAGCTTGTGCTGAAAATCTTTTTAAAAGTCCCTTTTAAGTGTTACTCTTGGTTCAATTCAATCTGATGTATAAGTTCTAGTTTGTTTTGTTAAGTGTCAAAATGCTTAAGGGTACTAGGCATGTCAATAAAAACTCACCCATTTTTACCCATTTACATGTTGGCAGTCCTGCAAGACCCATTTTGCCCCACGGGTTCATCAACCATATTGTCCCATTTTAGAGTATGCTGATTCAGCAGCTACTAGTTCAGTATAAGGTTTTCATTCTCGATTTTCAGCCTATATACTTGTCCTAATTACCTGAATTTTGTTCTTTGTATTCTATCCTTGCTTATCTTTAGATTTTTTACAGCTTATTTGCCCTTTGTTATTCATTTGCTTGCTTTAATTTTTGATCAAACTCACCCATTCACTTACTGCATCAGTGGACCACATAGGCTACAACCCATTTTGATCTTAGATTTAGGTTAGCCGTAGTTAGAATTAGTATATGCAATTAGGTGCATAATTAGTTTGTAGTTTAGGCTTTATAACTTAGAGCTTACATTGGCTTTTCATGGCTAATTAGTAGCTTGTTAATGGGCTGCAATTTTCCCCGTTAACTGATAAGTCCCCTGCACCTTGGTCACTGACCCTTTTTCATTTGATCATTACTTGTTCATTTTTAACCAATTTGACTTGATTATTGATGTTTTAGATAGCCCCTAGGTATAGGTCAATAGTGAATTGTTAGTCTTCATGTTAGTTCTTATCTAGTAGCTATAAATTGCCCATTCTTTTGTCTCTTTTGCACTGCTGCTGCTGTTTTATTTGATCCTGTTCTTGTAATTTGAGTTTAATTCTTGCTTGTTGTGTCTTGTTATTATAATTGTTGTTGTTTTAAGCTTATTAGTGTTGTGCGTGTGGGCTGATGTAAATCTTGGCCAGGGTCTTTTGCTTATTGTCTTAACTAATAGGTTCATGAAACTCACTTGTAACATCAAACACTCAACTGTGAGAGTTGTAAGCTTGTATAAGCTTCTCAAAAGCTTTGCAACAAAAAGCCCTTTACAAAATTTATTCATTTTTGTTGTTCAAACATTTTGCAAAAAGAGAAATTGAAAGAAAAAATAAATTTTGCAAAAAGGATGTTGCCAAGGGTCGAACCTCTGACCCTCTGGCTCAACAGACACACAAACATACCACCAACTGAGCTGGCTATACTTTTGATTTATTTCCTTTTTATCTTATATTTAGGGGCTGTTTGTTATGGGTATATTGGTTTCAGGGAATGGTTTTGGAAGTGAAATAAATTGTTTGTTTTAGGTTTTCGGTTACGAAACAGTGATTAATTCCGTTAGGTGTGGTGTTTGATGATACCCACTTGCTCCTCATATATTTCTGACACTTCTCATATCTTTTCTGACAATTTTCAATAAAAACAAAATTATTAAGCATACGTGTAAACTTTTGAAGCTATATTTATTTTATTAATATATGTAGGTGGGCCTTCTTTATTATATAATACTATTAAATAAAAATCAATTTCCAATAACATTTTACAAAACAAAACAACATTAATACTATCATTCAATTTTTATTTCTTTCAATCCATATCAAATCCGATACCCATTGTGATTCCTAGCAATAAACCAAACGGCCCCTTAAATTAGTTTTGTCTTTTGTTTATTATTAAGCCAGCTTTTAGGATTGCTTATTTTATGCTTATTTGAACTGCTTATTCATTTTTTTTAATTTTTCCTAGCTTATAATTAGTATTATCTAATTTCCAAAAAAATTCTAGATTTTTAAAATTAGTTTTAGTATTTTTTTAATAATTTAATCTAGTTTAAATTGTTTTTAAATCATAATAATTCATTAAAAAAGCAAAAAAATAATTTTCTTTTTTCTAAAAATCTCTTTTGTCATCTAGTACGTAGGAAAATTAATTTCAGGCCCGTAGGGTTAGTGTAGTATTAAATTCACGTTTTATTTTGTGCACTCGCGTAGTTTTTAATTAACGATCGCGTTTTAAATTTTAGTTTACATTTTAGGATTCCCGATACCTAATTTTAATTCCCGTAGTGTTTTAGGACTTCCCTAGTTTGCCAATTGCCTTTTGTTTCCCCTTAGGTTATTTTATTTTCATTCTCGTTCGTTAATTTTCAATTTTCGTTAATTTAACGTACTTCAAAACCAAATAATCTTTCACAACCAAACATACAAGGCTTTAATCTCGATCTTTTCACAAAGCTTTCCATTCACACCTCGTTGAGGTACGACCCGGGAAATCACTTCCCGGTCTCACAATATCACTTTCACGAGTTTACGAGGTAATCTTTTTCCTAAAAAGTTTACTTGTAATTCTCCACGTCTTGTTATCTCACGATAACATTGACTTCACGTTTGTTGATATTTTGATAAATTGTTTTTGCACACACCAAAACACAACGAATCAGTATTCATATGTTATCTCTTTGGTTAGAACGGAAATAAGATAGAGCAACAGGAATAAAAAGTAGGACAAATAAGTTAGAGAAATTTAGAAAGGAGAAAAGAGCTAATGAAGTACATCGAAATATCAAGCCAAGGTTGCAATCCAAGAAACAATATGATTTCATCGGTGGAACTCCATGACGCAACAATAGTTGACTTGATAAGGATGATGATGATGATGGTGTTTTATTGGTAAACTTATCTTGGAACTAAGGTAACTAAACGGTTATAATATGACGTTATATTGAGTTTTATCATATCTGTATTATGCGAATATTTGTGCTAAGGTTTAAAAGACAATCGACTTATGGTACTTGGATAAATGATAGACTAAATGGTTAGTTTGGCATAGCTAGTCAATTATATATTAAACTAGTATGAGATTAGTTAAGGTGTGCATATGTTTATCAAGTAATGCATGATGTGGTTAAAATGTTGATGTATTTGTTATATTATGAATAATTATATATATATTCTAAAAGGCATTAGGTGTATGTGAGTGTGGGAGCACTGTTCATGCTACAGTGCAGAACAGTGCACACTTTTTTTTCGTTTGCTACAGTGCAAAACAGTACCCATTTTTTATTTATTTATTTTTTTTTTAAGTATCAACTTTTTTTTTTTTTTTTTTTTTTTTTTTTTTTTTTTTTTTTTTAATATAAAAGAGATGCACCGCCCTCTAATTAAATTTTCGTTTTAGACCATGAGGTTATGGATCTATTGCAAAGTTAGTCCGGCCGTTAATATTGTACAGAAGAAGGCCCTCATATTAACTTTTAATTTCAAAGTTAGTCCCTAAATACTAACTTTGCAACATACCGACAATCTCAGGCCGTAAAAAAATACTATTTTCAGAAACACTTTACGAAAATAGTACTTACGGTTATCAACCTTTTGCATATTTAGTCCTTAATAACAAATTTTTTTTATACAACCGTTTAATTTCGAGTTTAGATTAAACAAAACATTCCCGCAGCAACGCGCGGGTAAACCCACTCGTTCATTGCTAAAGTGCTTTGTGCAATTTGTAGTATAGTTAAGTTCTTTGGGACTAGTAAGCGATGTGTATGATGTATATATGTGCAAATGATATATAATGCCATGTTATTGCCTTTACATAATAAGTGAAAGCTTACGTTATAGTTGTTAACGTTTTTGTAGGTTGTACGGCTTAAGTAAGGTCTCGGATAAGGACCTATGATTATGAAGTAGAAGGTTTGGAAGTGCGTTGGATTATGCATATGAAATTGGTATTAGATATCGGGCTTGAATGAGTTGAACCCCATTGAGTCGTCGAGTTAAAGTCTTTTGAAAATGTAAAGTGGGTCAAAACGGATGTTTGGCAAACCTCGTAAAATATACTTTTGCGGGTCGTTGAAGTCAAGTATGTTTATAGAAGTTTTGATGTTATGTAGAGTAATAGAAGTTGATTTTTCGTCATTTTAGTTTTGTATAAAATCGGGATAGCAAGTAGTGTAGAAAATTGTACTGTCTTTGAAGGATCGTAGTGACGTAACGTAAGTCCGTAGGATTCGAGCCACCTATCATTTTAAAAGTAATTGAGTTTACTTTCTGATGCAGTTGGTTCCAGGTTCTAACTCAAAGTACAAGTGCGTCAAATTTGTAATTTACAGCAAACTGTCCAGAAAGACAGCATGTTGTGCAGAAAATGGTCATGTTTGAAAGTTAATATAAAATCAATTGTGGCTCGTTAGAAGTCGTGCCACATATTGTAGGAAACGTCTTGGAGTCTATTTTCCTTTAAAAATACTCTCAAGGGCTTATTTGTAATAGATTTTGTCAGTACATTAAAGTGTAACATAAGGTCAGTTTGGGTCATTTCATTTCCGCGCAAAAGTTCAAAAATTTTGATCAAATCAGGAGGGGTGTTTCAAGAACTACTTGGATTTGACTTGGGAAAGTGAGGGGATCCTTTACTCGCCGGAGGTGGTGGTCCAAGCAGCCAGGAAGTCGCTGGAAAACACAAATAAACAAGAAAGTCAACCCGGTTGTAGTCGCGACGCATTGCGACTCAGGTGGGTGTCGGGCTTGTGGGGTTTTGGTCGAGGGAGCGTGGTGGAGCCGGTGATAGTGCTAGATTTTGAGTTAATGAAGGTAGTGATTATTGTTTTTACAAAGAGACATAAGAGACAGGAGAAAGAAAACTAAGTTTGTGATCACATATCATCACTATCTAACAATCAAATATTATCACTATCCAGTAAAATTTATTTTGATTAGTTGAAACATAAAGTGAACATTTATTTTAATATGGAGGAAATATCACAATCTTCGATCAACTTAAAGTACACTTAATTTAATGTCTAAACCTACTTGATGATATCTTATTGGATGCATTACAAGAATCACCAAGGGTTTGTCAAAAGAGTACTCTCGGGGCACTTGTTAGAAGGCATTAATTAAATACGAATTTTCCTTTTTGATTAGAAAATACATTTAATACACGTTAATTAAACTTGAAAATATTATTAATTAAATGTTATTTTTAATTTATTGAACATTAAATTTCCTTATTTCACCGTATAAAACAATGCCCGAAAGATAATTGTTAGACAAACTCATAATTAAGTCACCATCATGTAGATGTGTGCACCAAATTAGTTGTATTTTTTGTACTCCGTATTATTTCTCAAATCTTAATCGACTAAATAAACAATTGCATCTACTTTCAAATCCATTTCGTCATATCAAAACCTTCCAAACCAACGTGCCCCCTTTGTCCAAGCGAGGGCGGAGTTTGGGATCACATTTGCAAAACAAATATTGTGTTCTGAATTCTGATTATGACCTAAAAACGCGCTTGGTCCGACTAAACTAACATATCATCTAATAGTTCTATGGGGGAAAAAAAAAGTGAAAATAGAAAGAGTACCTTGTAGCATGACCCCCTCTGCATCTCTTGCATGGGAAGCTCGTGAAGTCCATGATGCACACCAGTGGCCTTTGTTCCCCTTTTTCATCTTTCAGTGTAATTTAGTTTAGTGGTGCTTTTATTCAGTTGATTCTATTTTTTCACAACATATATAAAGTTTTACTTACGTCTACAAAATATGTTTACTTAAAACTAACTTAATTCATTCGCATATCTTTATATGATGGGAAGTGATTTGCACACTTTCGATTTTTATTTGGACACTCCAATGTATAAGCAGTTCTAAAACAGATTATATTTATAGTACAACTGTCTGATGCACACCATGAAGTGTGCCAATAAAAAATGAGAGTGTGCAAATCATTTCCCATATATGATTCACCTTAATTAAGTTGCAACTAATCTTTGTTTAGGTAATTGGAAACCTTTTAACATAAATTTTTTGTTGTTTCAGTTAAAAATAATAATAATAATAAAAAAAAAAAAAAAAAAAAAAAAAAAAAAAAAAAATCAGCTTACACAAATAGAACAATATATAAACTAAACAAGATTCAATATAAAGTTTTCACTCATATAAGCGTGAGGAGTGCAACCTAGATGGGAAATTCACCATGATCACTGTATTGGTGTTAGGGGGTGTTTCTTTTTTTTGTTAGCTAATAGAATGAGTCCACAAACCCTTTTAATATTATTTCTTTTCTAAGTTGGACCCACTATTTTTCTTAATTGGTCTATATACACAAGACTAGAATTGTAATGTTCTCCCCAATAAGTGACTCATATAAATGTGGAGCCCACACCTTCTCTTAGCTAACAAAAAAAAGAAACACCCCCTAGTCATTAATCTTAAGTATTTTCTATCATCTTTAAACCTATCTACCCCAATGCATCGACCCATTATCAACCTATTATCTTTATTTTATCACTCACACAATCACAAACTTTATCATGTCGAGGAAGTTCAAACTTTTCGTCCATCGACTCATTTTCAACGCTAGACGTGTACCCATGTATAACAACATAATTTTATAACGGTATAAGTTTCCAGCCGTGTATATTATGTGATTAAGTACTTTCCGAAATTATAATGATTGAATAGTTTCTGCTAATAGGTACATAATTAAGTTTCCAGTCATGTATTAATTTATTTTCTTAAATAGATTAAATTTTTACTTTTCACTTTATAGTATATGTTTTATTTCAATTGTAAAATACTTGAATAGTCTTTTATTAATCTTTTGTCAATCTATTCTCAACTCACTATTAGAAATGCTACCAAGACAACTTTTATATCCATAGCATCGACAAGGAGTGCCAATGACATGACATGGCCTGTCATCTTCATGTGCTGAGTTAGACCCGGTTATAACTAAACATTTCTCTTTTTTTTTTTTTGGGGTAAAAAACTTTCTCCAATTTTAATATGAGTAGTGACTGAGATACTTAATTGGTATGCTTAATTTTGTGTCTAACAATGATCTTGATACATGCGGTAAAATCAATGGTATATGTGAGATGAAAAAAATAGTGGAATCCATGTGTCCAAAAATGAATGAAGTAAACATATAAAGTCATATCAAGTGGGCATAAGGCATCCAATCATTTTCCTTTTCGTATTTGTACTTTACATAACTCATGTACAGATAAAAGCATGCATGAGGTTTGCATAATTACAATGCATTATTAGTTTATTGCAATCAATCTAATTGTTTTTTACTAAAACAAGAATCAAGATCATGGATTAACATTCTAGAAACCCATGTCTTGAACTATTAGATCTACATGCATATGAAAATGAATACTCCGTAGATTTTTAGAAGGATCATAAAGCTATTCGATTACCCTTGTAACACATGCACAGGGGCGGAGCCAGAACTTTATTGTTGAGAGGGCAAAATATGATAATTTTTAAAAACTACACTAAAAATTGGTCCGTTGAGGGGAAGGGGGGGGGGGGGGCAAATTACAAAAATAGCCGAAAATTTTCAAAAATTTACACTACAATTTTTTTTCGCCGGGGGGTCACGTGACCCCCCGGACCCCCCTTTATCTCCGCCCATGCACATGCAACATGATCGAAGGTGTGATTTGCGCCTTTTGATATGATCATACCCGCAATATTGATTATGAACCCTAACAATGATATCGCATCAACTTTGGCATCAAAACCATAGATTTCCACGAGTATCTTCACCAATTTAGCCCTACAAAGGCATCAACATTTGTTGAATTCCTAATCCAAGTCCATGGTTTCAGCACTAGAAGAAGATGTTGAGTATTGGTTATTTTTAAATGTTACTCAAAGGTAGAAATTGTTCATAACAAACTTAGAGATTTTAATTGTATTTAGTATGATAAATTAAGAAATACTTAGAATTGGATTAAAAATGGGCCTTTTGGCCATTTATACATGTATAGTTTGGTTAGGAATTATATATCGACTATGACATGGTTTCTACCCCTCGTCTTTATAAACAGAGTCGAGGGATGGTTTTTTTTTTTTTTTTTTTTTTTTTTTTTTTAAATGTAAGTCTTTATTGTTAATAAAAGTGGTTCGGCGGTATATATTGGTGTGCGTGTGTGTTTCTATCTATTGTCGATTGTGTTGTGATCTTGAGGGTATTGACTTTCTTTGTAAGTTTTTTGATTAATTTCACGCTAAGCTTTCAGGTTTTTTGTAAGTTTTATCTAGGGCTGCAATCGAGTCAAGCCGAGCTCAAGCTCAACAAGGCTTGATCTTGGCTTGAAAGAAAAACACTAGGCTTGAGCTTGGCTTGATAGCTTGTCAAGCTTTCATTATCCAGGCTTGAGCTTGACTTGAGTAGGTTCGAGCAAAGCTTGAGCATGGCTTGAAAAGCTTGAATGAATACAAAAATATTGTATTCAATAGCTAAACTAAACAATAGATATATGTATAAAGTAAAACAAGCTAAAACCATATTTGAAAACCAAATTAGATTGATTTAACACTAAAAAAAACCAAAAACAACATTCTCGTACCCAAGTCGAACATCAAAATGAAATATAAACCAAAGTACTAATTAAGGTTCAAATGTCTAAAACATATCAGCAAAATATATCTCGTGAGGCTTCATAAGGTTCACATACTATTTCTGTATTTCACAACTAAGCACTCTTTTTACCCAGGTAAGTCGTCGACTCGTACAGTAGTTCTGCATATAGGACAACTCGAATGTGTAACTAACCACTTATCGACACACTCACAATGATACCTATGACAACAACGTGGTAACACTTTAAATTTAACGCCATCATCAAAACTAGCCGCAAGAAACAATAAACGTGTTCTTGTTGCCACTTTATTACAGATTACCCTTTATGATATACCCCATTTTGCAGCCTTAATGATCATTACTGAGTTGAGTAAATAAAATGAACAACTTTTCTAGAATACATTATCCATTATTTACGAACTAAGCTCTTATAATTAGCATAATAACCAAATTTGCTCCTAATTACTTGTATGAAATTTATATGAAAATATCTATATTAAAGCTTGATAAAAGCTTGATACGAGCTCGAGCCAAGCTATCCAAAGCTTGAGCTTGGCTTGTTAAATATTTCGAGCTAATTTTTGGGCTTGAGCTTGGGCTTGAGCTTGATAAAAGCTTGACTCGATCAAGCCAAGCTCGAGCTCGAGCTCGAGTTGCTTGATAATAGCTTGACTTGATTACAGCCCTAGTTTTATCCGACGATATATTCGAAATTACGAACATATATTTCTACACAGCTCCTACTCGAGTCACTCTCTTTTGTTTCAAGTCTCTTTGAAAGTGAAACACACTTAATTCGGTGACACCGTGACTGATGAACTTTGTCAAACATCTTGTCACGGTGTCAACTATGTAATAAAATATAGTGTTTCAATAAAAAAATATGAGTGCGAAAATCAATTCTTTAAACTTAAACTTAACTCCAATGTATGAAAAACACTTTAACATTATGAGGAGATGATATGTACATCAGAAACATGGATATGTGATATTAAACTTTATGCATTACATGTCTGATTTTGTGATATACATATCACTTATTGTGATGTACGTATCACTTCTCTTATGCTAGGTAAATGATATGTTATACGGAGTAATTACAAGATCGGATTAATGGCGGAATAAATGTAATAATTGAAATGGTTGTGTCATAGAATTGGTAGGACATGTACTCTCTTCAATCATAGATCCAGCTGGTTTGATTGGATAGTAGTCAAACTTGGAGTCTATTCAAAATTAAAATGCTCACTTCCTAAAATTAGCAATATTCAAAGAAAAAATTGATTATTCATTTATCTAAAAATGGAAGTGATTTTCACAATCTCGTAAATGATTGGATACTCTAAATTAGAGTGTGTTGACATTTATATCTTTACAGGATAAAAATGAGTAAAAGTAATGTGAGGACATAAATGTCAAGACACTCTGATTAGAGTGTCCCAATCATTTATGAGAGTGTGCAAATCACCTCTTCATGTTAAATCCTACTCCCTCCGTCCCTGAATGGCAATTGGCAAGAAAAAACCCATCACCCGCGGATACCCGCATGTAAATGGGTGGATAACCCCGTAAGATTTCACCAACGAGTGGGTGGTGGGTGAAAATTTGTACCCATTAGTGGGTGGTGGGCAGGTGACGGGTAATGTATACCCGTCATTGGTCCCATAACACTCATTTAAAATACCCACGGGTGTATCCATCAAAATACCCGTGAGTGTACACGTAAACCTATTTGTGTTAAACTAAAATTTATTATATTGCTTAAAAATTTGCGAGGTTCTAGATATATATTTAATAACTATAACTCTTTAGAAGACACGATAAGCTAAAAACTTATTTGAATTACAATACCAAAAGGTATGAAAAATTAAATCATCAAAGAAATATACATTATACATGATACATCTCAGTTCTGATATTCAACACTCAAATACTTCTTCTCAGCTTTTCGTTTGAAGTTCCGCTCAGTAACCTATGGGCAACAAATATGCACGGGTATGGGCATGGGTAGAAAATTGTACCCACCAATAGGTGATGGGCGGGTGAGAAAAAAATTATGTAGGCGGGTGATGGGTTAGAGGTACCCATGCCCATTGCCCACGGGTGCCGTCCCTCCGTCCTCATATTAATCTACTCTCTCAGTCCCAAAATTATATGGCCCTTTTTGATTTTTTCAGTCTTTCTTTCCCAACTTTGACTATAAATATTTTTGTTTGTGTTATACAATTTTTGATAAAAATTATATCAATGAAAGTACATTTAAAACTCAATCCGTTCATATATTTTGTATCAATTATTATGTAGTATAAAAGAAAATATTTAAATTCAAAGTTGAAAAGTAAATACCGAAAAAGTCAAAAAGAGACAATAATTTTGAGACGGAGAGACTATTTTTTAAATTTAATCTTAAATATTTTAATTTGTATAATATAATATTTTATGATAAATATATTAATAAAATATATTTAAAACTTAATTCATTCATATATTTTAGATCAAATATTATATAATAAAAAAATAGTTAAAGTTAAAATTATAAAAATAAAAAATTAAAAAATCAAAATAAAACATTTATTTTGAGACGAAGTGAGTAATACATTTTTCTAAAAATGGCTCTTGTAAATATACTACTATAATCTATATTACATTATAAAGCATTTAGGACTTCCTATAAAAGGAAGTTTTAAAATTTTAAAACAAAAAATATTACTAAAAAATGGAAAATTAGAAAATTAATATAAAATTTAAAAATTAAATCTCATTTAAAACATATAGTAACCCTCTCTAATATGTATATATTTTAATAACATGTTTTATAAGAAAAGCTCACTAAACTTATAACTACCAATTTAATGCTACTTATTTACATTATTAATAATTATTACTCATAAAAGTGCTAATTATTTACATTATTAATAATTTAAACGTTCTACTTTTGAAAAATATATATCTACTACGTTATAAAGTATTTGAGACATGGTAAATAAAGAAGGTTTAGATGAAAAATATTTTGTCGCCACAAAAATAATCGCCGGATACCCACTGTCGCATTGCGTGGGTACCATTCTAGTTTAGTTTTAAAATATTTAGAAGTTTCCATTACTTTTTAGCATTTACGTTTTCTCACTTTTTTTTTATAGCATCTCCAACGGTTTATATAAAATGTCTTTGGTGACCCGAAAATGATATGTCTTCATCTATAAACTTTTCCAATGCATATGCAAATTTGAAAGAGAAAGTAAAGTTCATAGTTATAACTAAAAGAGGCATAGTGTAAGCAAGTCTCAATCGCTTTACTTTTGAAAAGAAAAAAATCCGATAAAAGCATATGTTTGTTATTTACGCACTTCTATAAATTTATAAAAGTAAATGAATAATTTTATAGGGGTAGCACTAGGGGTAATAATTTGGGTCGTATCTGGGTTGACGGTTCGGATTGACGGGTTTAAATATCTCAACCCAAACATGACCTACTTAGTTACTCGTTTTAAGAAGTTCAACCATAACATGAACACGTTTATTAAACAGGTTAATCATGTCGACTCGTTTATGTTCTGAAAATGAATAAAAGAGGACATATTAGATATAATAAAGTGTATTTTTGAAACCGTTTAAGCAACATGGTAACTATATTGACATAAGTATATATCATTATAAAATATGTCAAAAATCAATGATATATCTCAAGATAGAGACACAAAATAGTTAGATCTTATTGTATCAAAACTAAAAGTATAACTTCTAATATTTAATCTTTTTAATCGTATTTATAAACTAGACGAGTACCCGTGCATAGCAACAGGATTTTATAGCGACAGATCGTTTATTGATAAAAAAAGTTTATGGGTTATAAATAAAAAATAATAAAAGCTTGAAGATTTAGAGATTAAACATAATGTTTTGAAACCCGGTTCGATCCGTTCTGGACGAAAAATGGGTCGATTTAAATCGAGTGAACCTGACGGGTTGGGTTTAAAATGGGTCAAATTAAACCGGGTCAACCCGCCGGGTTTGAAGCGTCCCAGGTCAACCCGGTTTTCGATGTGTATTAATAGTTTCATTTTGAAATATATGTTTTCGTATGGCTTTTATTAGTTAGACGAACCGGTGGCGACACCGGTTCCCGGTTGAACCCGTTGGTCCGGTCCAGTTTTCAAAACTATATGTACCATCAACTTGTTAGCTTGTATGAAGCTTTGTGTGTTTTATTAATTTGTATAATGTGTCAAATAACATTAGTTAGTGTGTTAATTATTTTATATTTAGATTATGTTGTAGCTTGTTTAAATTGTACATTGTGTAAATTTTATTGTACTTTTTAATAAAGGGTGATTTAATTGGTTGTTTTTAATTTGATATATATATATATATACTTTTAATTGGTTGTAAAATGTGAATACATTATTGTACTTTAAAGTTATGGGATGTTTTAATAAGAGTATTAATTATACTATGCATTTCTCTCATCTTTAACGTTCAAGATTTGACCATACATTCTTTATAGCGACAAATAGTTTATTTATCAAAAAAAGTTTATAGGTTATAAATGAAAAATAATAAAAGTTTGAATATTTAGGAATTAAACATAATGTCTTGAAACCCGGTTCGACCCGGATGGTTCAACCGGGTGAACCGTTCCGGTCGAAAAATTGGTCGATTTAAACCGGGTCAACTTGTTAGGTTGGGTTGAAAACGGGTCAAATTAAACCGGTTTAACCCGTCTGGTTTGAAGCGTCCCGGGTCAACCCGGTTTGTGATTCGTATTAATTTGTTGTATTTAATTTGGTAGATATGTTTTTAATTGGTTGTACAATGTGAATAAATTATTGTACTTTTAAGTAATAGGTGTTTTAATAAGAGTATTAATTATATTTCATAATTTCTTTAAATAAGATTTTTCAAAATTTTCACTTTTCAAGATTGACCATTTTTTCAAGATTGACCATTTTTCCTTTATATGTAGTATAGATTACATTTTCAATAGTTGATATCTGGTTGAAAATCTCAACTCACACTTAACCTATTTATTAAACAAATCTGTTGCGTCAACTTATTTTCAACCCGAACTTGTTTAGTCTCAAACATAACTTGTTTTCTTCGTGTCGTTCACGGGTCGTGTTTCGTGTCGTATCAAGAATTGTTACCTCAAGATAGTACTATTGTTACACTCACTAACCCCACTTACCCCGCCCCTACCCACTTTATTGACACGACAAACAATTTTTTAAGATTTTTTGTTCCATATATTTGTTTTTTGATATTAGTGACTTGTCACTTTATATTTTATATTTCACACTTTTTTTTGACAGTTTTATCCACTTTATTAACAAAACAATACAGTTTTCTATGAGTTTTTGCTCCGTATTTTTTTGCGTTTACTACTTTTAACTTGTTAAACTATATATTTTTCTAAATTACAAAAATAAATTTGTTTTAAAACAATGAAAAATTAAGAAGAGTTTTGGTTCATTTTATGGGATGTAACAATAACCAATCTCATTTTATAGGCCACAGTAATTTATCGGTGACCAGTCGTTTACAAAAATATTACAAAAGATTTTTTAACAAAAAAACGTGGCATGCATGTATTGAAAGATGTGAATTGAAGAGGAGGAGAGGATAATTGATTAAGATAAATATTATTGGTAACTAGTAGTTTTATGAAAGTTTTCTTGTAAAATTTGTAGGAATGCATTTTTTTTTTTTTTTTTTTTTTGTCTAAAGCTTAGGTAACATGACGTGATAGTAATATAGAACAGGTACGGAGCCAGCTTATGCCTTGGGTTGGCCAAAGCCCACCCAAGAAGAATTTTGGTTACTAATAAGTAAATTATATACTTGTAATGTATTTAGTCTTATTTATTTACTTTTGGCTCATCCAAAGATTAAAAAAAAAAAAAAAAAAAAAAAAAAAAAAAAAAAAAGACTCGTCCAAACTGTTATGGGTTCATTCAACTTGACATTGGCAGACTTAAGTATTTAAGTATTGGTTAATATTCATTTACATCATTTAATTTTATTTATGGATATGTTATTTGGTTTCAAGTATGAAAGATTGTATAATATTATATCACTATTTTTCACTTTGTTGTGTATTGAAATTTATGGTTGGTTAAGGTTTTCTACTCTAGTTTATACTATTGTTTTCCAAAAGGTGAAGAATGGTGGTAGTTTATACTATTGTTAACAATATTTCTTAACATTATGATCAACAAGTTATATTGACTAAGAAGCGGAATTTATAAAAATCAACGGTTATTATACTCTTAGATATTAATACATGTTAGTAATAAGGTTTCACGATTAATGTATTTATTTTCTTGAACTTCTATTTTTATATCGGCCCACCCGAGCAAAGAATCTTGGCTTTGTCATTGACATAGAACACAGAGCATTGGAGATTAGGGCTGAGCATCAGGCAGGATCCCGACCCGACCCGTCCTGACTAATCCCGATGATCACCTAAATCGTAAACCGAATACCGACCTGAAAGTAGTCGGTTTTTGCTTGTATTTTATCGGTTTTTGGCCCGTCCCGAATCCTGAAAATGCTAAAAATCCATTCCGACTCCCGAACCGAGAAGCTATTATTCAGTTTCGGGACTATCGGTTTATGTCAAGATCGTGTCGGTTGTCGCCTGTTGGGTCTCGGGCGGTTTTGCTCACCCCTATCGGAGATAGTCTTGTTCTCAAAATTGATAAAAGTCTATCTTTAGATACGTTGTTCCAGAAAAGTAAATGAATGATACAATAGAACTCGAAGTAAAATTTTATTTAACTTGAAATTAGTCTAGCTATAATTCACTTAAAATCGAAAATTGATCAGCTATTGACGAAATTTATAAATTGATTCTTCTGTAACAGAAGGTGAATGTGAATTATTCTTCTGTATGAAATTTTTTGTAAATTGATTATTGATGATTTTGTTAGTAAATTCACTAAATTGTACTATTATCCAAGCTTATTTAACTTGTCTTAAGATACTGTGTGACTTACACATTAGACATATATTTTCTTTGAATGTATAATCTCCAAACGTTTTTCTTTCTTTTGACAAAAGTGAGAATATATTGAATTGAATTGCAAACATATTTTGTGGAACTAAAACTATCGGGAGGTAAGAATATTTCTCCTAACCTTGATTACAACTACTACTTTCTAGAACCAAATGTACTACAGTATTTGTTAATCTGGAATTCTGATCGAGGATAAGGAAAGGGACCAAAGATGTGAATGTGAAAAGAGGTAATCAATGTTTGACCAATTGGGGTCCTGGCACTACTAGCCTGTACGTCTAAGCGTAGGCCTACTCAAGTATATATCCGATATTATTTTCCAGTTTTTATTTCATTACGAGTATTTTTATAGTATAAAACCAGTTCCCTCGTTCCATCGTATTGTACGACATGCAGTACAAGTTGGTTATTTACAATAAACTAATTTTATACCTGTTGTTATTATCCCTAAGGAGGGTGGCAGTCATGCTTCCGAAATCACCCATACCTCTCAAATCCACCAATAATATCATTCCACCTTATTCATACTTTTTTCATACCTCCCAACCCCTTTTTAGTGGCAACCATGCCTTTTTCATACCTCCCAACTAATTTTATTTTTTTATTTTTTATTTTCATAAATTATATTAAACAATTTAATAAAAACATAATATTTCATTAATAAATAAAAGAAAATTACATAACACTTAAAAAAAATTAAAAGAAAATTACATTATTCTTTAAAAATAATAATAACTAGTGATCGAGAAATGTTAACCGAAAATATGTTATCCAATCATATATGAAATGCTTAAGTACTTGACACTAATAATGAAATGAAAAATTAGTACGCATAAATTGTACTGGTAATTCAAGTGGGTTGGGCTTAGAGTGGACAAATAATAAGCTTTACACATCAAATGGGCCAGGACAAAAGATATACTCCATTTAACCTACTTCTTCTTCTCCTTCAATATATCATCGCTGCTCCCAGTCATGTTTTTTTCTTCTTCTTATCTTCTTTCTTTTTTCTTTTTGAATTCGTGGGTATGCACGCTCCACTCCACTCCAACGGCTACCAAAATAAATGCAACGTTCGAAAATGGCACATGCAACAAGAATGCCTCGGAGGCAAAAATTGCCGCTCAACGCTTGCCGCTAGCCATGCCGGTGGGGTGGCGGCGGTGTTCACCGCCGGCATGCCCTTGCCGGTGGGTGATGCCGCCCCCACTGCCACCCTTCTAACAGACCAGGAAATTAGAATGCGGAACTCGTCCTCAAGCAGAACTCGCCTCAAAGAACTTGGAGTCAGCTTGACACAAGGGATGAAGACTACACAGTCAGTTGTTATACACTTATACGCTTGCCATGCAAGGCCAAAAACCAACCAAACATATACTACGTATATATCTTGATTTGACTATAATAGAGCTAAAGTAGCCGTGCACAAAACGGCTTTTTTCTCCTAACCTGTTCGGTTAGTAACCGACCCGGTTTTTTGGTCAAACCGGTTATTACCAAAAACCGGTTCGGGTCGGTTAGGATTTTGATGGGAAAAACCAAACCCGGTACTATCCGGTTAGGATCGGTTTGTAACCGGTTCGGTTAGGAAAAACCGGTTACTAACCGTTCATTCATTTATTTTATTTTTATTTTTATTTTTTTTAAGGCTGCTGCTAACGAGAGTTTGGTGCTCGGGTTTTCGGTTCTTTTTTTTGCCGTTCCCGTTTTTATACATAATAAACTCAATAAACTTCAACTTTTATTAAATCTATACTACATATAAAGCATGAATAACTCTCTCTCCAAAATTTTAAGACTTACAAGAAATTAAGCATTATTTACAACACTTTAATGCACCCAATTTTCAGAATTACAATAAAGTAAGCATATTGTACAACAAAATAAAGCATGTTGTCATTTTAAGACCAAAATTCTATCAAACAACATTAATGCTATTAAAAACACCCATTCACAAAAAATTACAACCATTTAAGCACAATGTACAATAGCTGTAACCAATTTTCAGATTCACAAAAATAAGCATAGTGTGCAACAAAATAAGCATGATGTAATTTTCAGACTTACAACTGCTATTAAAGTGGTCAATGTTATTAATGACTATAATGACTACTACTTACAAGGAAAAAAATATAATATACAACACTTTAATGCACATAATTTTCAGACGTACAAGACAAGAAACATAGTGTACAACAAAACATCACATTAATGCTATTTAATGTAGTCAATTATTTAACTGGTCAATAAATACAATTAATACATTTATTAAAACACCCTTTACATAAGAAATATAAATTATCAAGCATATTGTACAACCAAATTAAACACAATTCCTGCATTAAATTTCACTACTACAAATAATAAAGCACATTATACAAATATTCAAGCCCGAACGGGCAACGAGCCAAATGGCTTGAGGCCGAATGGGCGCGGACCAAACAGGCTCGAGCCCGAACAGGCACGGGCAACGGGTTCGAGCCGGAACGGGGCACGGGCTATATGAAATTCTTGATACACATAAAATTTATTGTCAAAAAAATATAATAAATTAAAATACATTATTCATCGAAAAAATTTATTTCAGGGTACCCGCCGCTGCAACGCGCGGTTACCCTGCTAGTTTAACCACAATATACAATCTAATTATGCTTCCAAAACATTAAGCTTCCAAAAAATTTGATCAAGATGGTGTGTACATATCAAACGTTGTGTATCGAGAAGTTCTTCGTGTAAAGTAAAATACAAATGTGTGTAGGATTTTCAATATGGTGTATATACATATATTGTAAAAGACTTTATCATATGAATTTGTAGTCTCATCAATAAATGTATGTTATTCAATTATTGCACTTAACGTGGTGACATATATGATACGTGAACATGCTTATATAAAAGACAATTATAGTAATCCACTATAATAAATGAATATAATATATCAGATAATGAGATACAAATCTCATTATCTATCTCAGCAACTAACCACCAATGAGGCTTTAGCTTGGCAGGCAGGCACGTGACGGTCATAGGGTTAAGTATTCTTGAAAGTAGCTATAGTCTAGGTTTTAAAAACACTTAGTTCGCTATAGCCAAAGCTCTGATACCAATCTGTCACACCCCCAGGATCGGGTCCAACGGAAGCGTACATGTAGCTGGGGTGTAACTCAATTGGTATTACAAAACAAGTTCAAAAATGGTTTTCACTTCAATCATTTAGGATAAAATCGTTTAACTAAAAGTATTGAGTTTACATTGTTTAAAATTTGTGCGGAAGTAGGCCCTTAACATAGTTTAAAACGGCCCCCAAATGAATATCAGAGTCTTCTATGACCATGCCATGCCCTGCCAAAACCTCCAGTAGCGTGCCATTGCTTAATACCTGAAAATGCATGCTAAAACGTCAACACGAGGTTGGTGAGTTCATAGGTTTAAAATAAAACAGTAGTTATGTGAGTTCAATAGAAAGTTTTGTGACCATTGTGTGGCTCACAATGTCATGAAAATAGTGTTTACCGTACAATAAAATTAGAGTTGTGGACCATGAGTAGAGTGTGTGATCATTACAACGAATATAATGTCACATAGTAAATAGTCTATTACGCTAGCACTAAGTTCATGCAACCGATGCTATAACAGTGTGCATGCTCAAAGAGCATGTAATCAAATATAGGGGCCCGGCAAGTGTTTATCCCAGACACTTGTGTTTCGACATGGTATACGTTCGCGTTTGCCTATCCGGTCAAACCGAACGGGGGAGTTACCCCCAATAGATTTATTTATAACATTCGCGCTTCCCAGCAGGAATTAACGGTTCATGAGGTGGGCATAATTGGGACATAACAGGGCTTAGGCTAATCCACGTAATAGTATAAATAACAGTTTTTGGTCCATAAAATAGTTTTGCATGTTTCTCACCCCAAATTGTAAAACCAGTATAAATAGAGTGGGGCTATAAACTCACATATTTGATTCAAACACTTGTGTCCGTGAGAAAATAATCAAGTATGCAACCAATGTACACATAGATGCATTTGAATAATCAAGCAAATATTCAGCAAAACAGTAGTGTTTGAGTAAACAATTGCGCATTCAGATAAAACAATCATTGAGTTTAGTTAAAAACGAGCATGTATTCTCCCCCAAAATAGTTCAAAAAAACAAAAGGTAGGGGTCATGAACTCACCTGGAACAATCGATATGATAACCAAAAAGGAAAACGCACGAAAATCGAGGCACAAACGCTCTAATCGCAACCTAAATGATTCATATGTCTTAGGTTCGAAAACAAGGTCAAGCATGCAAGTCATACACTACATTATCACTTGTACATGTCGTTGAAATTTTTATCGTCAAAAATGTAGGTAATCAAAGGTGATCTCGTATTTAAGTCATCCACTATTTTAGAAAACGCAGTTTGTAAATCTCACGACCAAATATTAGTCGTCTTGAAAATATGTACTTTGAAAATCTCTAACGTACCTATTAAGTATACGTAATGCTCTACCTTTTTTTTGTTTACGTCATTTTAGCCGATTTACACTCTAAAGTGTCCAAAAACTCATTTTAAATATTCCATCAGCTTTTGTTAGTTGAACCAAAGCTGTCAAAAATTATATGTTCCGTCGCAACTTCCCTAGGCCATAACTTTTGCGTCGTAGTTCCGTTTTTCTAGTTCTATATATTCCCGCGAAGGTATTCAAGTATACTTTAGGTTTTTCAAGGTCTCGGCTAGTCTATATGTCATTAGATCTCAGTTTTCTTAACTAGAAAATCGGGACAGATTCATATTTCAGAAAATATAGTTTTCGTCATAAATCTTGAAAATAACATATCTTTTTCGTTATAAGTCCGTTTTAACTCATTCAAGCGGCTATGTTTTCGTTATTAAGTCTATTTTCTATATTTCTAGCCTAATATGGCCACCAAGGTACTGATTTTTCTGTGGGATGTCGAATGGGACAGATCCAACATTAATATTGTCAAACTATATTTCCTAGTGTTCTATTTATTATTACCACTTAACAACAACTTCAAATCTAGTCCTAGTTCATCCGTTAACTTCTCAACTAGTATATGGTGATCTAAACCTAAACTTAACAATATTCAAGATTCGTGTACAAGATCATCCAAGTATTCAAACTTCCAATCTACTAACATGTATATATATAAAGTTTTCATTATTTTCTTGTAAAGATTATTACTAGCAAATTTTCTTGTAATCAAAACTTGTTCAAAACATGGTTTCTTGTTAAGAGATCAAAGTGGATGTAAAGATTTTCAACATGTACCAAGTGATAACCAAGTATATATACTAGACAAGCATGTAACTCATGAAAATCATGAAGTATAAGTAGTGTAAAATCACTTACAAAGAAGTTAGTGAGATGAGATTTGTAACAACACTTGTGTAACCCCCAAGATTAGTATCAACCCTTGTTAATCTACCCTAAGTACCCTTGAAAGTGACCAACAACTTCCTTCTTCTTCCTTGCTCCTTATGTGTGTCGAATTGTATATATAAGTGGTGAGGTGATATATATATATATATATATATATATATATATATATATATATATATATATATATATATATATATATATATATATATATATATATATATATATATATATATATTTTAAATGGGCATTAGGTTATGTATGTATATATAGCTAGACATGGTCAAACAATAGTCAAAAATATCTTGTGCTAGGTCCATATGGTTGCCGAGTTTTAAGGAAAAGAAAGGGGCAAAAAAAATTGTTCTAGCCACCAACATTAATTAGATGTCTCACCATAATATTACAAGGTTGCATTTTTATAGATCTTGTTGTATTTTTATCATACAAAATATAGAGGGGGGCGGCTCATTAATAAAATTTGGAAGAAATTAGTTGTTAGTTGTATAAAATATATATATATTGAATGTATTGCGTAGTAAAAATATGTATTGGGTATTAGTTTGGTAGTTAACGAAAGTTATACGTAATTAAACGTAAGGTGTAAGGAATTTAACTTGGACATCGGAAAATATTTTTGGGACTTTTGTAATAATTTTGGAAGTATAAAAATACCCTAATAATAATTGTTGAGAAAGTCGGGTATGTCGAGGGTTACATTCTTGAATAAAATTTAACGTTTGTTGAATTTAAAAACCGTAAGTATTTAAAGAATAGAAATTTGTCTTATAAAATAAAGTGATGAACTGTGGAAGGAGCAAGGTACCGGAGCGTTGTGGAATACAATTAGCCTAAGTCCTAGAGTACTTAGAGTTTGTTCAAAAATTCGTGTCGATTCAAGTAAAAGAGCTCATGTAAATTGTTTTAAATTAAATTCGAGTTTAGAACATAGTATTGACCTGGGAAATAGCGGGTTGTGATATTAGCTACGAATTTGAAGACCCGTAAACTTAGTTCATGATGAAATGAACGGCAATCGTGAATAGTGATTTTCTTCCGGAAATGAATAGTGTCACATGAATAGTAAAATTTCCGAACGCTTCTCGGAATCACAAACTGGCTCCGAAAATGATGAATAGTGACCGGTGAATAGTAAATGATGAATAGTAACTGATGAATAGTGAATAGGAGAAATGTCCTGAAAATGCGGGTTGTTACAGTCTCACCCCCTTAAAAGGAACTTCGTCCCGAAGTTCAGTTTGTGTTGGTCTCTGAAGTTGTATTGGTGAAAAGATGATGATTTTTATTGTGTAAGCTATTGAGCTCTAACAAGGTTCAAGTCTGACGGCCACTAGGCCTACTCTGTTTGGAATATTGGGTGGTTCAGTGTATATCGGGTTTAACTTCCTGAAGTTTTCCGAATGGTATCATGCCTTTCTTAGGCAGAACTTTCAACATGGCTCTACCACTAAGTTGAAATTATAAGGGTTTACAACTTATCGAATTTGTAACTGATTCTTGATTTGTAGGAAATTCCTGGTTATTTCATGAATGCTTACGGGACTAGTGAGTTGGGTTTTTCCAAATTTCAATCCGTCAATGGATGTTGGCACTTCGACCATAGAGTGCTTCAAATGGTGTAGTCTCTACACTCGTGTGGTAACTAAGGTTGCAACTGAATTTGATTTATGGCAAATGGTTAATCCAACCATTTCTAGTGTCAATCACACCCGATTTGGGCATATCTCCCTATGTTTGAATCAACCTCAAATTCCGACCATTGGTCTGAAGATAATAGGTGGTGTGGTTCCAAAGGAATCTTAATGTAATCGCTAGGTGTTTGAGGTGAATTAAATTCCTCTATTTGGAATAATTGAAATGGGTATCCTGAATCTTGTGGAAAAACTTACAAGGTTAAGTCCGTCAAAGGGTGTTATGAGCAAGATTAGGTTAGGATAAGGTTGTGATCCTCCGTAGGATGTCATGAATTGAGTCTTTCTCCACCTACGATGCTTAGTCTCCATTACTAAGATTTTCCCCAAGTTATATGTCATCAAATCACAAACTCCTAAAGGTATAAGTAATGTAATATAGTGATTGATTTTCAAAGTTTGTTTTGAGATCGTTTGTTTTGTTCATAAACCTTCCTTGAATAAATGAATTTACAAACTTTTAAGCAAACAGTTTTCTAAGTAACATTTTACTTGATGTTTCAAAATTTAATAGTTATGCAAGATAGGACAGTTTTTCAACATGAGGTGGATAATATGGTTTGTTAAAGATCAATGTTTAAAATTTCTTAACATTCAATAGTTTTGTAAAAGAGTAACCAAAAGGAATTTACTTGTCAAAATAAGTGCCTCAGAAAAGTATTTCTTACAAGATATATGTTTTGTATAACGGTAGTTTGGAGCAAAATCCATTTAAAAGTGAAAGTATTAAGAGGATAAAATAGTCGGGTATGTATGTCTGCACAAATGCATAGGTTTGTAACATGTTTAAATAAAGTCTATTGGTGAGGACATGTTCAATCTATAGTCTTGGTTAGGAGGTTGGATTTATCTTTATGGTGTTGCTTAGTGAGCATTCGTATCGATACTAATCCTGTAATTCAATCAAGCCAATACTTTCCAGATGGTGGAATTGTGGCAATCAGGCCAGTGATAGTGGTTCAAATGGTTTTGTGGTATCCTGAGGTTTTTGTTGAGTTTTGAATGATCTTAATGTACCGAGGAATCCTCCTTATAGATGGTATGGAAATTCTTTCCTAGGGAAGTCATTGATAATATCCACTTATCAATATTGGGAATAGTGAGTGATGAGTGGCATAGGGATCCATAGAGTGTTAGCTAATTCCTTATATATATATGGGGGTGGGGAAAGGAAATGATAGTGATGGTGAGAAGGGAAGAGACTGCGACAACTGCAACATAATGAGACTGTGATCAAAGAAAATATTGTGATATAAGTGTATCGTGCATAGACATGAATGTTCATGAGATGTAATGACCAGTTGATGTGCTTCCAATCGGTGGTTAACGAAATGATGAAAAGTATGAATGTTCCAACAACAAGGGTATACACATACACGAATGAATCATTTGGAAATGAGTTGAGAATTTATTCCAGACAAAATTTTATTATAATCATTCTCAGTGTTGGAAAATTCATTTCTGAGTCAGACATAGGTGGTCAGCCTATATCTCACTATCCCGGGTCGAATGTAGATGACCAGTCTACATTCCACCGAGGTTCCATGAATTTTGAAATACTCAACTCAGTTATACTAATACCATGTCCTTCACAATACCAAGACGTTCTGAAAGACAAAAGCAAGTGACCAAACTCGAGGTCAAGTTATGAAACTATGCAAGGAGAAACATAATGTGGTGACATATATGATACGTGAACATGCTTATATGAAAGACAATTATAGTAATCCACTATAATAAATGAATATAATATATCAGATAATGAGATACAAATCTCATTATCTATCTCAGCAACTAACCACCAATGAGGCTTCAGCTTGGCAGGCAGGCACGTGACGGTCATAGGGTTAAGTATTCTTGAAAGTAGCTATAGTCTAGGTTTTAAAAACACTTAGTTCGCTATAGCTAAAGCTCTGATACCAATCTGTCACACCCCCAGGATCGGGTCCAGCGGAAGCGTACATGTAGCTGGGGTGTAACTCAATTGGTATTACAAAACAAGTTCAAAAATGGTTTTCACTTCAACCATTTAGGATAAAATCGTTTAACTAAAAGTATTGAGTTTACATTGTTTAAAATTTGTACGGAAGTAGGCCCTTAACATAGTTTAAAACGGTCCCCAAATGAATATCAGAGTCTTCTATGACCATGCCATGCCCTGCCAAAACCTTCAGTAGCGTGCCATTGCTTAATACCTGAAAATACATGCTAAAACGTCAACACGAGGTTGGTGAGTTCATAGGTTTAAAATAAAACAGTAGTTATGTGAGTTCAATAGAGAGTTTTGAGACCATTGTGTGGCTCACAATGTCATGAAAATAGTGTTTACCTTACAATAAAATTAGAGTTGTGGACCATGAGTAGAGTGTGTGATCATTACAACGAATATAATGTCACATAGTAAATAGTCTATTACGCTAGCACTAAGTTCATTCAACTGATGCTATAACAGTGTGCATGCTCAAAGAGCATGTAATCAAATATAGGGGCCCGGCAAGTGTTTATCCCAGACACTTGTGTTTCGACATGGTATACGTTCGCGTTTGCCTATCCGGTCAAACCGAACGGGGGAGTTACCCCCAATAGATCTATTTATAACATTCGCGCTTCCCAGCAGGAATTAACGGTTCATGAGGTGGGCATAATTGGGACATAACAGGGCTTAGGCTAATCCACGTAATAGTATAAATAACAGTTTTTGGTCCATAAAATAGTTTTGCATGTTTCTCACCCCAAATTGTAAAACCAGTATAAATAGAGTGGGGCTATAAACTCACATATTTGATTCAAACACTTGTGTCCGTGAGAAAATAATCAAGTATGCAACCAATGTACACATAGATGCATTTGAATAATCAAGCAAATATTCAGCAAAACAGTAGTGTTTGAGTAAACAATTGCGCATTCAGATAAAACAATCATTGAGTTTAGTTAAAAACGAGCATGTATTCTCCCCCAAAATAGTTTAAAAAAACAAAAGGTAGGGGTCATGAACTCACCTGAAACAATCGATATGATAACCAAAAAGGAAAACGCATGAAAATCGAGGCACAAACGCTCTAATCGCAACCTAAATGATTCATATGTCTTAGGTTCGAAAACAAGGTCAAGCATGCAAGTCATACACTACATTATCACTTGTACATGTCGTTGAAATTTTTATCGTCAAAAATGTAGGTAATCAAAGGTGATCTCGTATTTAAGTCATCCACTATTTTAGAAAACGCAGTTTGTAAATCTCACGACCAAATATTAGTCGTCTTGAAAATATGTACTTTGAAAATCTCTAACGTACCTATTAAGTATACGTAATGCTCTACCTTTTTTTTTGTTTACGTCATTTTAGCCGATTTACACTCTAAAGAATCCAAAAACTCATTTTAAATATTCCATCAACTTTTGTTAGTTGAACCAAAGCTGTCAAAAATTATATGTTTCGTCGCAACTTCCCTAGGCCATAACTTTTGCGTCGTAGTTCCGTTTTTCTAGTTCTATATATTCCCGCGAAGGTATCCAAGTATACTTTAGGTTTTTCAAGGTCTCGGCTAGTCTATATGTCATTAGATCTCAGTTTTCTTAACTAGAAAATCGGGAAAGATTCATATTTCAGAAAATATAGTTTTCGTCATAAATCTTGAAAATAACATATCTTTTTCGTTATAAGTCCGTTTTAACTCATTCAAGCGGCTATGTTTTCGTTATTAAGTCTATTTTCTATATTTCTAGCCTAATATGGCCACCAAGGTACTGATTTTTCTGTGGGATGTCGAATGGGACAGATCCAACATTAATATTGTCAAACTATATTTCCTAGTGTTCTATTTATTATTACCACTTAACAACAACTTCAAATCTAGTCCTAGTTCATCCATTAACTTCTCAACTAGTATATCATGATCTAAACCTAAACTTAACAATATTCAAGATTCATGTACAAGATCATCCAAGTATTCAAACTTCCAATCTACTAACATGTATATATATAAAGTTTTCATTATTTTCTTGTAAAGATTATTACTAGCAAATTTTCTTGTAATCAAAACTTGTTCAAAACATGGTTTCTTGTTAAGAGATCAAAGTGGATGTAAAGATTTTCAACATGTACCAAGTGATAACCAAGTATATATACTAGACAAGCATGAAACTCATGAAAATCATGAAGTATAAGTAGTGTAAAATCACTTACAAAAAAGTTAGTGAGATGAGATTTGTAACAACACTTGTGTAACCCCCAAGATTAGTATCAACCCTTGTTAATCTACCCTAAGTACCCTTGAAAGTGACCAACAACTTCCTTCTTCTTCCTTGCTCCTTATGTGTGTCGAATTGTATATATAAGTGGTGAGGTGATATATTTTTTTTTGTAAAATGGGCATTAGGTTATGTATGTATATATAGCTAGACATGGTCAAACAATAGTCAAAAATATCTTGTGCTAGGTCCATATGGTTGCCGAGTTTTAAGGAAAAGAAAGGGGCAACAAAAAATTGTTCTAGCCACCAACATTAATTAGATGTCTCACCATAATATTACAAGGTTGCATTTTTATAGATCTTGTTGTATTTTTATCATACAAAATATAGAGGGGGGCGGCTCATTAATAAAATTTGGAAGAAATTAGTTGTTAGTTGTATAAAATATATATATATATTGAATGTATTGCGTAGTAAAAATATGTATTGGGTATTAGTTTGGTAGTTAACGAAAGTTATACGTAATTAAACGTAAGGTGTAAGGAATTTAACTTGGACATCGAAAAATATTTTTGGGACTTTTGTAATAATTTTGGAAGTATAAAAATACCCTAATAATAATTGTTGAGAAAGTCGGGTATGTCGAAGATTACATTCTTGAATAAAATTTAACGTTTGTTGAATTTAAAAACCGTAAGTATTTAAAGAATAGAAATTTGTCTTATAAAATAAAGTGATGAACTGTGGAAGGAGCAAGGTACCGGAGCGTTGTGGACTACAATTAGCCTAAGTCCTAGAGTACTTAGAGTTTGTTCAAAAATTCGTGTCGATTCAAGTAAAAGAGCTCATGTAAATTGTTTTAAATTAAATTCGAGTTTAGAACATAGTATTGACCTGGGAAATAGCGGGTTGTGATATTAGCTACGAATTTGAAGACCCGTAAACTTAGTTCACGATGAAATGAACGGCAATCATGAATAGTGATTTCCTTCCGGAAATGAATAGTGTCACATGAATAGTAAAATTTCCGAACGCTTCTCGGAATCACAAACTGTCACACCCTCGCCGAAGGCGGAAACACGAGGTGTAACGAAATCGATATACATCACCAAAGAGAAATAAGACAATACCATAATTTACATTAAGGAAAAATATAACATTACAACGTTGTTATTGCCGACTTTGGCAAATAAAAGACATAAGTTTGATTCCCAAAAGATGGTATTTTAATACATAATGAAAAGAAGTGACATGTGAAAACTTCATTATGCAAGACCTTGATGACAAGCTTACTGACGATCACCTGAAATGCATGAGAGAAAACGGTCAACTATAAAAATAGTTGGTGAGTATAAACGTTTTAAATAATAAGAAAACCATTTGAGAAAGTTCGCCAGGCAAAGGCATTGTGAATCCACTCAGTTGCAAGTCTTGGCCATCACAAGACTTACAACCTGTGTGTTCACAACCCATTGCATATAAAGTAGTACGTTTGATTGTCAAGTACATATGGTCAATATAGTTCACAGTAAGGGCACAAAGTATATAATAAGTCAAGGCCGCTCCGAACAAGGGAGACTTTATAATGTTGCTCCGAACATGGGAGACTTGAAGTCACTCCACCACCTAGGCGAGATTTATTAGTCACTTCACCGACTTGGCAAAGATTTATTAGTCACTCCACCATGGCGAGATTTATTAAGGATGCTCTGAACATGAGAGACTTTATAACGTTGCTCCGAACAAGGGAGACTTTAAGTCTTAGAACGTACGGCACATTAAGTCTAAAAGTTCAAGTCAAACGGTTCAAGAGTGCAAACAAGTTATAATGTCAAGACAAGTCAAAAAGTTCAGATAATAGTGTTCGTAAATAGTAAACAAGTTTGTTTAGGTACGTTTTGCTTACGAGCATAAATAGTGAAACAAGAGTCTTTTAAGTTCATATAAGAGTAAACAGTATTGTTCATGCATCCACCCCAAAACGATTAAAATAGTTAGAAAAGGGGTTCGTGAATACTCACCTGATATAAGCGATATGATAACAAAAAGGTATGAACTAAAGTAAGGCGCGCACTCTATCCGCAACCTAAATGAATGATATGATCTACTTTAGATCATGAAATGATGAAAGGAATGTACATGCACATGTTCCCTATACCACTCTACTCTTTGTAAAAACACTTGTGTTATCAAAATATATAATCCAAGAATTTGGAAAAATATTGCTATTAGAAAATATAATAAGCTAGTTGTAATATATATATACTTATATATATATATATATATCGTATGTTTCCATGTTAGTGTTGAAATACTCGGATTGTAATCTTTGAAATGATGAAAACATACTCGTGATAACTAATACTACATTAGTTATAAAGCTTGGTACTTAATATTACTTCTAGCTTGAAAATGTACTTCGTAGTTTTTGCGCCAAAATTTAATAAAAGCTGTCAAATATAAAGTGGTTTTAGCCGATATTCAAACGTGTATATCTTTGTCGTTACTTGTCCGTTTTACTTGTTCTTTATGTCCACGGTTACGTCTTAGTATGTAGTAATATATTTTGGAAAGCTCGGCTCCTCCGGGTTACGTCTAAAGCCTCTTTTTGACCGACGAAAAACGTCCAACAGCAACTAATTTCCAGAAAATACTTTTCGTCAACAATCTTGCAAAAATCATAACTCCTTCGTTATAGACTCTTTTTAATCCGTTCTTTCGCCTACGGATTCGTTTTTGAAAGTATTTTCTAAAAATTTTGCCAAAGTTTCCTTGGTGTTTACTGATTTTCCAGATTTTTACAAAACGGGACAGCATGTCTAAAATAGGTTCCAAATCAAGTTTTCAAGGTTAAAAACTAATTTCTACCATCACCAAACCTCTTGTAATCACCACATGACTAATCTAATCTTACCATACACCTTCTTAGGGTGCCATGGGATCCTAACCAAGTTATTATAGCAAGGGGATTCATAAATAAAAAGTTAGGGTTTGTATGTTCCATTTTTGACAAAATAAATGGTGGTATAGCTAGTTGTACATGGTTTTTAGCATGGAAATCATGTAATACAAGTAAATATAAGATGTTTCATGTAAAAATAAATTTGATAACTTACTTGATAAAATGAGATGATTAGATGATGATTATGCTTGGATTTCTTGTGTTTTTCTTGATTGATTCTTGATTAGGCAAGTAAAAGGAACAAGTTTAGTGCTTTAGCTTTTGAAAAATGATCACTTGATCATGGAGGATGAGTTTGGTCGTGGGTTGAAGAAAGGAAAAGGGTGAGAAGAACTTTGATCTTAGCTAAAAAGTTAGATTATGATTTATGTTTTTGGTAAATGAAATGATTTTAGAGGTTTATTAGTATAATATAGGAAATCAATGCACATGGTTAAAGGGGTGTTTCATGGCTGGTTTTGGGTGTGAAAAGGAGTAGCCAAAACGGTTTTGATCACTTAGAAAATATAGTGTAGCGTTAAGTGTTATTACGCGTTATTCGTTAAAATCGGGTACCGGTTTTAATAGCAATAAACGTTCACGAAGTTAACCGGGATGAAATAAAAGTCATAATAATGTTAAAAACATATTAAAAATATGTTGGGTACATTTACTGAGTGATCGGGTGATTATTGTTTAGTTTTCACGAAAACCGTCGTTATATTCATACGCGTACGTTCTAAATAAAATAAATTTCCAAAATACTGGGTAACTGAATGTTATAACTTTTATGATGTTAAAATGGATATAAAAATATGTCGGGACCATTGTGGGAATATTTAGATATATTCGTCGTGTATAAACCGGGTGTTAACGTTTAATTATAAATACTTACACGTAAAACGTTAAATATACTAAATATATTAATTTGAGAATCCTAAGAGTGGTATAGCATGTAAATGACATTATGATGATATGCAGACTATTCTAGTCTGTATGAGAGGTCCTTACTGATAATGCACGTGAATAGTGGAATTTCTTCCGGAATGAATAGTGTTCTGTGAATAGTAAAATTTTCAAATGTTTCTCAGAATATCAAACGGACATAAAAAACGATGAATAGTAAAATAATGAATAGTGTTTTGATGAATAGTAATCGATGAATAGTGAATTTCCAAAGTTGGAAAAAAAATAAACGTAGACGTGGAAAATATCGGGTTGTTACATTCTACCAACCTTAAAAGGAATCTCGTCCTCGAGATTCAATTCATCCATTCTATAGGTGTATGTGCTCGCTGTTAAATTTGATGAAGCAACTAAGGTCGAAAACGCTAGGTCTCGGATTAGTCGGTGTTGTGTATAAGTTCTATACTAAGACTTAAGTGCTAGGAAAATAATATAGTTGTTCAAGAGAATGTACCCGTTATGCTATCGTGGACATGTTGGGTGATAGGATTTCCTAGGAAGTAAGCTCTGCCACGCGCGGGTGGAATCTCAACGGCCTCATCTTGTGGCCCTTCAATTGCCGCCGCCAGGTTTGGACGATTCGGTCCTTGGTTGGGAGTCCTTTTCAACTTTGGACAGGTATTCCTGAGATGATCCAAGCTTCCACACTCGTAACATGCTGACCTTCGTACTTGATTTCCTTTGCAATATCGAACAAGATGGCCTGTCTTTCCGCAGCTGCTGCACCTTGGGCAATCTCCTGAGTGGTGTAGGTTACATCGGGTACATTTAGGATGTGTGCCTGCATATCCTCCGGGCCCTTGAGTTATTGCTCCGTAGTTTCCAGCTACTCGCTGTCTCTTGTCCTGTTGATTTTGATGACGGCTTCCTTGCTGATCTTCCTGTCTCTTTCGCCCTTCATTATTTCCTTTTGTTAGTTCACCAGATCTGATCACATCATTTGTCAAGCGGTATGCCATGCCCACAGCGGCTTGTAGAGTGGTTGGGTTTGATGAAGTGACATCCCTCCTGATTTCAGGAATCAACCCCCAAACATATCGATCAATCAGCTTCTCCACAGTGGAGACCATATGAGGAACCATCTTAGTTAGCTCATGGAAACGGGCCGTGTACTTGTCAACTTCTACTCCTACCATCAAGTGGTTCCAAAATTCCACTTCCAGCTTCTCCACTTCATCTTTTCTGCAGTACTCGTCAGTTAGTAGTTTCTTAAATGCTTTCCAAGATAATCCATTTGCAGCCTCTCTTCCTTGAGTCTGTAGCTGGTTGTTCCACCAAGTCAATGCTCGACCTTGAAGCAGACCCGCAGAGAACTCAACCTTATCTCCTTCAGCACATTTAGTGATGCTGAGTTTCGACTCAACATTCTCAAACCATGATAGCAGTCCAATGGCACCCTCAGTGCCATAAAATTCCATTGGTTTGCACGTCATGAAAGTCTTATAGTTGCATCCCTGACCGTTGTTCGAGGCACCTGCTCCATTATTAGTCCGTCCAGCATCAATGTGCGCAACAATCTGAGTGAGGAGGTCTGCTAATCCAGCAGCAGTGTCATTCGGAGGGTTTATTGCGGCCATGTCTCTGCGATAGACAAAAATAGTTGGTTGAGTGAGCGACACATGAAAGATGACGGAGGATGTACGGTACAATAACAGTCGTGACATGAAGATCGCAAAATGATGGAAACAAAGGCATGCTTAATCTAACGGGGCGTAAGGTAGCAAGGAGAAAGTATATACATGAAGGCATATATAAGGTACGGTAACAGAAACTGAAACATATAAACAGGCTATGCATACCCACCCGACCAATGCAACTTCAGGTGACCAGACTCTCTAGACCCGACCAAACATGATCTTTGACTACTACTCCCTTCATTGCATGATTCTTCCTGAATTATACATAGGTGATCAGGCTATGCATACTTGAGGATTAATAATGCAATGCTAAGACTAGTCGACTCGTATCATTTTTGGTATTTAAGAAAAATGTTACTTTGGTTATAGTTGCGATTTTTATTTTAGAAAAATCGGCATTCTCTATAACCTCTGGCTCTGATGCCAATCTGTCACACCCTCGCCGAAGGCGGAAACACGAGGTGTAACGAAATCGATATACATCACCAAAGAGAAATAAGACAATACCATAATTTACATTAAGGAAAAATATAACATTACAACGTTGTTATTGCCGACTTTGGCAAATAAAAGACATAAGTTTGATTCCCAAAAGATGGTATTTTAATACATAATGAAAAGAAGTGACATGTGAAAACTTCATTATGCAAGACCTTGATGACAAGCTTACTGACGATCACCTGAAATGCATGAGAGAAAACGGTCAACTATAAAAATAGTTGGTGAGTATAAACGTTTTAAATAATAAGAAAACCATTTGAGAAAGTTCGCCAGGCAAAGGCATTGTGAATCCACTCAGTTGCAAGTCTTGGCCATCACAAGACTTACAACCTGTGTGTTCACAACCCATTGCATATAAAGTAGTACGTTTGATTGTCAAGTACATATGGTCAATATAGTTCACAGTAAGGGCACAAAGTATATAATAAGTCAAGGCCGCTCCGAACAAGGGAGACTTTATAATGTTGCTCCGAACATGGGAGACTTGAAGTCACTCCACCACCTAGGCGAGATTTATTAGTCACTTCACCGACTTGGCAAAGATTTATTAGTCACTCCACCATGGCGAGATTTATTAAGGATGCTCTGAACATGAGAGACTTTATAACGTTGCTCCGAACAAGGGAGACTTTAAGTCTTAGAACGTACGGCACATTAAGTCTAAAAGTTCAAGTCAAACGGTTCAAGAGTGCAAACAAGTTATAATGTCAAGACAAGTCAAAAAGTTCAGATAATAGTGTTCGTAAATAGTAAACAAGTTTGTTTAGGTACGTTTTGCTTACGAGCATAAATAGTGAAACAAGAGTCTTTTAAGTTCATATAAGAGTAAACAGTATTGTTCATGCATCCACCCCAAAACGATTAAAATAGTTAGAAAAGGGGTTCGTGAATACTCACCTGATATAAGCGATATGATAACAAAAAGGTATGAACTAAAGTAAGGCGCGCACTCTATCCGCAACCTAAATGAATGATATGATCTACTTTAGATCATGAAATGATGAAAGGAATGTACATGCACATGTTCCCTATACCACTCTACTCTTTGTAAAAACACTTGTGTTATCAAAATATATAATCCAAGAATTTGGAAAAATATTGCTATTAGAAAATATAATAAGCTAGTTGTAATATATATATACTTATATATATATATATATCGTATGTTTCCATGTTAGTGTTGAAATACTCGGATTGTAATCTTTGAAATGATGAAAACATACTCGTGATAACTAATACTACATTAGTTATAAAGCTTGGTACTTAATATTACTTCTAGCTTGAAAATGTACTTCGTAGTTTTTGCGCCAAAATTTAATAAAAGCTGTCAAATATAAAGTGGTTTTAGCCGATATTCAAACGTGTATATCTTTGTCGTTACTTGTCCGTTTTACTTGTTCTTTATGTCCACGGTTACGTCTTAGTATGTAGTAATATATTTTGGAAAGCTCGGCTCCTCCGGGTTACGTCTAAAGCCTCTTTTTGACCGACGAAAAACGTCCAACAGCAACTAATTTCCAGAAAATACTTTTCGTCAACAATCTTGCAAAAATCATAACTCCTTCGTTATAGACTCTTTTTAATCCGTTCTTTCGCCTACGGATTCGTTTTTGAAAGTATTTTCTAAAAATTTTGCCAAAGTTTCCTTGGTGTTTACTGATTTTCCAGATTTTTACAAAACGGGACAGCATGTCTAAAATAGGTTCCAAATCAAGTTTTCAAGGTTAAAAACTAATTTCTACCATCACCAAACCTCTTGTAATCACCACATGACTAATCTAATCTTACCATACACCTTCTTAGGGTGCCATGGGATCCTAACCAAGTTATTATAGCAAGGGGATTCATAAATAAAAAGTTAGGGTTTGTATGTTCCATTTTTGACAAAATAAATGGTGGTATAGCTAGTTGTACATGGTTTTTAGCATGGAAATCATGTAATACAAGTAAATATAAGATGTTTCATGTAAAAATAAATTTGATAACTTACTTGATAAAATGAGATGATTAGATGATGATTATGCTTGGATTTCTTGTGTTTTTCTTGATTGATTCTTGATTAGGCAAGTAAAAGGAACAAGTTTAGTGCTTTAGCTTTTGAAAAATGATCACTTGATCATGGAGGATGAGTTTGGTCGTGGGTTGAAGAAAGGAAAAGGGTGAGAAGAACTTTGATCTTAGCTAAAAAGTTAGATTATGATTTATGTTTTTGGTAAATGAAATGATTTTAGAGGTTTATTAGTATAATATAGGAAATCAATGCACATGGTTAAAGGGGTGTTTCATGGCTGGTTTTGGGTGTGAAAAGGAGTAGCCAAAACGGTTTTGATCACTTAGAAAATATAGTGTAGCGTTAAGTGTTATTACGCGTTATTCGTTAAAATCGGGTACCGGTTTTAATAGCAATAAACGTTCACGAAGTTAACCGGGATGAAATAAAAGTCATAATAATGTTAAAAACATATTAAAAATATGTTGGGTACATTTACTGAGTGATCGGGTGATTATTGTTTAGTTTTCACGAAAACCGTCGTTATATTCATACGCGTACGTTCTAAATAAAATAAATTTCCAAAATACTGGGTAACTGAATGTTATAACTTTTATGATGTTAAAATGGATATAAAAATATGTCGGGACCATTGTGGGAATATTTAGATATATTCGTCGTGTATAAACCGGGTGTTAACGTTTAATTATAAATACTTACACGTAAAACGTTAAATATACTAAATATATTAATTTGAGAATCCTAAGAGTGGTATAGCATGTAAATGACATTATGATGATATGCAGACTATTCTAGTCCGTATGAGAGGTCCTTACTGATAATGCACGTGAATAGTGGAATTTCTTCCGGAATGAATAGTGTTCTGTGAATAGTAAAATTTTCAAATGTTTCTCAGAATATCAAACGGACATAAAAAACGATGAATAGTAAAATAATGAATAGTGTTTTGATGAATAGTAATCGATGAATAGTGAATTTCCAAAGTTGGAAAAAAAATAAACGTAGACGTGGAAAATATCGGGTTGTTACACAAACTGGCTCCGAAAATGATGAATAGTGACCGGTGAATAGTAAATGATGAATAGTAACGGATGAATAGTGAATAGGAGAAATGTCATGAAAATGCGGGTTGTTACATTGAAACATAAAGCTAATACATTGAGCGATTTATTCATCGGAAAGCAAATACATTGGATAGTGAGGTCTTATTCGGAGTCTCCGGATCCGGACCTTGTTTGGTCATCTTGATTGATTTTTTCATCGGAAAGTGAGATACTATAACCCTCTTGTGACTCGATCTCGAGTATTTGTGATTCGATCTCTAAATAATTGGCTTCAAGAAATGTGCTTACGTTCTTGTGCGTCTAAGTGATCCTTTAAGCAAATATACACATCCAAAGATGCCGACGTGAGTCTTGTTCTTCGAATCGATAATACCCTTCCACAAAAAGAAAAACATGATTTCGAAGCTACCTTAGAAGCTTGTACGCTTAGTAAATCTCGTGCCATGATGGCTAGAACGGGAAATTGAGATTGCCTTCCTTTCCACCAAGACAAAATATCAAAGTTTTCAAATTCTACTTCTCCCATAGCGCTTATCCAATCGGTTCCGGTATATCTTCCAAATTCGTTAGTACCGGTTTTGTCACTCCTAGCCCGTTGAACACTTTCTTGTCTTAAAGTTTGAAATAAGTTAAACCTCGAGCTCGTAGAGGATGATGAAGGAGCTGAACTCGTTGAAACATTTGTTGAACATTATTTATTAAAATAAATCATACTATATTATAAAGCATGAATGACTACTATTAATTGAATACTTAAAATTAAGCATTACACATTTCAATGCTAAAAGTACAAGTTATTCAAGACAATTAGACATTTAATACAATAAATAAGATATAATTAGACATGTACAAGTTTAGTAGTTTCATGTACACATCACTTTGTCTTTGCCATTAAAGTTTAAAATTAATGACTTAAAATTGAATTATGTACATTAAATGCAATTAATTAAATAGTCAATAAATACAATTAATACACTTATTAAAACACAAATTATCAAGCATATTGTACAACCAACTTAAACACAATTCCTGCATTAAATGTCACTAATACAAATAATTAAGCATATTATACAAATTTTTAAGCCCGAACGGGTAATGGGACAAATGGGCTCGAGCCCGAACAGGCACGGGTCAAACGGGCTCGAGCCCGAACGGACACGGGCTAAACAAAATTTTTGATATCCGTAAATTTATTGTCAAAAAAAGTACGGAGTATAATAAACTAAAATATGTTCACATATTGTACAAACCAAACAAACTACTAAACAAAAACATAAAATAAATAATAAATAAAATAATAATACTAAGCAAAATTTCATCAAACTTTTGTCATAAAAAACTAAACAGTAAAGCTATTGCCAAAAACGTACAAATAAAATAAATTATTAACCGAAAAAATTAAATTACAGGGTGCCCGCAGCTGCATCAAGCGTGAACCCTGCTAGTATCAAATAAATCTTTAAAACATTTGTTAAAATAAGCTTTTGCATTCATTGCATAGTGAATGTTTTCTTCATAGTCTTCTCGATAAATAGTTCCACCCCGCTAATGTTAAAGCATGGGTTCAATATGGCCGCACAAATAATTACCGGTGGAATTTCTTTGAAATTTTCTTTCATTGGTTCAACCATCATATCATATGGTGGACCACTTAATTGAAATTCGCCTATTTTTGAACACATTGCAAAAAGTGGTTGGAGTACCAAATGACTCGTTGGATAACAAATACCCGATAATAAAGTTGTTGCGTCTTTAAAAACTTCGAGTAATTTGGTTAATTTTTGAATAATCTCCCAATTTTAGACGGAAAATGGTTCAACTAGGTTATCACCGGCAAGATCATCATGAAAAGTACTTAAACCGATTTTTTGGTGTAATGCACTTTTAAACATATACTCCATCCGTTTCATAATTATGGTCCACTGTTGACTTTTGAAGTCTTTAGTTTTCAACTTTGACCTTAATTATTTCTTT
The DNA here is from genome assembly GCA_030686995.1 of Artemisia argyi. Classification (NCBI taxonomy): domain Eukaryota; kingdom Viridiplantae; phylum Streptophyta; class Magnoliopsida; order Asterales; family Asteraceae; genus Artemisia; species Artemisia argyi. The sequence goes on along the minus strand of CM060705.1, from coordinate 83,819,992 downwards.
ATGTGTTATATATTACTTGATGCAAAATATATGAATGGATTGAGTTTTGAATGTATTTTTCATTGGTATAATTTTTATCAAGTATTATATAACACAAATAAAAATATAAAAGGTAAAAGTTGCCGAATGAAGACTTAAAAAGTCAACAGTGGATTATAATTATGGGAAAGAGGGAGTAATAAGTCTAGTTCGATCTTGTAAGAATTTCCCAATAAAGTGCTAAAAATTAGGTTTCTATTTCCAAACAAAATTCCATATAACCTTACGTCTTAATCTAGGCCCACAAAATAAATCATTCAACATTGTTTTAAAAGCATTTTTCATCGACATTATTTCGGGTACCCCTAGTCCATCTTGCACAACCAAGTTTATGAAGTGTGCAACACATCGACTATGAAAAAAAATGCCGTTCAAAGGTGGTTGGTATCTTGCTATTAGTTTAGTGTAGGCATTTGTACTGTTAGAAGCGTTATCAAATGAGATTGAAAAAAACTTATTATCTAATTTAAACTTTTTTAATACATCTCGTAACTTATGAAATAAATTCATACCCGTGTGAGGATATTCAAAGTTTTGAAAATCAATCATACGCTTCATCATTTTCCAAGTTACCGGATCAATCCGTGGTAACACAAATTTACGATTGCGACAATGATGAGGCGCCGACCAAACATCGGTTGTTAAGTTTACATTTGTATTTAAATTTTCAAAACCTTTTATGATTTCGAGTCTAGCCTTTTTTCACATTTTAAGTGCATCACGTTTAAGAGTAGAACGACTTACTTGATTATATCGCGGTTGAAGACAATTTTGAAGCACCTTGGTTAATGTCGGGTTGTCGAAGTGGTTGAACGACAAAGCTTCTTGAATCGCAAAGCTTGCAAATTGTTGTCGAGTCCAATCCGCCTCATATGCAAAAGACCCCCCTCTCCTGACATAGATGCTTGACCCGCGTCCGGAACGGTTTTAAGGGCTTTGCAATACTTTCTATCGATATGTTGCCTCAACGTCGAGTTGGATGAGCTACTTAAAAACTTTGAGCAAAATTTACAATGAGCCTTCGTGGTACCATCCGACAACTTCACGAGATTGAAATTACACCAAGAATCCTTACTTTGGTCCATGTCTAAAACCGCAATAATCGTCGATTCATTTGAAGAACCAACCCCGGTGGAAGTTGAAGAACTTTTAGTTGCCATTTTGTGAGCGATTTGATTGTTTAAAGTAGGGGTGGCAATTTTTGACCCGTCACGGAACCCGACCTGAAACCGATACGAAAATTAAGAGGTTTGGGTTGAGTTAAATAGATTTCAGGTCGGGTTTGGGTCGACCCATCTAACCCGTTTATTAAACAGGTTATGTTCGAGTTAGGAATAAATTAAGTGGGTCGACCCGCCAACCCGTTTAAGATTTTTTTCTTAAAAAAACATATTTATATTTTAGTATACAGGTTAAATAGGTTAAACAAGTCGACCCGTAAACCTGTTTAACTCGTGTAAAGTGGCAACTTTTATATAAAAAACGGGTTAAATGGGTCAACCCGAAACATGTTTAACCTATTCAACCGTGTCACCTAACCCAAGTATATATACGGGTTAAATGGGTTAGGTTCGGGTTATGTGTAAACAGGTTAGGGTTGACATAGATGACCTGATGATTTAAAAGGGTCAGGTTTGGGTTTGGGTTTTCTGACCCGCCAACCTGACAACCCGAACCCGACCCGAATTACCACCCTTAGTTTCAAGAGTGTTTTTTAGAGTGTTTGATTGCTGTAAGTATACCAAACTCAAGATGGGTATTTATACTAAATGTTTTAGGCTTAAATGGTGAATAAATGCCAAAAAAATGGTAAGAAACCAAAAAAAAAGGTAACAAACAATGCTTCTACTCCCTTTCCTCGTTCTCAGTAGCCTCCAACGTTAAAAAAAAACTGGTTACTAACCGGTTCGGTTAGTAACCGGTTTCTAACAACTTTCCAGCTTCATGCACATCCATGTATCATCAACATGCAGTACATGTGATTAATCTACTCATGACCGCGATCGATCTTCCTATGACATAATCAAAATTCACAAAAGGTACGGTGTACGTTTGTCTGTAATCCACGATACCCAGCCAACATACCCGCATCATCAGATGATATGTCACCTGTCATGTAGACCACCAGATACTCCCGGCTTCAAACTGCATACATATGACCATTTACCTTTTTTTTTTAATTTTTTTTTTCAATATCACATTCCATGATAGACTAACCTTCAACGACAGTGCGGAGTGTCCCTCAAACAAAGTTTATTCCTTCTTTTCTTGCTCATGTTTCATAAACGTCTGAGTCTAAACTCTCTCATATGTGATGGTGCCACTCAACATTAAGGGATCATAACCTTTTGTCGAAGTCTTTTTGGAGTAGTTATTGATTCATGGTTCCGCTCTACATAAACGGTTTGTTGGATTTATTCCAATAAACCGGCTTTAAGAGCAGAACCACGAATCTAGAACTACTCCAACAAAAACTCGACAAAAGGTTATGATCCCTTAACGTTGAGTGACACCAATATACACGATTTACACTCAAACGTTTATTAAACTTGAAAAAAAAAATGTACAATTTGTGCCTCACCCCACCATCTCTATTTATAGAGAATGAGAAAGGAGAAACCTAATTCATGGTGAACATGGAATACACGTTTAGGAGATTAGGAGATATCTTCATACATGAGTAATCTTCTTAAGTTTGAGCTAAACTACAACTAACCCCCGAAACCTTAAATCCTAGCTATAACCACGGATATTCTATCTATACCTATTCATATAAGGTTCAAGACATATGATGTGCATTTTATCTTTCCATGTTACAATTCTTGATTCTTACATTTATTACATTATCCTCCTTAGTCATGTCAATCATTGCTTTTTCGATAATTTGTTTGGACGTACAAATGTTATCGATTATCTAATGAATTTAGCATATAATGTCCATCTATTTAGTGAGATATAAGTAAATGGTAAGCGGTTATTGATTGTTATAGAGATAAAAGTGTTGAGCGAATCAGAGGGTTAGGGATGATACGACGTTGAGGTGGAAGTGAGTGGACTCGTATTTTGGTGGTGAGGAGAAACCACCGTTACGGTCAACCGTGAGGGGCTTTTGTCTAAGCTTATCTATCTGGCTTTGGCTTATATTTTATAAGCACTTAATGATTTTTGAATAAGCTTATGTTTAGATTTTGGGTTAGCTTATTAATGTTAGATCTTGAAATACTAAAACTTATATAATTGAAGTTTTGGTCAAAACATGTTTTGAACAACATTATTATTAACACAATTTCCCATGCTACGAGCTAAAGTACGTGGATGTATATATGTCAGGTAGTTAGATTCAACTATTCAAGTACAAGGTCCTAGTTTCCAGCTTCAACCCTGATAGGATGAATTCCGTGCTTAAGAAATCGTAACAAATGTAATTAAAACAACCCTCTTTTCTTTTGATATTTAGCTCAATAAAACATACCGTACATGTATTATTTGCTTGAATTTTCACTAGTTGGTTTTTAATGTTGGAGAAAACTGATCGAGATTGGCCATTGACAAACATTTTGTTGTCCGTAAAAAACCTAATGGAAGGAAGTCACATGCGATGAGTCAGTGTACTAAGGTAGTCATTTTCTAAGTTGAGGGTACTATTGTAGTTTTTGGTCTTTATAATTTACTTTAAAATTTGTTAGAGCATATGCAGTGGTAACGCAAAGCTTGCGTTAAAGCTTACATGGCATCTCTTTAACGCACATTAAAGGGCGGTAGCCATTGCGTTCGTTTTCGTTAAGGCCGCGTTAACGCGGTTGTGTTAAGCCACTAACGCTGCGTTATTCATTTTTTTTTTCTTTTCTTTTTTCTTTTCTTCCGATTTAAATGATTATTGGTGGGTTTTTGTGTGTGTTTTTGTGTGTGTTTAGTGTGTGTTGCAGCTGTGTGTGTGCAGGTGTGTGTGTCGAGAGGTTGAAGATGAGACATCTTTTTTTTTTAGTCCTTGAGGTTTTGTGTATTTGCAGTTTGGTCCTTGTGGGTTTATACAGATTTTTTTTTTAAATAAAAATGTAAATAAAGATTTTATTTTTAGTTATTTGTTTGAATAAAAATGTAATTTGTTTTAATTTGTATTTTGTTAAATAATTGGAAAAGAAGAAAAAAGTGGGGCTCAAATGATAAGTTAAGGTTGAGTTATTGTTGTGGGTGTTTTTTTTTTTTTTTTGAGTTAAGGTTAAAGTGGTAAAGCTGATGTGGCGCTGATGTGACGCTGAGTTAAGTTATAATTCACGTTATTGATGTGGATGCTCTTGGTACCAGAAAATGGCTATAGACAAAATCAGTTCGTAGGTACAACATGAGATTAGAGGTTAAAATTCGAACTAAAATGGCCCAACCCAAAAGCTCAGTTGAAGTAACAGCCTTGTGCCAATACATTATGTGATCCATTGGTACATAAATTTTAGCCCCTAAAATTGGTCTTTTCACACTATTTCACAACTTGCGAAAGCAACCATCAAAAATAGCTTATCAACTTTAATTGATACGGAGATTTTATAATAGTGCAAGTGTGTAACGTATATAGAAAAACAACAAATAAGATTGGAAGATGATGCGTCGATGTGCTTGCAACTCAACAAGACGTCTTTTTGTTAGCTACCGAGGAAATAGATGTAGGTGTCAGGGCCGTCCCGTGGATTTCGGGGGCCCTGTGCGAAAACTTTTAAATAGGCCTTTGATCATGAAAAAAATATAACTATTCGCTAACAAGATATCTCGTGCTCAGACATGTTTGAGTGTTGTTGTTGTACTAGAAGACTATCTCGTGATTTTACGAGCTTTGTGCCATAAGGTGCTACTATGAATACCACTGGCTCACTCTTGTTTACAATACAACACAGTTTTTTTTATCAGTTTTTGTTTTGTATTTTCTGTTAGTTTAATACTTTTGACTTATTAAACTTTATTTTGTGTTATGTACTTTTAGTTTTATAGTTTTAATATAAAAAAAAAATTTAAAATAAAAAAAAACGAAAAAACATAAAGATGGTATCGTTGATATTTTAAGAATACTAATAACCAATCCCTCATCCTATAATGTATATGTTTTTAACTTGAAAATTATTACTGTAACAATTTTAATATTGCAGAAAATAAGTAAAACCAAAGTCTTCAACATTTGCCATTAAACTCATAATATGGATTTTATTGGGTGTATGCCTTTAAAAGATTGTTTTGGCCATTTGTAATAATGTTCTCGAAGAGTAAAACTCGAAAACCATAAATTTTATAAACAACTTTTACCTATCAGGAAACAAAACAAAAAAGGTGGACCAAACATGTAAAAACTTAAAACTCTTGGGGCAAGATGTAGATGACACCAAAGTCATCATCTCCCTCAACTCTCATTTCCGTGCATACAGCATGAATTTTTAAAACAACTTGATTCTCACTTACATTCAATATCTTCTTGTAAAATCATATTTTTACATTTTTTAGCACAACATTACCTGTTTTATGCAGGAAATCAAATTAAAACTCCTCTTTGTGTCTATAATCATGGGGCCCTTAAAAGATGGAGGCCTTGTGCGGTCGAGCACCCCGCACTCCCTCAAATACCGGCCTTGGTAGGTGTGTTAGTAGTGAAGAAAAGTAGTGAAATAGATGTAGTGTTGTGAAGAAGAAGTAGTGAAGTAGTGTGAAGTTGTAGTGCTGTGTACAAGTCGTGAGAAGTTGTGAAGAGTCGTGAGATTGGTTCTAGCTACTATTAGAACTTGACATTTAGCTTAGTGTCGTTAATTGGTGTAAGCAAAAGTTGTGTAAGGTTTCTCTGCCATAAGAGAGCTTCTTGACATAGTGAAGAAAACTCTCGAGTTAGGTGCTCGGGGAGTGGAGTAGGGCGAAGAGGAGCTTCGTAGCCGAACCACTATAAATCCTTTGTCTTATGGTGCGATCTTTTCATCTCTATCTCTTTATTTATTTACTTATATCTATATTGTTATTGCTTACTTTCTTATATTAGTATTCACAAGTGTGCAAGTATTGATCTCACATAAAACTAGAATTGAAGATTTTGTAAACAAAGTTTTTATAAATTTAAAAACGACGTAAAACTATTCAACCCTCCCCCCCTTCTAGTTTTCCACAATTGGCATCAGAGCTACGTTAAACAAGATTTTTAAAATAAATTGTATTTTAAAACTTGAAATCGATCTACGGAATCGGAAAAATATTTAGAAGGGAACGTGACATTCAAACCACCATTTTTCGAAAACATAAGTTTTTTTGAATGGAAAAATCGATTCGAAAGTTATGTGAAGTCAATAGATTATGATCTTTGGCATGTCATTTCAATTGGTAATTTTCAACCAATAAAAACTATTTTTGAAGAACAAGATAATTGTTTCAAAATATTGCTAGATAAGAATAAGGGGTAATTGTGTATTTGCCTCATGAAAATACCCATGCTTCAAGCCTAGCCCCATGCGACCTCGAGTAAAGGGTTTTGCCCCAATTCGACTTATGCGGTTTATGCCAACTTGTTCATAAGGCCATTTTTGCCCCAAAATCAAGTACATGTGTGTAAGACCCAAGTACACTTGTGTAAGTGTCCTTTTGTATGCGACATGTACCTATGTGTAAGTGCACTATTATGCAACATGTACAATTTTTTTTTTAAAAAGTCAAACTTTTGAAAAATAAAATATAATTTATTTTTTATGCAAAATGTACTTTTTAATGAGATTAGATGTTTCAAATAGTTATATGTACTTTGTTATGCGTTTTGTACAAAATTATATTTGATTTGATATGTTGAAAGTTTATGTACTTGATTATGCGACTTGTACTTATCCCGAACCTAAGTTTTAAGATTCAACCTCCAAACCAAGTCCCTAACCAACATCCAAACCAAGTACAAAACCTTACCACATTTCATCTCTTTTTCAAATATATACATAACATCTCTCTCCCATATAAAGCAGCACCACCACCATGTTACAGCCACCACGGTACAGCCACAGCACCCACCACCACGTTAATATGTTCTTGCTTTATTTGTTATGTTGTTAAATTTTTACTAGTTCTAACAAGTTTATAAAATGTAAAATGCATTGACCATTGTTAAACATTGGGCACTCAACAGTCTTTCATGGAATAACCAACCGGTGGTTCATGTACCAAAGTGTGAATTCCCCACGGTCCTCTACATATACCTCATACCACAATGACACACACATACAACTTTTTTCTAAAGCAAAACAACAATGGCCCCACTACCACTTTTCGATGAACTTGCTCATGCTTGTGGTTCCACCTTGTTGGAACGCCAGCTAGATTTGTATCTTGAGAGGTCTTCTGCCAAAGACAAGGATCTGGAGCGTGATATCACGAAAGTGAAGTTATCTGAGTCCATCAAAGAAGCCCAAGCTTTTCTGAATGAAGTTGACGTCCTGAAGGGTAGGGTCGAGGCTGTGGAGACTGCAAAGTTCCTTAGGCAGCGTCAGCATAAGGATCTGCTTCGGCTGATGGCTCTGATGATTTCTATGAAGGAGACTGAGTTGAGCATGCGTGAGAAAGATATATTTATTGAGAAGCTGAAGGGATGGTTGCCATTCTAAGTCTCTGGATGGATTTCGGATTTGGTTTATGTTTCTTGGTTTATGTTTAACATGTTTCTTGTTTATGTTTATCATTATCATTATCATGTTTCTGGTTTATTTTGATTTGGACATTGGACTCTTAAATTTTTTTTATCTAATGTTTATTATTTATGTTTATCAATTTTTGCTCTGTGGTTTATGTTTAATGTTTATATTTTTTTATTAAGTTTGGTTATGCTACTCTCCCTAAATTCCTTTTTAAAAAATGCATATGCTATTTGTTTTAAATATTTTTTGCTCTATGGTTTATGTTTATCGTTTATATTTTTTGATTAAGTTTGGTTATGCTACTCTCCCTAAATTACTTTTTAAAAACTGCATATGTTATTTGTATTTAATCTGCAGGTTTATGTTTAGGATCATTCTTATGTGGTATGATACTGTTACATGAATGACTTTTGAATTTATCCCATATAATTAATGACGTTTTGTTTAATATTGTAATGTTGAATTTATCCCATATTCATTTTTAAAAAATGCATATGTTTTTTTTTATTAAATCTGGTTTATGTTTAGTGATCATTTTTCTTATGTTGTTACAAGAATCGACTTTTAATTTTATAATATATAATTAACAATGTTGTTTAATATTGATTATGTTTGATTTACTCTCCTTAAATTCCTTTTTAAAAAGCTGCATATGTTATTTGTATAAAAACTGGTTTATGTTTATCATTTGTCTTTTTTATGTTCTATGATGGTGTTACATGAATGGACCTTTCAATTTATAATATATAATTAATGAGTGTTTGTTTAATATTGGTTAATATTGGTTATGCTAAAATCCCTAAATTCCTTTTTAAAAACTGAAATATGTTATTATGTGTATTAAATCTGATAATTTGCACATTAATAGTATCAAGTTTGATAATTATTTTGTTGTTACTCTTTAAACTAATATTATTTTAGTTATTGTTTTTTATTATATATTTATGTTTTTAGAAAAAATACAATCTTAAATGGGATTTTTTTATAAGTATAAAAATATAAGTTATAAGTAATTTTTGAATTTTAGGAAGTTAATGGTAATGCATTGTGCCTGGAAGGGTTGATTTATATCCATTGCATAAATGAGGGGTTTAAATTGTTAAGTTGGACATCTTTCTAAATACTGCATTCCCCATTTATGCATGGGAGAAGATGGAAAGGCTGCATTAACAACCAAACTGAATGTTCCAATGCCTCGAGAGTGTCTTTGTGGTGTTATTTTTACACATTGCAATTTGCTATCATTAATTACAACCACCAAACCCCTATTTTCGTTATATATACTAATACATTGATCACATACTTTTAACCCTATATTTTCAACATACATTTACCCACTTGTTAACCCTAACCTTAAGATGGCAGACACACCAAGCCTTAATGAGATGAAAGATGCAACAGAATCTGGTAAGCTAGTTGATGCGTTCAAGCTGTTGGTAACGCATGACAAAGCAGAGGAGATAAGTTTTATAGCTCGTATTGGGGAGGAGAGTAGCCAGTTGAGGGCGGTGATTGATAAGAAGGAGAAAACAGTAACTGAGGTAGCTACCTCATTTACTCGTTTCAATGCTGTGGCTGAAACTGGCCGTCAATGCCTGCTTGAAGTTCAACAAAAAGACCGCAGGAAGCTTGATCTGTTGGCTCAACTACTGGTGCTGTCTCGTCAAAGCTTGGAGGAGAATGATGAGCTTTTGGAGAAGTTGGAAGAAGCTGAAGCGGATGACGAAGATTAGTATGTTTTGATCAATGTCTTTTGTGTTTTGCTGTATGTACTAGGGTTGTGTCTATATGTTTTATTATCAATCAATGGAACAACGGATCAAGCATTGATCAGTTATGTTTATTACACTATTTATTGCTTATTACCTTTTAGAGTATATTTATTTTTATTTTTATTTATTTATTGATTTATTTTTTTTGGTATAAAGGGTAAAGTAATGTGTGTGTTTGACTTTTGTTATCTCACACATTTGTCTCTCACAGACGGTCAAAACAAGTTGGTAGATCTCAATAGCAGATTTAGGGTTTTCAATCTAAGCCAAAATTAGTCAACATGTATATTAAACAATCAAATATTTATCAGGGCTATGATAAAGGATTATAGTCTTTGATGATTCAGCCTAATATTTCAGGTATTTGATTCTAGTCTTGACAGTCTTTTGATTGGGATGCTGATACTGGCAATCTTGATGATATAGTTGTTGAAGTTGGAACAATAAAAAAAAAGGTTAGTGGATACTTTATTTGAATCATTGAGTAGTTTGTATCATCTTAGGCCGTTTACTTTATGTCGAAATTTGTTTGAAGGGAAAGTTCATGTTGTCTTATTTCATTTGAAGTGTTTGGAAGTTCTTCATTTGTGTAGTAATGAGTTTGTTTGGAGTTTGTTTGTGGTTGGTTTGGGGTTTTCGGATACCGTTGATCTGTTTCAATGGTAAGCCATCTTTCAATTTGAGTATATATTTAACTTTGTTTGGTTTAATAGCTATAAAATGAGGTATATATCTTTACTAAATTGAGGTATGGTGTGTGGATATATGATTCATTCTATACTTACATTTTCCTTTCAAGTGTATTTCGTTTAATCATTTAGTGTTTATTGAAACATGTATAGTTTGATATGGGTCTTACCCTCTCAAAACCAAACCTGATTCCCAACTTTAGTTTACTGTCATACTACCAATTTTGATACGACCCAAATTTAGAGTATCATTAATATGAAGGTTTTTTGTGTTAATTTATCAAACCCTCTAAGCTTACGTATCACAAAAGTAGTAAAATTCCATAACAATAAACTAGTCTAAAAACAAGCCAAACACAATGCACAAGTTTGATTGCTACTGCAGAGACATCATTGCAAAATATAGATTGATAAGTTTAATTGTGATTTGACAAGTCTCTTATCCTCTCAAAGCCCAACCTCCCCTTATGCACATTTAAGTTCACTGTCCTATTAATAATCTTGATATGACCCAACTGTAGAGTGTGTAGGTGTGGGTTTATATTGAGATTATGTGTGTGTGTCTGTGTCGGTTTAATATGTATTTTTCTATGGTTATGATTGTTAATATCTGTTTATATTTGACTTATAAGGCCAGTTGGTTAGAATGCCACCCTTGAGCCACACCCACGAATAGTTATTCATCATTAACTTCCCTTCCCCATGCATCAAAACACAATAACTACAACTCATTTTACATACAATAGGAGTTTGACCAAAACTCATAACTATATTTATATAAAATATAACTTATCATATCATCCATGGCTTCTTCTTCTTCCTACAATTTGGCAACAACAGTGAAGAGGCACTTTAAGAAAGAGTTGACTCAAGAGAGGGGTCGTTTGAAGAGATTTGTGAAAGAACGTAATCAAATACAAAAGCAAGTTGAAGACCATCAAGTTGTACTCAATGAGACTCAGCATCTGGTCCCATTGGACGAAAATAGAAATGCTATTATACGTTCTCTAATTGAAACACAGGTAAGGGAGCGTAACAGGATTGTTTTGTTAACTGCTCTAATCAATGATATCACTGATGGGATTCAGGAGAAGGAACACCAAGTGCAGCTTATGGAGGTCCAAGAAGAAGAAGCCTGTGCACAAAAAAAAAAAAATATAAAAAAAGTCTCCTCTGATGAAGATTAGAGTATGATCATGATGATTGTGTTTTGCGGTTATATTATGGCAGTTATTTTCTATGTTTATGTTGTGTAACTTTTAATGAAATGGCTTTAAGCCTTGTCTTGTAATGACTTTGATGAATGATTAATATTAAGTTGTAGTTATCTTTAATATTCAAAGTGATGTCTACATATAATTTTACCTGTACGTGATGCGCATTAGTATGTTAGAAGCAGGTTAATAAAATTTTTGTACATCACATGATACCGCGAAAAAAATAGTAACTCATCACCAGGTTCAACATCAAACAAGAACAAAATTGATCTTTCAATAAGTAAACAAACTTACATTTCAAGATTAAAGACACATACAGACACACTTAATGAAACATTAGTGAAACATTGTTAATATTTATGATAACATAGACACATACATACACACAAACTTAGCGAAACATTAAGAAGTAAACAAATTATCTTCAATCTCTTTGTAGACATCAACAATTTGTTTACGTAGTGACGCTATTGTTGTATTGCGTTCTTCAATCATCTTCTGGCGTTCTTGTATGATCTCCTCATCCCTCTTGATTTGTTTTTCAAGTGTCTTTATACGGTTGTTATAAAGATCAATCAGCGTTTTTTCAGTTCCATAAGCGCCAGAATGGCATTTATCCCATATATCTTGGGGTATGTCGAAAATCTTGTACTTCTCAGGAATAGGAGGAATAGAATCATCTCTTGCTCGTTTATTTTTCCTGGAATCAGCGTTTGATGATGAAGATGCCATTAGGGTGAATGATTGACAGAATGGGTGAGAGACTTTGTTATTTATACTAAGACAAACAATTCAATCCAATTGAAAAGTCACTAACCACCAAACGGTGTGTTTAAAAAATAACTACGAACGGTGTGTTTAAAAAGTCACTAACCGTTACTAATGAATCACTAAACCCTGTGTCTATTCCAAAATTTAAAAACCGTTCAGTTGGCTGTACACATGTCTTACAACAACTATAAATAAATAGGTAAGTTTCACACCTTATTTTGTTCTTTATTGACAGGCAGGTTGTGAAACTAAGGCAAAGAAGAAGACTAAGAAGAAGACTAAAAAGAAGCCAAGAAAGTTCATTCAAAACCACACCAGAAACTAAATCACTATGCTTTTGGGTATGTCCAAACCAAACACTGAATCACTATGTTTATTTTGTGTTTCAATGTTTCATTAGTGTGAGTTTGTTGTTTATGTTTGTGATACATATTCAATTCAATAATGAAGTTTAAACATATGTCAAGACATTATTCATACAAAATCTGGATCATGGGATCCGTTACATCACTAAGATCCATTACATCACTAATCTTTAAACAACCAACCCCCTCATGAAGAATCTCGGTGTGGTGGTAAGGGCCAAGCATTAGTTCATGGTTAAGGAAATAGGGATGTGTGTTATGCAAGTGGGTGTTTTGAGAGATGCGTATTTATTATGGACGTGTTTGCCTATAAAAGGGCTTATAAGATTGCCACGTACTGTGTATACATGTGTTGGACCAAAAAAAAAACACTTACATGACAGTTGACTTTATGGAATTCAAACATTTGCAGTTTGACTTGTGAAATTGTAAATGCAATGGGTGCGAATGGGTGCAAATGGGTGCAAATGCAATGGGCACAAGGGAGCGAGTGACTAGGTCACTCCCATCCAACATTTGCAAGTTTCACTTTTGGCAGTCAAAATGCAATACATTTAAACAAAGAAAACAAACATAGAATCCAACAGACAACGGTGTGAAATATATTGTTCAAGAACTAGGAACTGCAGGCGCATCATCTGACTTCATCTTTTTTGTTGGACTGTCAACATGAGCTCTGTGATTGGGTGGTATTAGAGTCAATTCCCTCCTGAACATCTTCATCTTGGTTGACTGTAAGGTCTGTTAAATGCACTATATTTGATTCCTGTATTGTATTTGGTAGCACATGCCGAGTACTTCTTCATTATGAGTACCATACACCTCCCTAGACTGGTAACACAGACTCCAATAATATAGGATGATAAGAAGGAAAAAGAGGATATGGCAAAAGAATGTATTTGCACCAAATACACTTTTACGACATCCTCTCTTCCCTACATATCATTCTATAGTATAACAGCATGCACTCATAAGGTAGTTTTATATAGCGCGACATGAGCAAGAAAAAGAGAATGTGACAAAATGAATCTGCACCAAATACACTTGTACTCCTCTTTTTTCTTTCTCATCTCTCGCTATTAAGAAAACTTTATGAGCTGTAAAGCTATTGATTAAAAAAGGATTGTGTTTTCTCGTAAAAAAACATACCACAAATTTATCGCAAACAACACGGGACTTACCAGTTAGAACTGTCTACATATGCAAGTGGAGACACTTTGGTACTTTCAGCCTCAATTCGAAATCTCATTGCCATATCGACGAAATTTGTGAAAGGATTTGCGCCAAATCGATTGCAATGACACTGACATAGGAATGGGTTTGCGAGGGGAAGCTCAAAGTACCACTGTGTGCCCAATTAAAAAGTTATCGATTATAGAAAACCATGTGAGTCAGTCGTGTTGAATGGGATAATGAAGGATGGTGGTTTGCCATGAACAATACACAATATATCATTATCACAATCAACACAACTCAATTATCAAGGCCCATCTATCTGACGATGTATGTGGGTTCCATTGCTTAAATTTACCGAGTTAGCTAAGGTCATTGGAGTATCTCTGTGTCAATATCAAGCACTTCCGTGTGCGTAGGTAAATCTGTCACTTTAAGCAATGGAAGCCATCTACAACGTTAGATAGGTGGGCCTTGATTATTGAGTTTTCCAAAGTGATGTTGAATGTATCAAGACGTGTATTGTCGCATTTGTGGATGAGTAACTATGCTTAAATTCCAGTCTCATTTATGAAGTTAAACAATTCATTTAAGGCAAAGTAATACGTATAACAACTAATCAATTTAAAATGAGGTGGAAAAAGTTGTTTTGAATTCTTAAGTTGTTGATATTAACAAACGGTGCTGAATGTCTGTTACTAAAGTAAAATATGTTCTGCCATATTAATTTGATTTTAAAAAAACAAAATGATAGAAAGGTCATACAAATAAAAGTGTATTACATGCAAAAGGATTTACGTCAAACATCATAAATGTGGGTGAAGTTGATGATGATAATTTTGGGTGTATGATACACTCCTGAAAAGTGTATCCTACACCCAAAAGTATCATCATCACTTCACCCTCATATATGATATTTCACGTAAATACATTCAAATGTAATGTACGTTTCAATCTATAAAATAGTTTGCAGTAACAGGGCTCGTCTTGACTGAGATAATGAAGGAGTGTGGCATGTCATGTCAAACATCATATATGTGGGTGAAGTTGATGATGATAATTTTGGGTGTATGATACACTCCTGAAAAGTGTATCCTACACCCAAAAGTACCATCATCACTTCACCCTCATATATGATAATATTGGGTGTATGATACACTCTATTCGCATGTAATACACGTTTGAATCTATAAAATAGTTTGAGTAACAGGACTCGTCTTGAATGAGATAATGAAGGATTGTGGCATGTGATGAACAATAATCACTATATCATTATCCCTATCAACACGTCTCAATTATTAAGGCTGAATCATCTGTCAACATAGACAGATTCCAATGCTTAATTTGGACACCGTCTAGTATCACTTATGTGCTTGATATAGGTTACATGTTTTGGCTATTTCAAAAAGAGAGTGAAGATCTAGCAAAAGAAAACTTTTTATCAACATTAAACAGATGACTTTTCGTCACTTGTTTTTGTCCGATAGATCTTCATTCTGTTTTGAAAGAGGCAAAACTTGTCATCAAGATGAAACACATAAATGAAACTAGATGGTTACAAGATTATCAATGGAATCCATCTAAGTTGACAGATGATCCTGCCTTAATAATTGAACTTCTTATAAATTTTAGATGGAATCCATCTAAAATGAGCTTCACATTCAAACTCTTATATAGATTCAGCCACTATATAACACACATAAAGTTGTAGATGTTAACTACCATGTAACACACTTCATCTAAGTTATTTTTTAAGTATTCTTTTATTTTTATTATATTTTTTCTTTTTTAAAAATTGATTTTTAGCTAATCAAATGCACGTTCTAGGGACACCTAAGAAGCCCAGAAGAAAAAAAACTAAAACAGATCCAAATAAACACCAACTGTAAGCTATCGAAAATGGTCAAAATCTAGCCATACGATACTTAATCTATTACTAGACTTATTTTTAAAATTATAGAAGATTAAAGTTAACTGAATATGAACAAAATTAAATGATCAAAGTAAGTTTTAGTTTTTATAAAAAGAAGTATAAATAAACTAGTCTCATCTTTTTTTTTTTTTTTTTTTTTTTTTTTTTTTTTTTTTAATATTAAGTAATAATTTAAAAAAATATAATTAAATTGCACAAATTTTTAAAATAATTTACAAGACTATGCGTACCGCCAATGTACTGAAATCTTGGCAATTACAATCTGAAGCTGTCAAAACAGTTGCCCAAACCGGTTCCCTCTGATCGAGAGTACAGACTATTTCCGCCGTGTCTTAATCACAAGCAGGATGTATATAGGCTGAGGCCCAATATCTGAAGGCAACTCCGCTGGGTTAAGTAAGCAGATATTCTATGGTTTCGACATGCCCGGGATCACCCCTAGACCCGTTTATGTCTTGTTTTTTCCCATAGAATAGCTGCTTACCACCATTCCAATACAACACTTATATCGATCGCTATCGCAAAGACAAGTACACAAGTTTCCACAAGTAGCACTTGAAAAATCACTTTTAAAATTTGTGTAAAGTCTCATTTTCTTCAAAATCATTTTTATAATCAATATTGATTTATTCAATATATCATAAGTTGCATTATATAAACCAAAAAAATTTCCACAACTAGCACATAAACTGTCATAGAGTTGAACATAATATGTCCTAAATCTTAAACTGCCGAGACACCCCAAATCAACTGCAAGACAATTAAAATTTTTGACAACTAGCATATATCACGTAAACCAGAAAAAAAAAAGTATAAAATATAACCCACAAACAATCCAATCGATCTCAACTTCCAAGACTACCCAAATCCTAAACTCCATCGACCTAGATACAACAAACTGTAGACTAAACAGAATAGAGAGACTTACAGTGCTTTCCTCGGTATGCAGCGGAAGACGAAACTGATTATCCAACTTGGTAATCGTGGTAGTCTCTAACCTCTTCAAACTTAACTCAGTTGAAGAGGTTAGTGACTCCCACGATTGTAAGCAGATAAATAAATTGAGAGCCTTGTAAATAGGATTTACTTCGGATATAAATCTCCCAAAAACAGCCATAAACCCTACCACTAAATAACCTAAAATACATAAAGCCCTAACCCTAACCCTAAATCAATTTGAATAATCATCGAACAATTAAACCAAATAAACAAACCATAAACCTAAATTAGAGTAACCCTAAATCCTATTGATAATTCGTTGCCTAACCCAAATCATTTTTTAAACGATTGGACCTCAGATCTGTGAGTGAAGAGAGTGCAAACGCTTTGTTAGTGAGAGAGAGAGAGAGAGAGAGAGAGAGAGAGGAAGTAAGCGTGTTTCAAAAGAGGTGTACGCTTTTATAAGCGTGTTATTTTTTTTAAAAAGAGGTGTGTTAGATACGCTTGGTAAAAAAATAATTAAATATTTTCGAAACAAAAAAAAATGTGGGTTTGGATTAAGGTTCGGGTGTTTGGATCTTAAAACTTTGGGTAGGAGTTAGGTTCGGTGCAATAATGCATAAATAAAAAAATTATTAAAAGTACAATTTGCATAATTTTGGCTAGGTTCGGATGTTTGGATCTTAAAACTTTGGATTGGATTTAGGTTCGGTTAGGAAAAGGTCAATAATGCATAAATAAAAAAATAATTACAAGTACAATTCGCATAATTTATGGTTGGAGTTAGGTTCGGGTGTTGGAGATTAAAACTTTGGTTTGGAGTTAGGTTCGGTGTTAGGTTCGGTGTAATAATGCATAAATTAAAAAAATATTATAAGTACAATTCGCTTAATTATGGGTTTGGAGTTAGGTTCGGGTGTTAGATCTTAAAACTTTGGGTTGGAGTTAGGTTCGGTGCAATAATACATAAATAAAAAAAGTATTAAAAGTACAATTTGCATAAGTTAAAAGTACAATTTCTTACCTGTTTGACTTATTTTGCCAAAAAGTACAAGTTGCATAATAGTTGACACTTACACAACTACAAGTACAATCACTATTACAAACATCAAATCGAACAATGATTGTACAAGTTGCATAAAAAAATAATGTATACTTTATTTGTTACAAGTTTGACTTTTTTTTAAATAGTACAAGTTGCATAATAGTTCACTTACGCATAGTACAAAAAGGACACTTACACAAAGGTACTTGTGTCTTACACACACTTGTAAAAGTGTACTTGGTACTAGGACATGTGGCAACATGGTATTGGTTTGTACGATTCGCTTAAGTTACATAAGTCGCAATGGGGCAGAAGCGAAATGTAAAATAAAAAAGGGCAAGGCTTGAAGCATGCTCTAGTTCATGGGGCAAATACACAATTACCCCTAAGAATAATATAGCTAAAATAATTATATATAAAGCTTTACCAAGAATTGAATACGAAAGAATATTTTTTTGTCAAACGGCAAATGATATGTGGAAATGCCTTTTAAGTTTTCATCAAGAGAAGTGTCAAGCCAAAGAAAATTTTGCATACAAAATAATAGAAAATGAAAGTAGAGTAGATAAGTATTTAGTTGAAATGAGTACAAGTGCTACTAGTTCAAATTTTTTGTGTGAAGGTAATGATGGCGAAAATTCCATGAGTCACGTCAAGAGTAAACAAGAAGGTTGTATAAAGATAACGATAGAAAAGGAACTTAGTGATGATGACGATTCTAGTTCCGAAAGTGAAGACGAAGAATATGCAAAGGTCGTTAAAGAATTCAAGAATATTATTAAAAAGCGACTAAAAGTACAAGATAAAAGAAAAACAACCCGAAGAAGAAGATCTAGTGACGAAGATGAAACGATGAAGCACAAATATTTCGTAGCTCAAGCGTCTAATGAAGTATGTCTAGGAGTAGATTTGGAGCCCGATGAATGGATAAAGGATAGTGGATGCTCAAGACACATGACGGGGAATCGCAAGCTATTTTCTACATACAAGGCGTATAACGGAGGTAACGTTGTTTTTGGTAGTGATCGTCGTGGAAAAATCATAGGCAAAGGTACGATCTCTCAAGACTCTCTAACTATTGAAAATGTTGAACATGTAGATAATCTAACATATAACTTGCTTAGTATAGGTCAAATATGTTATAATAAGTGTAGGGTTACCTTTACCGATAAAGATAGTGAAATAATTAAGGATGAGAAAGTCATAGGTAGAGGAATTAGGAAATGAGGTATATATGTTATGAAATTAGGAGACAAACCGGAAGATAGGATATGCTTAGCAACTCTAGATGAAAATTCCACTTTTTGGCATAGGAGATTAGGTCACGCTAACATGTAACAATTACAATCTTTAGTCTCTAAGGAACTAGTTAGAAACTTGCCTAGTCTAAGATATGATCAACATTTTGTGACGCTTGTAAAATTGGAAAACAAACGCATGCTAGTCACAAAGCTAAAAATATGGTATCCACTACTAGGTGCTTAGAATTACTTCACATGGATTTCTTTGGTCCATCCGTAGTGCGGAGCTACGGTGGCAATCGTTACACCTTAGTTATAGTAGATGATTATTCACGATACACGTGGACTAGGTTCTTAAGTGATAAAACCGAAGCCTTTGAGAAATTTGAGAAATTTAATAAAATGATTCAAAATAAATCAGGATGCTCAATAGTATCAATTAGGACGGATCATGGTAGGGAATTTGACAACGAAGTACAATTCGGAAAATATTGTGATTTAAATGGAATATCTCACAACTTTTCCGCTCCTCGTACTTCTCAATCAAATGGGGTAGTAGAAAGGAAAAATAGGTCTTTACAAGAAATGAGTAGAACAATGCTAAATGAACAATCTATCCCACAAAAGTTTTGGTGTCACGCCGTAGATACATCAAAGTATATACTTAATAGGGTTTCTATTAGACGAATATTAGGAAAAACTCCTTATGAGTTATTAAGAGGTAGAAAACCAGATATAGGCTACTTGAGAGTATTCGAAAGTAAATGCTTTATCCTTAATACAAAAGATTACTTTACTAAGTTCGACCCTAAGTCATACGAAGGAATTTTTCTAGGATATTGATAAGGCGAAAAGTGTACCGCTTTTAGGGAGTCATTTAAGCCCAAATTCGAGATTATTTGATCAATTATTACCCTAAATCGTTCCTTTTGTCATTTTAGGTACTTTGGAGAAGAAATCTTGAAAAGGAAGCATTTTGGACGTTTTTGGAGCGAAAAAGTGAAGAAAACGGCAAAGTCTCCAAATCAAGCTGGAAACAGTGGTTGACGGCATCACGTTATGGCAAAGAGGTGGATAAAAAGATATAACGAGATGCGCCAGAATGTTTTTGGACTTTAACACGTGACGGCGTCACCAAGGCCGTCACGTGTAATTTACTCTTGATGGCCATGAGAAGAATAATACATGACGGTGTCAAATCTGGATCTAGACAATACGAGAGTTTTTTTAGCGGCGAGTTGACGGCGTTAGGATTTACACGTGACGCCGTCAGACCCAAAAAATGTATATATAGTTTTCTATTTTTCATTTGTAAAGAGAGGAGAACTTTGGGATAGTTTTGGAGAAACCCTAGCACGAATTTTACCTTATTTTGAAGGGTTCCAAACCCTTGTTTCATCCATGTTTGATTGAAGATAAGTTTTCCATTAATCATTCAATATGTCTATGTGTTGTTTGATTCTATCTTATGCTTGTCTTTACTTTAACATGCTAGGCTAGGTTTTCTTTGTGTTTGCTTAGGTCTAATGAAACATAGTTATTGATTATTGGTTGGTTGTTTGTTTATAATTGTTGTGGATGAATGATATCGATGTTAGGCTTAAGAAAACTGGCAGACTTCCATTTGGCAACATGCTTGAACGTCTTAAGAAACATGAATCGGATGTGTACTATGATTAATTGGTTATATTTAATGCATAAGTAACTACTAAGGAGGCCATGTTAGGAGCTAGTTGTCGGCTCGACATAGGAAGAGGTAGGAGCTTATAGAGTTAGGGAAGATCATACACGGCCCTACGAATGATATTAAGGAATATAACCCGTCATCCATGCAATTGTAACAAACTAATCAACCAGTAAAGATAGCTAGGGAGTAGTGAAATCTAATTAAACACGTTTTTCTTATTATTGTTTTTCTCCATATTTACTTTCGTGTCATTTTATTTTATTTTTTATTGCATTCGTAGTTATTTGGGTTAGTTGACTAGCAACTAATTCCGCCCATTCTTCCAAAACCCGAGATTTTTACTTGCTTTCCATAAAATATAAAAATACAAAAAGAATCATCCCTCACCTCTAGATCTAGTTTAATTAAGTTTTAACCCTAGCGAACACTATTCTTTGAGTTGAACGATCAATTCCCCGGTACTTGCCACTACACTATACTATATCGGTCAGGTACACTACATGGTTGGGATTGCAAGCTTCTCAAGATCCCTTGAGAGGTAAAACCTTTTGCAAGGTTGCAAAACCACGCATCAAGTTTTCGGCGCCGCAGCCCGGGGAATAGTTATTGTCTAGGTTGAAATTTCTTTTTATTAGGTATACTTGCTAGATTCCTTTCTAGTGAGATTTTTATTTTCATTTTATAGGTTTTCTTTAGTCTATCTTTTTCGGCTCAACCCATTGCTTAAAGCTTCCTTGACCATTATGGTGAACGAAGATCTCTCTAATCTTAGAGTAACTAGGAGTCGTAGTTCCATAAGAGATCTTGTCCCACCCTACGCAGAACCTGAAAGGGAAATGCGTAGGTTAAGGAAACCTCTTCCAACATCCGAACCATCTAGTACAACCATCAACTTTGATGAGGCTCTTTCTGAGGAAGACTCCGATCATTACCTTACACCCCCTAGCCCACAATCCAATCACGATGTGGATACCCCCAAAATTCCTATCCCTAAATGCCTTAAGGATTATTCCTCCCCGAACCCTCGCGGCTTTTCAATTGATATTGTTTATCCAAACGAGCGCACCAATAGGGTATTGCGCGCAAACGATGTGTGGCTTGTCCAAAGTGTATGTAAATTTCACGGGTTAAAAACTGACGACCCAATCCAACATGTTAAGGACTTCTTGAAGATAGCGGACACCCTCCATACGGATGGGGCCACTAGAGACACGTCCAGACTACGGTTCTTTCCTTTTACCCTTCATGAAAAAGCCAAAGATTGGTATAACAAACTTCCTTCTGAGTCCATATTTACATGGGAGCAACTCGTCTCTAGATTTATTGAGAAATTCTTCCCAGCGGGAAGAACCTCAGTATGTAGGGACAAAATCCTCCGTTTCCATAAAGGAAGAGACGAACCCATCTATAAATCTTGGATTAGATTCAAGGATCTAATAAGACAAGTCCCCCATCATGGTATCGAGCTTTGGCTTCTTGTCCAAATTTTCTACGATAATGTCTCCAAAAACGACCAGAATGGAATCAATAATTCGATAAACGGAAAAATAGCCAATCTAAGCGCTGAGGAAGGGTGGGATAGAATTGAGGAATATGCTCAAGATCATGACGATACCTGGGATGAACCCGATCTGGCTATGAGTATATCCGAGATCGTACAAACACCCTCTCTTGAGAACCGGCTGAGAAAGCTTCACAGAAAGGTATCGTACCTAGCTGGATCGCAAGCAAGTAAACAATTGTCAAACCCATATTTGATTTGCGACCACTGTGGGGGCCCGCATGAAGTTGAAGAATGCGGGGAAGAAACCACCACCGAACATGCGTGTTTGTCAGGCCATGACATCTTCGATGACCCTTCCCTTTTGACTTTTTACCAAAATGATGATTATACCCTTTGGGGGAGTCTGGCGAGAAGAAAGGAAGGAGAAAAGGGTCCTGACTTCAAAATCAGGAGCACTTTTAAAGATGATCTCGGACGCTTCACTCATGAAAAGGGTCTATTGTTAAAAGGGCTCGACGACCTCATCACTGATCAACATAATAACATGGAAAAATGGTTCCTAGAACTTAATACCACCCTCGATGGCCACAACAAGCCCCACGAGAACCAAAAAGACCCTTTGCTCGCTATTACCACTCGAGCCGGAACGACAACTAAGGATCCTCCTTATCCGAGCCAACATCCCATCACCATTGAACCAGAAGTTCTTCACGAAGACAATGGTGATGCGAGGGACGAGATTCCCAAGCAACCCCCTCAAACAACCTCTTCTCCACCTACCCCACCCAACCAACCAGTGAAGGTCCCATATCCGTCCCGCCTCGGAAATCAAAAGACTGAGAATGATAATATAAGATTCCTGTCATACTTAAAGGACGCAGTCGTCACCATACCACCCCTTGATGCATGCTACCATATGCCCAAATATAGTACATACTTCAAGAAATTACTCACCAACAGAAAAAGGCTCGAGGGTCTTGTGACCTTAGGAAAAGAATGTTTGGTGGTGACCCAACGAGGACTACCAAAGAAGGTGGACGACCCTAGCAGTTTCACTTTGCCCTGTTCCATAGGATCTCTATCAATAAAGAATGCTTTAGCTGATTTAGGGGCAAGCATTAACCTCATGCCATATTCCATGTTCCTAAAATAAGGGTATTCGGGGTTGAAATCAACCCGTATGAACATCCAACTAGCCAATTGATCAGTCAAATACCCTTTAGGGATATGTGAGAACGTGTTAGTTAAAATAGGGAAGTTCAAATTTCTGGTCGACTTCGTAATCTTGGAGATGGAAGAAGATGACCTAGTACCCATCATCTTAGGAAGACCATTTCTTGCCACGGCTTGTGCCATCATTGATGTTCATGACGGCAAGTTAACCCTACGAGTAGGAGCCGATAGCCTGACCTTTGATATCAAGGATACAATGAACCTTTCTCTCGAAGCAGCTAACCGGCTGTATTTCATCGGAGAAGTCGATGAATTAACCGATGTCGTTGACAACTGTGTTGACGAGCAAGTCGAAGAAGGTTGGTTGCGGGACGAAGCTTTCCTACCTGTATTTAAGAAGGACAAGACAAAGGGGTTTAGCGCAGTTTCTTTCTATCCCGGAAAGGAAATTGCTGAACCACTCGAGCTACGTAAGCCCGAAAATAAACTTAAACCCTCCATTGTCAAGCCACCCAAGTTAGAGCTTAAGGAACTCCCGAACCACCTTGAATACGCTTTCCTCCAGGGAGATGATCAACTCACGGTAATCATAAACTCTTCCCTTGAAGATGGACAAAAAGATAAACTCCTAGGAGTTTAAAAAAAATATAAAGGAGTCATCGCATGGAGTGTAGCCGACATTAAGGGAATCGACTCGACCTTCTGCACGCATAAAATCCTCATGGAAGAAGATTATAAACCAACCGTGCAACCCCAGAGATGAGTGAATCTCAACATCAAGGAAGTTGTGAAAAGGAAGTCATTAAACTCCTAGATGCAGGGTTAATCTACCCAATTTCTGATAGTCCGTAGGTTAGTCATGTGCAGGTTGTACCAAAGAAAGGAGGGATGACGGTGGTAAAAAATGAAAATGACGAGTTAGTTCCCTAAAGGACAGTCACTGGTTGGCGTGTGTGCATCGATTGCAGGAAATTGAGTGATGCAATCCGAAAGGATCACTTCCCTCTCCTATTCATAGATCAAATTTTGGAAAGATTAGCAGTGCATGAGTACTACTGTTTCTTAGATGGTTTCTCTGGATATTTCCAAATCCCTATCGCTCCTGAGGACTAAGAAAAGACTACATTCACATGCCCCTATGGAACATTCGCTTATAAAAGGATGCCTTTTGGGTTATGTAATGCCCCCGCCACTTTTCAGCGATGTATGACTGCAATTTTTCACGAGTTGATGGAAGACAACATGGAAGTCTTCATGGATGACTTCTCGGTTTTGGAGACACTTTCGATCGCTGCCTTGCTAACCTCGAAAAAATGCTCAAACGTTGTAAGGATACCAACTTGGTTCTAAACTGGGAAAAGTGCCATTTTATGGTAAAAGAAGGGATTGTGCTTGGGCACAAGGTCTCAGGAGCTGGAATTGAGGTGGACCAAGGAAAAATTGAAGCTATATTTAAGCTACCTTATCCAACTACAGTTAAGGCTATTCGTAGCTTCTTAGGTCATGCTGGTTTCTATAAGAGATTCATTAAGGACTTCTCAAAGATAGCTCGACCAATGACTCCGTTGCTTGTAATGGATGATCCGTTTGATTTTTCTCAAGAATGCAAGGACGCATTCGATCGGCTGAAGTAGGAGCTCACGTAAGCCCCGATCATGGTTACGCCGAATTGGGAATTGCCCTTCGAGATTATGTGCGACGCCAGCGACTATGCTGTTGGAGCAGTATTAGGCCAAAGGCTTAACAAGCACTTTCAACTGATATACTATGCTAGCAAAACTATGAATCCTACTAAGAAAAATTACACCACCACTGAAAAGGAGCTATTGGCCGTAGTATTCGCTTTTGATAAATTTCGACAATATCTCATCCTTTCAAAGACGGTTGTTTTCACGGATCATTCGGCTCTTCGATACCTCTTTGCTAAGCAGGACGCTAAGCCACTATTAATTCGTTGGATCTTGTTGTTGCAAGAGTTTGATGTAGAAATTAGCGATATGAAGGGAGCAGAGAACCTTGCAGCTGATCATCTCTCTCGGCTCGAGAATCCCACCCTTAGTGAATCTGACAAGAGTGAGATTCGGGATTCATTTCCTAAAGAGCAGCTCATGTCGATAAATGATTCTAAACCATGGTACGCGGATTATGCTAACTACCTGGCAAGCAGAATTATTCCGGAATACATGAACAGACATGAAAGAAAACGGTTCTTTACTCAATTAAAATACTACTTTTGGGACGAACCCTTCTTGTTCTAAAGATACCTCGATCAAGTGAACAGGCATTGTGTTTCTGAAAAAGAGGCAATGAAGATCATGAAAGAATGCCATTTGGGCCTATCTAGGGGGTATCATGGGATGAACATTACTGCACGAAAATTTTTTGACGCAGGATTCTGTTGGCCTACAATATTTCGTGATGTGAAGGGAATGATACAGGCGTGTGACGCCTGTCAAAGAGCTGGAAATATCTCCAGGAAAGATGAAGCACCTCAGAGTTATATACAAGTCTCCGAGGTTTTCGACGTTTGGGGAATTGATTTTATGGGCCCCTTCCCATCCTCAGAGGGGAATGAATACATTTTAGTTGCCATTGATTATGTTTCAAAATGGGAAGAGGCACAAGCCCTTCGTACCAATGATGCTAGGGTAGTTATTCATTTCTTAAAAAAATTGTTTGGTAGGTTCGGCATTCCTAAAGCTCTCATTAGTGACAGGGGAACCCATTTCTTTAACGCTCAAATGGAGAAGGTTATGAAAAGATATGGAGTCTCTCACCGGTTCTCCACCGCTTATCATCCTCAAACCAATGGTCAAGTAGAAAATACCAATAGAGAGATAAAGAGAATATTGGAGAAAACGGTCAATCAAAACAGAAAAGATTGGTCGTTTAAGCTTGATGAAGCTTTATAGGTGTTGGGAATTCTGCTAAACAAAGAATTCTGCTGAAGATACTGCTGATGGTTCCTGCTGAAGAGTTGGTTTAGAAGCTAGGAATGATCTAGGTAAATCAACACCAGCTGGATTAGCTATATATGTAAAAGAAGGAGAATTGCATGCTGTACCTGGACCTATTAGAGGAGAACACATGCCCACTGACCTTTCCATCTCTATAGACTTTGATGGATCACACCATCTTTATGGCAAAAAGTCAAGTGACTTGCCAGACCCTGATTCTAAATCTACTGACTTTGTCTCTTGTTCTGACAGTGACAAGTCCTCTGACCAAGGGTCTACTACATATACCAGTTGTGATTCAAGTGAAAAGTTAGAACTTCCGAAGACCTCACCCAAGACAACACCCAAGACTCCCTACAAGCCTGTTAGAGTTACTGCTGATTCCAAGACAGTTTCCTCTGATGACTTGTCATTTAATTCTTTGCAAAACAATGTTTTTAATTCTGTCAAAAACAATTCTATTAATGTTTGTGGTTTGAATGCTTTTGCATGTAATGGAACATCTTTCACTTTGAATAAATCTTCTAAAAAGAAGAAATGCTTTGTGTGTGAAAGTAAATGTCATTTGATTAAGGATTGTAATTTTCATGAGCAAAGAATGTGTGAGAACCCTCATTTTTTTTGGATAGTCAATATCCATTACGCTCTAAGTTATTTTATTCGCCTTTTATCTTCCGAGCCCTAATCAAGCAAACCATAAAATACGTATAGGAGTACTCTAGTTTTTCTTTCTTCCGATTCCTATAACTTATAAAATCAAACGTGTGCATTATTTATACAGACTACAAATTAACCTTTTTATTGGGAGATTATATTATAAGTTTTAATACAAAATTTACATGTTTATAACCTCTAACCTAAATATGTATTTTTATAAATCGAATTTACATCTAAATATACTATAATCAATGTACCTTCACTAAAGCTAACTTGCACATGCCGAGTCTTAAGCCTATTTCCGTTATTTCCTCTCATCCCCACGTACTAATATTAGGTCATATGGTAGTTATAAACCACGATTTCTACTCCATCCTCTCACAGAAAAACGGATCTGATAACCATATCTCACACACACAAACAATTAACTAAAGCAGAAAATCTCTTAAACTCTCTAAAGAAATCAAGTGGTACGAAGAAGTTAACAAGGTGGTGAGCGGGTCGTGATCAGGCTGTGATCAGGTTCTAGCTAAAGAGATTTAAGGTGGTAGATCGTGGGTGATTGGGTTGAAGGTTTTGGTTTGGTCTGAATACTGTTTTAGTCCTTTGGTTCTTGAGTATTTCGTTTGGTCGTCTTCGAGGTATCATCATCACTCCTCTGTGTTTCTGGTTCATACGACACACCACTAAAAAGTAACATAGATATACGTTGTAACATGTAATTAATCTCTTGATTCATTAATATAACTATAAGATGGACATATATTTGTATATGCGAGCTCAACCGAGATAGTTTCGTTAAAACTAGTTATACGAATGAATATATGTGAATAACATAAGATACTTAACATGAAATCATGGAATGCCTAGATAAATCTTTATTTCTGTTTCAAAGTATATGAACCTGCTTGGATATACGTCTTTAATCCGGCTTTTCGACACTCATTTCAACCTATAACACATATTCGTTTATGATATGATACTTTAATCGATATCACACTCATAGGTTCATAACTATTTATGTTCGACATTCGTTTTCTTAACGTAAGCTGTTACGTTTCTCGATAGATGACCAAACATAGAAACGATAGGTCACATGAAATGATGAACAACATGTATCTACACAGCATGTAAAGGGATGAACTATGAACCTGTTATGTTGATTCCCATAATTGTTTTGGCTTTACGCTTCTGGTCTTTTGTACACTTACAATCTGGTCATTTAGTTCTAATCTTCGTCTTGAATACATGACTAGAATATGGAAATAAAACTTAATGAATTAACATGAAGCATGCAGGTTTATATACGTGGTTTAAAGGGGCTGAATATCATCCATGAGTATTGAGAAATTAAACTGTGAAGGATGTGTATCATGTTAATATAGTAAAGGATTGGTCACGTTAAAATGATGTGAATATGTGCATGGTTGTGTGTTGTAATCTCATGGATGTACATGCATGGTTAAATGTGTTTCGACATGGTTATTGTAACAAGCGTGTCTTTGTCTCGTCTTGGTCATGAGTATGTCGCACTAGTTGGGGTGTTGATATGGTATGTTTTGAGTCGAATCATAGAGTCGTAAACCTGTTTTCTAAACTAGTTGAGACTTGGTTTTTAAAGAGGTAAACTAGTATATATATTCACAAAGAGATGTGAGTCTTTAAAAGAAATATTTCATGTGGACCTGTTGTATCGATATTTTGTATTGATGTATATGTTGGGTAGGTCGATCATGTATGTCATAGGTCAAAACTGAATTTATAAAGTGTGTGGGTAAAGCGAATTAAGGAGACGCGTGGGTTGTTTATATAAGAGTGTATATTGGGTCGTGTTTCTACATAAAGGTGAGTCGTGCTGGTATATATGGGATAATAGTATTTTTGGGTCGTCACGGTCTAAACTAATGTCAAGAGTACGTTTATATATATATTATAAAACCTCGGGGTCTAAAATTTATCATTTTGATATAAATTTATAGTATAAATCTTAAAATGATTTTATTTGACATTAAAATTTGATAATTTACATTTATTACCCTAAACTTTACTAAATGGACATAATTAACCCTAAACTATTATGTTGGAAAATTTTAAACCTTCAATATTACTTGATTGTCGATTATAACTTTAAAGTATTAAAATTTGCTAATTTGGGAAACTTACTAAATATAGAAAATTAATAAAAATAGAAAGAAACCCAAATGTGTATCTAATTAAAATGAGCTTGTAAGTAATACGTGATCATTAATTCATGTAGATCCACTGAAGGAAGAGTAGCCGGGATTCTTAGTTTGTTCCTTGTGATTCACTATATTGGATTTGGCATTGTCTTTTTGATTTCGAGGTGAGTTTTCGTGGCCCCATTTTACTTATGTTTTCCTTGGGGGAGAATGATACTCAAATCTATTTTATGCTGTGCTCAATCTCTTATCTTATTTGGACAAGTTGTGTGCTTATAATTACGCTAGGTGCATTAGTAGTGTTAACTGTGTGATCTCATGTCATGGTTTTATTTCCACTTGACATATATCTGTGTGAACTCATGTCATGGATTCATTTCCACTTGACATACTACTGTGTGTTCTGACTCATGTATTAGCTCCAGCTGGTAGGCTTACATGTTGTATTCATATTTCGGAGATGAAGAGTGTGATGGTGGTTGATTGGGATGATCTTATTGTGCTACTTGCCCTATGCTATTTTATTACTTGCACACTTGTCCTAAACACTTATGCATGGCAAACTGGTTTATGTTTACTTTAAACCCACGAACTCACCAACTTTATGTTGGCATTTTAGAGTATCATTTTCAGGTGATCGTTATTGATTTATTGAAGCCATTGCATCTTGAAGTTATACTTTATTTCCATTTTCAAGACCGAGTTGACCTAGCCAAGACATTTTCTAAAGACATCACATTTGAATCAATTTAAGACTTATGATTTATTTATTCAGTTTTGTACAAAATTCTTTATGTAACGTTGTAAGTTTTTTTTCTTAAATCATATGATGTTATTCTACTATCTTGTGCTATGTTACATTTCGTTGCACCTCGTGTTTCCGCTCTTAGCGGGGTGTGACAGAATGGTATCAGAGCCTAAGGTTATAGAGAATCCCGGGTTTTCTAAAATAAAAACCACAACTATAACCAAATAAAAGCTTTTCGTAAAACCCCTAACATGGTACGAGTTGGCTAGCCCGAGCATTTCATCATCATTCCTAAATTATGCATAGCCTGATCAACTATGCCTAATTCAGGAGGGATCATGGAATGATGGGGGTAATTACCTTAGTTCATGTTTGGTTGGACCCAAAACCTAGGTCAACAGAGATTGCATCAGTCGTGTGCATGTGTCCTTGCATTATATGAATTATGTGTTCGTGTTTGTGTTGATATACGTGATATTATATATACGTTTGTTGCATTAAGAGGATTACTAGAGTTTAAGGATGCCTTGTTTATGTCATGCTTTGTCTGGTTGTTGTTGTGCTTCTTAGGATGTCTTTATATCATTTGTGTTAATCGAACACTATTTTGGAGGATCGGTATTGGATATGTTGGTTCTTGCTAATGGACTTAACTCCCGCTTAGGTTGAGCTCCAGTTAGTAGATGACTAGTTGAGATGTCATTATTAGCCACACCCTTGAGATACTATATTGGTTATGCTATTATGGATACACTGGTGGATATATTATTTTGGAGTATTAGTATGAATACTAATATGGATACATGACTGCATGATTGTTTACTTATGCCTTTAAGTCTTATGCCTTGCCTATCCATACTCCACTTATAGCATGCATCATAGGTACATCCATATATGAGATTGCTTATCTTGCCCTCATTTGTTCTCATGAGAATTTACCTTTCATGAGGGATTGTTTTTGGTTGATTAACTGAGGTGTTAGGAAGATTGATTCTTGCATGGCTTAAAGAGAGATCTTAAGCATTAACTACATAGATTCATATTATTTCTAGTTGAGACATTTATAGATTAGGTTGCGTTTTTTTGAGATATTTGGAGACTATATTGTTGAGTATATGATTACGTAATTATAGTTCAACTAACCATGATACAAGTTCCCTACTTGCGTCAGGTGTCGTCCTGACATTTGCAAGAAAACCTGAATACACATTTATGTGAGACTATCAATAATAGGATATCACGATATAACACTTTTTACAATGAACAACCTTCCTGACTCATTCCACTAATAAGAACTCTTATTGGTAGAGGAAGGGTTGGATTAAATAAACAATGTATAATTACTCAATGGTATTGTGCTCTATTCCTAAATTCTATACAAATTAGTCACTTTTCAATTCGATATCACTCTTATACCAATATATTGTAAGAAACTTCAAGGATTTTGATGTATAAAGCTTTCATTTGTAATCAAGTCAAACATCTCTCAACAAAATATCTGGTTGAAATATTCATTTTCATACCACAAAAAAAAATAAAAAAAAAATAAAAATAAAAATAAAAAAAATAAAAAATAAATAAAATAAAATTTCAAGTCATTAATTGAATTCATGAACTCTAACTAATAACAAAATCTGAGCAAAACCAAACATTAATACTCAGATTCTACCCTTGAATCTTGTAATCCATTGATCATTAAATTCAACTAGTCATACATACCAAACAACACGTCCTTCCTTAATGATTTCACTTCAACAGACTTCCTCTAAACTCCTCTTATATCAACGATGAGACACGTAGTAATATCTATTCTTAATGTTCAGACTCTAATTGATACTCATCATTATTTTCCATTTAAAAAGACAACACCTATAATTACCCTTTCTAGACCATAGAAGATATCACTCTTATAAATCTTTACTAAACTCGTGCACTTTATTCATCCCAATATGGGATCCTTTCCATGAAACATGTACGAAATACCTTTGTGGTCAATGTAAATAAAACACGAAATACCATATGAGGTGAATCCATAACAATACACACCAATACACAATCATGATTCTCTTCAAGTGTTACGATATACGACAAACCCTTGGTGCATTCAGAACCTACTTCATTTTTTTTTTTTTTTTTTTTTTTTTTTTTGCATACTACATGGCTCAAGAAAGCATACTGAAAACATGTGAATCACATTTTCTAGCGACTCTTGCAACTATCTCATCAATTCAAATATCTCTGAGGGATCCATTCGATCACGTGTCACCCTCAACAACTCACTACCAACTATAGCAGAACATCTCTTCATGATAGGCACATCCCAAAATCTTTTCTCTTTCATTCTTTGTAGTTATCACATACGCATAATAAGCTAAGCAACAGTTCTTCACCCATTAAATGATTTTCGTAACATATAATATTCTTAAATCTCTACTTATATGATTTCATAAGCAGTAATTACCCTTTTAATCATGAGTATATCTATAATAAAACTTTTATGCCATAATATCTTTACCTCAATTCATGGCTAATAAATCCGCCTAACACATGTAAACCTATTTGGACTTAATTTATAATGTGTTTATGGGGCTTAATTTAAAACTTTCTAAAAGACTCGCTATTGGACTCAATGCATAAGTAAACTTGGACAGAACGCTTTGGTAAAAATTTGACTAATCGGGCTAGTTGGCCCAATATGAAAACCAGTAATTTGTAAACTTGTAAGACCAGAACACTTGATAAATTGTTTAAGACGGATTAATAGCGGTTGAAAATTTATTAGAACTAGACCTTTTAACGTACTAGTTAAAACCGGGAATTTATAAATAATAGCCATTTATATTGACAACTCAATACATACTTAGAAAACATCATCTAATAATAAACATTTTTTCTTTTAAACTTAGAAATTTTATAAAACTAGTTGGAATTAGAATTAAACCTTACATAAAACGGCATACATTTATAATGTATGCAAGCACTTTAAATAATCACAACCTGACTAAATTACGGAAATCAAATGTTATTATGTTAATCCCGACAAGAAGACAACAAGCTACATTTTTGATAATTTGGACATTAAGTGACAACCTTTTTACAAACTCGACAACTAGTGTTGCATTCAGTTTCTTAAATTACGATTCACGAGTAATATAAGACAAAAGACACAAAATATCTTTTGACACCAAAACAGCAAACGCGAGCAAATATGCTATTGATAAGAAATGTACCTGATTGATGCTAAACGGTCAACCTAATTGACCAAGGGATGATCAACCAAGTCAAACGTCTAAAACCAATGCTCCGCGGAATATAGTGTTTCCCCGGGTCGTTATGTCCCGACGAGGTGTGAATGGCTAACAAACGGTTCTGTGATCGGGTGAATTTGGATGAAAAAGGGGTTTGTGATTGATTGAACTAAGGAATCTACAATGAAATAGCTTAAACAAGCTATGTGAATAAGACGGGAAGCTAAGAAAAACTAGAAACGTTTAAAACTTAAAACGCGTACGTTCACGTTTGAATAAAACGTAAACGTAC
The DNA here is from genome assembly GCA_030686995.1 of Artemisia argyi. Taxonomy (NCBI): domain Eukaryota; kingdom Viridiplantae; phylum Streptophyta; class Magnoliopsida; order Asterales; family Asteraceae; genus Artemisia; species Artemisia argyi. The sequence continues at coordinate 83,786,728 of CM060705.1, read as the reverse complement.
AAAATTAAAAGTGAAAACGGAAATCTGAAAACACCCAGGGGGTGAAAATGAACTTTTTACAAACTTAAATATAAAAGAAAATTTTAGAAAAAGAAAATAAATTTTAATACTAATTAAATATTTAATATTAATTAATTACTAATTATTTACTAATTAAACTATTTTAAATTAAGAAAAATAGAAAATGAACAGTAAAAATTACAATAAAATTTCTAAAATTATTTTACATTATATAAAAGCTAGGAAAAATATAAAAACTAGGTTTTGATTAATAAAAACTAATTATACTATTTTAAACTTAATATTAATTAATTATTAATAAAACTAAGATTAATTCTAATAAATACTTAATGACAAAATAAAAATCTAAGAAAATTATTATAAATACTTTAATATAAGAAGTAATTAATAAAAATATAAAAATGACAAGTACTTAATTAAAATCTAAAAATGAAAAATAAAATTTAAATAAAATTAAATAGAAACTATCACTTAGAAATTAAATTGGATTTTTGTTAATTTTCTTTTTGAAACTTGTTACACTACTGAAAATAAGACACTTTTACAAAAACAACTTTCTAGGAGCTTAAAAATAAGCAAAGTACAAGCTTATTATGGTGATAGTTGACTTTGGTCAACTGTCAAGAGCAAAAGCTGATGTGGACTACTAGGGGACCCACAATGATGAAATTAGATGGCAATAAGCTATATGAACTAAAATAAGCTAGAAAAAGCAAGAAAGAAGCTCAGAATAAGCTGAGAAATGGATTACGCTAATCCAAGACCAAACAGTCCACTCAGTCAAGGGACAAGGTTTTTGGACCTTGCAGCCCTATCAAATGGGGTCAAAACCTGCAAACAAGTCCAGATACTTGAAGAACTGCTTATTGGCTTTTCAAAAAGCCAATAAGCAGCCTGTGGGGTCCACTATGCAGGTCATGAGAGTCCATGAAAGTTTGGGTCTGAGCATGGTGACTGTGTAGCAGGGCATGCATATGCCCTGCAGCCTACTTTGGAAGGGTATGGACACCACAAGAAAATTCATAAAAATGCAAGAACCATGGGAATCCAGAGTTGAGATGGTAGAGAACAAATACAAACAAGTTTTAAGCCCAAATTCAACTCACATAAATCATGAAAATTACTACAATATTTGGAAAAATCTGATAGAACAACTTTGACTTTTTAGTGAAAACTAATAAGGTTGACTTATATGAACTTTGGATGGATCTAACTAACTGAAAACATGTTTGTAAGTTAAAGTAAGACTAAAATATGTTAAAACAACAACTTATCTAATGAAATGATGGTTTGTGGGACTCAAAAACCACCACAGTTAACTGTGGTGGTGGAGTTTTTGTAAATTTGACTTTTGCTGTTTTAAAACTTGGATTTTATGACTTACATGATCTACAACAACCTAATATGACATGTCTAAATAAGATTTCATCACAAAAAATCACAAATGCACAGGGTTATTCCCTGTGCCAAACACTCCCTTTAATGACTGAAAATGGATTTTGAAGAGCAGACAAACAATCTAAACCATGAAATTGTACAATTAACTTAAACTAACAGTAATTAAACCTAGATGAACTAGATTGAGCAACCAATGAGGTACATAAATATTGAATGCAAGAAAAAATTGAAAGATGCTTACTATGGAAGCCAACTGAGAAATGGAACCTAGGAAACCAAACCACAACCTACACACCTAATGCTCCCAAGAGCTTCTAAACCAGAACAAACATCCAAAATCCACAGGTACTTTGCTTTCCTTCTTCTTTGAAACTTATTTTTTTTATTTTCCTTTTATTTTTCTCTAATTTTTTTGTATTTTTGAATTTTGAAGTTAACACTGCTTAGATTAATTAGGAACTTAAAGAAGCTTATAATTAAGCTAAGTGAGCTTAAACAAACAGAAAATAACACTCCTCAACAACTTTATAGGAGTTTGTCAAATTCCTATAAAATTGCCAAAAACTGAAATTTAACTTGGAAACTGAACTTAAGAAACTTTGAAATTGAAACTTTCATTAACATAAACTGAGTACAAACTTGAAATTACAACTGACTTTGAAGATTTAAAACAGAAATTAAAGATATTACACTAGAAGTGGTCTAAAAGCAGTGACAACTGTAAACTTCTCTTTTTCTTCATCTTTATAGTCCTGGAGTCTCTTCTCTTTCTTTCCCATTTGATCCTGAGCCGTTGGATGGGCTTAAATGATCTCAGCCGTTCAAACATTACTTTGGCGGGAAAGCAGGGGAAGTGGTGTTTGGTGTGGAATTAATGAGGAGGGGGGTTGGTGAGGGTGTAGGTGTGGGAATTAATTGAAAAGGTGAAGGTTTGGTGAAAAGGAGGAGGGGGGAGGGAACCAGTTACAGAAAACGGGGGTGTGGGGTTGGAGGAGGTGAACAGTAGCGAGGTTGGGGGTGTTGACCTGGTCAATGACCAGGTTATATTAAAATGGGATGGGCCGGATGTGGTGGGCTGGGGTTTTTACTTCTGGATCAGGGGTGGTAATTGGATTGGATTGGGGTGGAATAAACAAAAGGGTCCATTTGATATTTTGTTAAACACAAGGACTTATTTTGTAATTTACCCAAAAGTTGAGGACTGAACATGGCATTATTTAAAAGTATTACAAGGACCATTATTGCCATGCTTAGATAATCCAAGGACCAAAATTTGATATTTTCCAAAATATAAATTTACAGGGACCTATTTTGCAAATTTCCAAATTCCGAGGACCATAAGTGTAAATTTTCCAAAACTTTTACCCAAGTGTTATTTTTGATAACTTTTTATTTTAAAAGGACTTGGGTTGACTTTTCTTGCAAAATAAATGCACAGGGACTAGTTTTGTTAATTTTTGAAAGTCGGGGGACTGAAACTGCCAATTTTGCAAGCTTTGTACGTTTTTCATCTGTTTTTACTCGTTTTGCATCTAAAACATATAAAACACAATTTTGAAATATTTTTAGTATTTTGATGCATTTCTGAGTGTTTTTGTATGTTTTGCAGTTCAGATTAGACCAAAAATGATGAGTGTTTGAGCACTCATCAATCCCCCACACTAAACTATTGCTAGTCCCTAGCAATACTGTTTTGAAAACTTGATGGATTTGAAACTCTTTACCAAAAGCCATCACTTCTGGAGTAGCCAGGTGTGAGAACTGTGGTACACCTGATAACCGTGTGATTTTGAGCAAACCACCAGCTGTCAACGGATTTGAGTAGTCTTTACCAAAAGCCGTTTGCTTCTGGACTAGCCAGCATCTTGATGGACTAAGTCAACATCTTGGTGAGCTGATTACCAATTATGGATTTTCCACTGCCTTTACCACAAGCCATAATCTTGCGGGCTAGCCAACTCATTTGTTTTTGGGGAGTTGAGGAACCATACAATTTTGGGCAAATTGCAAGCCGTAAACGGATTTGAGATGTCTTTACCAAGAGCCGTTTGCTCCTGGACTAGCCAATCCCTTTTGTCAGTTAGACAAGGCGGACTGATTACCACAAAAAATTTTGAGCTCCAGTGAAAAATTTTTAAAATTTTTGAAAATTTTGGCTAAAAACGGGGGTATTATATAGTAAAATGTGATAAAATTCGCTAGAATAGCGAATACCCCCCACACTTAGCATGAATATTGTCTTCAATATTCAAAGTCCCGGCTATTATGCCGACATTTTGAACGTAAAAGGGCAACATTACAAGCTAAGCGTGGAAAACACCATTTTGTTTTTCACTCTTGTAATCATAGCATGGGGGACTCCCCTACACTTAGGGTGAAAACCCTATAAGCATGCTCTGTTTTTGTTTACCGAGTCGCTAGCGTGACTCGACCCCGAATTCAATTGTCCTTGGGGAAGCATGATGTGGAAGAAACAATCTCAATCGGACTTTCATTCAAAATGTTTGGACAAACATATGAAGCACGTGAAAGTTCCACACCGATGAGATAAGTATCCGGCTCAAGATAATAATACATGAAAATGCCGGGATCAAAGATGGTGTCTTCATTCCCGAAGGAGTGAAGAAGAGAAGAAGTTACCTTATAGGTGAAGAAAAGGAAGAAAATCATGATGAAAATCATGATTTGATCTTCTTCCTCGAGAGCAGGCTCCGTAGCCTGAGTTTGGATTTCAAAGGGTAAGCTCGTAAACAACCCGGGAGGGTGGGTGGGATTTTGCAAATTCTCATAATTGAGAGCATCTCCCCCCGGGCTATCAAACTCCTGAGGAGTCATAACATGATGAGTGAGTTCACTGGAGAACTCCTCATGAAGAGAATTATTCACAAGATGTGAATTTGTGAACTCATGTTCCATTGTGGACTCATCACAATCCTCGTCAAAGATTGGATTGATAGAAATCATAGTGAATTCAGATTCGAATTCAAATAGAGGATTGGTGAGAGTCGTATTGAATGTTTCTGGAACAAAGAGATTAACATTCTCTTTTGGATTGACGGGCTCATAACTGATGTCTTCACAAGATAAAAATGAAGAGGGTCAACATCAGAATGAGGAAGTGAAATCTCAACATACTCAATTTCTCCATAAGATGTACTATCATCGTTAGAATCGGAGAGAGTATCCACATGATCTTTTGAAAAATCAAGGGGAGGAGGGATATCACACAAATGCTCGAGAATTCCCTGTGACTCACTTGGGATTGGGACAAGGTTCTCGACACTAGACTTTATGAATTCGTCCGATTCCTTTTCAGGAATAGTGTCAAGATGGTCATCCCCCATAATAAGTGAGTGAGTGTGAATCTCGGGTGTGATATCAGCAGGCTGAGGGAGTTGAGAAGGACTAGCACTCATGGATTTTTCAATTTCCATTTGTTCTACTGCTAGAGATTCAATCATATTATTTTCTCCCTGCGATTTTTGGACTGGTGGGTTTTCAGCAGACAAATCCTCATAATATTCCTTCATTTGAATGGAATCCTCATCATCATCATCGATAATGGAAGCCTTGAGAAATTTGGAACGCCTATCAGCCGCTTGCTCTCTTATCAACAATTCTACAAGAGCTTCTTTGTTACGAGCTGCTCGCTCTTCGGCTAGCAATTCTCCCCAAGATTTTTCATGAGGGGATTGATGAATGATGGAGTACGTTTCACACTCCACTTCCTTCACCGGAGAGGGAGTGGGAGTCGAGGGTTCATTGTGAACAACACCATTTTGGGTGGTTATAGTGGTATTGTTCAAAGTTGAAGGGTAACGCATGAGGATTTGATACATGTGCTCAATTCTTTCAACACTCTGATCCATTTTGTCATGCAAGGCCCTAAATCCAAATAAATCATTTTGAGAATAATTGATCGGAGCATGATCGGAGGTGAATGTAGGTTCAGCTTTCAAAGCATCACACATGCAAAGTCCATGATTAAATCCACATTCCTTGCAAAAACATCGTTCACAATGTGAACCATCTCCCAACAAATCTCGACAATTAAAGCAATTTTGTTGACCAAATGAAGATAAGTCGGGCTGTGGTGGGTAGTTGGAAAAATTTGAATAGTCATTGAATGAGTTCAGATTCGGTTCATAAGCAAATGAATTCCTCGAATCACAAAACAAACAACTTCCGTCCTGAATATCATTACCACACCGTTCACACGTACACCAACGACATGGTAAACCGAAGAGTGGCTCACCACAACCAACGCAAGGAATAAACGATTCCATTAGAATTAAACATAAGAGTGAGAAAGAGATAGAATTAAATGTTTAGAGGGCAAGGAAAAAATATTTTTGGGCTTTTATGAAAAAATATGAACAAGGATGGATAATATACAATGGAACATATTCCAAAGTCACTAATCAGCAAACCGTTTAGAATAGCGCGCACACCTCCCCGGCCAAAAATTGATTGATGCTAAACAGTCAACCTAATTGACCAAGGGATGGTCAACCAAGTCAAACGTCTAAAACCAATGCTCCGCGGAATATAGTGTTTCCCCGGGTCGTTATGTCCCGACGAGGTGTGAATGGCTAACAAACGGTTCTGTGATCGGGTGAATTTGGATGAAAAAGGGGTTTGTGATTGATTGAACTAAGGAATCTACAATGAAATAACTTAAACAAGCTATGTGAATAAGACGGGAAGCTAAGAAAAACTAGAAACGTTTAAAACTTAAAACGCGTACGTTCACGTTTGAATAAAACGTAAACGTACAAAATTAAAAGTGAAAACGGAAATCTGAAAACACCCAGGGGGTGAAAATGAACTTTTTACAAACTTAAAGATAAAAGAAAATTTTAGAAAAAGAAAATAAATTTTAATACTAATTAAATATTTAATATTAATTAATTACTAATTATTTACTAATTACCTAATTAAACTATTTTAAATTAAGAAAAATAGAAAATGAACAGTAAAAATTACAAGAAAATTTCTAAAATTATTTTACATTATATAAAAGCTAGGAAAAATATAAAAACCAGGTTTTCATTAATAAAAACTAATTATACTATTTTAAACTTAATATTAATTAATTATTAATAAAACTAAGATTAATTCTAATAAATACTTAATGACAAAATAAAAATCTAAGAAAATTATTATAAATACTTTAATATAAGAAGTAATTAATAAAAATATAAAAATGACAAGTACTTAATTAAAATCTAAAAATGAAAAATAAAATTAAATAGAAACTATCACTTAGAAATTAAATTGGATTTTTGTTAATTTTCTTTTTGAAACTTGTTACACTACTGAAAATAAGACACTTTTACAAAAACAACTTTCTAGTAGCATAAAAATAAGCAAAGTACAAGCTTATTATGGTGACAGTTGACTTTGGTCAACTGTCAAGAGCAAAAGCTGATGTGGACTACTAGGGGGGCCCACAATGATGAAATAAGATGGCAATAAGCTATATGAACTAAAATAAGCTAGAAAAAGCAAGAAAGAAGCTCAAAATAAGCTGAGAAATGGATTAAGCTAATCCAAGACCAAACAGTCCACTCAGTCAAGGGACAAGGTTTTTGGACCTTGCAGCCCTATCAAATGGGGTCAAAACCTGCAAACAAGTCCAGATACTTGAAGAACTACTTATTGGCTTTTCAAAAAGCCAATAAGTAGCCTGTGGGGTCCACTATGCAGGTCATGAGAGTCCATGAAAGTTTGGGTCTGAGCATGGTGACTGTGTAGCAGGGCATGCATATGCCCTGCAGCCTACTTTGGAAGGGTATGGACACCACAAGAAAATTCATAAAAATGCAAGAACCATGGGAATCCAGAGTTGAGATGGTAGAGAACAAATACAAACAAGTTTTAAGCCCAAATTCAACTCACATAAATCATGAAAATTACTACAATATTTGGAAAAATCTGATAGAACAACTTTGACTTTTTAGTGAAAACTAATAAGGTTGACTTATATGAACTTTGGATGGATCTAACTAACTGAAAACATGTTTGTAAGTTAAAGTAAGACTAAAATATGTTAAAACAACAACTTATCTAATGAAATGATGGTTTGTGGGACTCAAAAACCACCACAGTTAACTGTGGTGGTGGAGTTTTTGTAAATTTGACTTTTGCTGTTTTAAAACTTGGATTTTATGACTTACATGATCTACAACAACCTAATATGACATGTCTAAATAAGATTTCATCACAAAAAATCACAAATGCACAGGGTTATTCCCTTTGCCAAACACTCCCTTTAATGACTGAAAATGGATTTTGAAGAGCAGACAAACAATCTAAACCACGAAATTGTACAATTAACTTAAACTAACAGTAATTAAACCTAGATGAACTAGATTGAGCAACCAATGAGGTACATAAATATTGAATGCAAGAAAAAATTGAAAGATGCTTACTATGGAAGCCAACTGAGAAATGGAACCAAGGAAACCAAACCACAACCTACACACCTAATGCTCCCAAGAGCTTCTAAACCAGAACAAACATCCAAAATCCACAGGTACTTTGCCTTCCTTCTTCTTTGAAACTTATTTTTTTTTATTTTCCTTTTACTTTTCTCTAATTTTTTTTGTATTTTTGAATTTTGAAGTTAACACTGCTTAGATTAATTAGGAACTTAAAGAAGCTTATAATTAAGCTAAGTGAGCTTAAACAAACAGAAAATAACACTCCTCAACAACTTTAGAGGAGTTTGTCAAATTCCTATAAAATTGCCAAAAACTGAAATTTAACTTGGAAACTGAACTTAAGAAACTTTGAAATTGAAACTTTCATTAACATAAACTGAGTACAAACTTGAAATTACAACTGACTTTGAAGATTTAAAACAGAAATTAAAGATATTACACTAGAAGTGGTCTAAAAGCAGTGACAACTGTAAACTTCTCTTTTTCTTCATCTTTATAGTCCTAGAGTCTCTTCTCTTTCTTTCCCATTTGATCCTGAGCCGTTAGATGGGCTTAAATGATCTCAGCCGTTCAAACTTACTTTGGCGGGAAAGCAGGGGAAGTGGTGTTTGGTGTGGAATTAATGAGGAGGGGGGTTGGTGAGGGTGTAGGTGTGGGAATTAATTGAAAAGGTGAAGGTTTGGTGAAAAGGAGGAGGGGGGAGGGAACCAGTTGCAGAAAACGGAGGTGTGGGGTTAGAGGAGGTGAACAGTAGCGAGGTTGGGGGTGTTGACCTGGTCAATGACTAGGTTATATTAAAATGGGATGGGCCGGATGTGGTGGGCTGGGGTTTTTACTTCTGGATCAGGGGTGGTAATTGGATTGGATTGTTAAACACAAGGACTTATTTTGTAATTTACCCAAAAGTTGAGGACTGAACATGGCATTATTCAAAAGTATTACAAGGACCATTATTGCCATGCTTAGATAATCCAAGGACCAAAATTTGATATTTTCCAAAATATAAATTTACAGGGACCTATTTTGCAAATTTCCAAACTCCGAGGACCAAAAGTGTAAATTTTCCAAAACTTTTACCCAAGTGTTATTTTTGATAACTTTTTATTTTAAAAGGACTTGGGTTGACTTTTCTTGCAAAATAAATGCACAGGGACTAGTTTTGTTAATTTTTGAAAGTCGGGGGACTGAAACTGCCAATTTTGCAAGCTTTGTACGTTTTTCATCTGTTTTTACTCGTTTTGCATCTAAAACATATAAAACACAATTTTGAAATATTTTTAGTATTTTGATGCATTTCTGAGTGTTTTTGTATGTTTTGCAGTTCAGATTAGACCAAAAATGATGAGTGTTTGAGCACTCATCAGTACCTAACATAACACCAGACATCTCTTTGTTTCCTCATCACCGTTGTAGATTTTCTTAATGCAATTAACTTACTTTGAGTACCCGTAACTTCTACACTGATCTTACCAATTTAAACAGTTTTACCCACTCGTTGTTTTATTTTTGAGCAACCCCCAGAATTGAGCCAATTTTTCAAAAAGGTTAAGCTACTTAACAACTCTTAGTTCTTAACTTAATTTTATGACAGTTATTGTTTGATGAGTTGTGTGGTTGAGTTGGAGTCAGGTTGTAATCTAGCTTAAGGTTTTTGAAAAAAAAAAATTTACTCAAGGATGGGAAATGCTTACACCATGAAACCCGATCACTCGTTGGTTGCAATTGGATCTCATATTCCATTTGGGGTAGTTACATTTCGGTGTATAAGTGTTGTCACAACATGGATTCACTCAATATCTAGTCCATCCATTATAACATTGGCCCTCATTAAGTTCATTCAAACACTGACTCAATTGCACTAAGAGTAACTGGATTAGTTCACACAATTATAATTAGCTAAGTCGTCGGATCTGAGTTAGCAGCTTCATTAGTGAACCTTTCAACCTAAATCAAGGACATCCTCAAAAATCTTTGTAGTTAAAATGTGTTGAGCCTTAAGAAATGCGTTGCCAAGGATTAACTAATTATCATCCAATAAGATGCTATGAGAAATCGACCAAAATGTTTATTGGGAAGTTTGGCAAACTAGACACAATGAGTTTTCGATTATAGAAGTTGTTGAAGCTCAAACAGTGGACATTGAGTATACCTAAGAACGCACGGATGATACGAAAACCAAATGCCCCGCACATATTCGGTAACAAAATTTATAGTAATAGAAACAATTGAATTTCGGGACGAAATTCTTCTAACGGGGTGATACTGTGAGAACCCTCATTTTTTTTGGATAGTCAATATCCATTACGCTCTAAGTTATTTTATTCGCCTTTTATCTTCCGAGCCCTAATCAAGCAAACCATAAAATACGTATAGGAGTACTCTAGTTTTTCTTTCATCCGATTCCTATAACTTATAAAATCAAACATGTGCATTATTTATACAGAATACAAATTAACCTTTTTATTGGGAGATTATATTATAAGTTTTAATACAAAATTTACATGTTTATAACCTCTAACCTAAATATGTATTTTTATAAATCGAATTTACATCTAAATATACTATAATCAATGTACCTTCACTAAAGCTAACTTGCACATGCCGAGTCTTAAGCCTATTTCCGTTATTTCCTCTCACCCCCACGTACTAATATTAGGTCATATGGTAGTTATAAACCACGATTTCCATTCCATCCTCTCACAGAAAAACGGATCTGATAACCATATCTCACACACACAAACAATTAACTAAAGCAGAAAATCTCTTAAACTCTCTAAAGAAATTAAGTGGTACGAAGAAGTTAACAAGGTGGTGAGCGGGTCGTGATCAGGCTGTGATCAGGTTCTAGCTAAAGAGATTTAAGGTGGTAGATCGTGGGTGATTGGGTTGAAGGTTTTGGTTTGGTCCGAATATTGTTTTAGTCCTTTGGTTCTTGAGTATTTCGTTTGGTCGTCTTCGAGGTATCAACATCACTCCTCTGTGTTTCTGGTTCATATGACACACCACTAAAAAGTAACATAGATATATGTTGTAACATGTAATTAATCTCTTGATTCATTAATATAACTATAAGATGGACATATATTTATATATGCGAGCTCAACCGAGATAGTTTCGTTAAAACTAGTTATACGAATGAATATATGTGAATAACATAAGATACTTAACATGAAATCATGGAATGCCTAGATAAATCTTTATTTCTGTTTCAAAGTATATGAACCTGCTTGGATATACGTCTTTAATCCGGCTTTTCGACAATCATTTCAACCTATAACACATATTTGTTTATGATATGATACTTTAATCGATATCACACTCATAGGTTCATAACTATTTATGTTCGACATTCGTTTTCTTAACGTAAGCTGTTACGTTTCTCGATAGATGACCAAACATAGAAACGATAGGTCACATGAAATGATGAACAACATGTATCTACACAGCATGTAAAGGGATGAACTATGAACCTGTTATGTTGATTCCCATAATTGTTTTGGCTTTATGCTTCTGGTCTTTTGTACACTTACAATCTGGTCATTTAGTTCTAATCTTGGTCTTGAATACACGACTAGAATATGGAAATAAAACTTAATGAATTAACATGAAGCATGCAGGTTTATATACGTGGTTTAAAGGGGCTGAATATCATGCATGAGTATTGAGAAATTAAACTGTGAAGGATGTGTATCATGTTAATATAGTAAAGGATTGGTCACGTTAAAATGATGTGAATATGTGCATGGTTGTGTGTTGTAATCTCATGGCTGTACATGCATGGTTAAATGTGTGTCGACATGGTTATTGTAACAAGCGTGTCTTTGTCTCGTCTTGGTCATGAGTATGTCGCACTAGTTGGGGTGTTGATATGGTATGTTTTGAGTCGAATCATAGAGTCGTAAACCTGTTTTCTAAACTAGTTGAGACTTGGTTTTTAAAGAGGTAAACTAGTATATATATTCACAAAGAGATGTGAGTCTTTAAAAGAAATATTTCATGTGGACCTGTTGTATCGATATTTTGTACTGATGTATATGTTGGGTAGGTCGATCATGTGTTTCATAGGTCAAAACTGAATTTATAAAGTGTGTGGGTAAAGCGAATTAAGGAGACGCGTGGGTTGTTTATATAAGAGTGTATATTGGATCGTGTTTATACATAAAGGTGAGTCGTGCGGGTATATATGGGATAATAGTATTTTTGGGTCGTTACGGTCTAAACTAATGTCAAGAGTACGTTTATATATATATTATAAAACCTCGGGGTCTAAAATTTATCATTTTGATATAAATTTATAGTATAAATCTTAAAATGATTTTATTTGACATTAAAATTTGATAATTTACATTTATTACCCTAAACTTTACTAAATGGACATAATTAACCCTAAACTATTATGTTGGAAAATTTTAAACCTTCAATATTACTTGATTGTCGATTATAACTTTAAAGTATTAAAATTTGCTAATTTGGGAAACTTACTAAATATAGAAAATTAATAAAAATAGAAAGAAACCCAAATGTGCATCTAATTAAAATGAGCTTGTAAGTAATACGTGATCATTAATTCGTGTAGATCCACTGAAGGAAGAGTAGCCGGGATTCTTAGTTTGTTCCTTGTGATTCACTATATTGGATTTGGCATTGTCTTTTTGATTTCGAGGTGAGTTTTCGTGGCCCCATTTTACTTATGTTTTCCTTGGGGGAGAATGATACTCAAATCTATTTTATGCTGTGCTCAATCTCTTATCTTATTTGGACAAGTTGTGTGCTTATAATTACGCTAGGTGCATTAGTAGTGTTAACTGTGTGATCTCATGTCATGGTTTTATTTCCACTTGACATATATCTGTGTGAACTCATGTCATGGATTCATTTCCACTTGACATACTACTGTGTGTTCTGACTCATGTATTAGCTCCAGCTGGTAGGCTTACATGTTGTATTCATATTTCGGAGATGAAGAGTGTGATGGTGGTTGATTGGGATGATCTTATTGTGCTACTTGCCTTATGCTATTTTATTACTTGCACACTTGTCCTAAACACTTATGCATGGCAAACTGGTTTATGTTTACTTTAAACCTACGAACTCACCAACTTTATGTTGACATTTTAGAGTATCATTTTCAGGTGATCGTTATTGATTTATTGAAGGCATTGCATCTTGAAGTTATACTTTATTTCCATTTTCAAGACCGAGTTGACCTAGCCAAGACATTTTCTAAAGACATCACATTTGAATCAATTTAAGACTTATGATTTATTTATTCAGTTTTGTACAAAATTCTTTATGTAACGTTGTAAGTTTTTTTTCTTCTTAAATCATATGGTGTTATTCTACTATCTTGTGCTATGTTACATTTCGTTGCATCTCGTGTTTCCGCTCTTAGCGGGGTGTGACAGAATGGGAGTAGGTTCTAGTCAAAGGAAACCTAGACCAATGTGGAAAAATGTTAATGATATACCATCTGTTGTTCCTCAAGCAACTAATAAAACCAGCAAACACAATTCTGCTGATAAACCTTCTCCATGGAGAAGATCTGTTGCTAGACCATATGTGAGACCAACTAGTTCTTATTTTTAGAATGGTTATTGGCCTAGATCTTTTGACTCAATGTATGTTGGTGGAGGGTATTGGGATACTGCTGTGAATCCCTCAGCAGGTTGTTCTTGGACTAAAAAAGGACCTAATTTTCAAAGAAGGCGCAAGAACAGTGGTGGATCTTTTACATCTCCATGGCCTAACTCTTATGATCCACAAGGCAGGCTCAAGTCAGTAATGAGTTGAGCCTCCAATGTGTACTAATATTTTGTCTAATTTTGTTGTTGTTGTAGGATCATCCTCTGAAAATTAAAGAATTAGGTATCGTAGATAGTGGTTGTTCCAGGAGCATGACAGGAAACAAGGATAAGATGCATGATTTTGTACCTATAGAAGGAGGAGGCAATGTGACTTTTGGTGGAGGAGATGGTAGAATCACTGGGAAAGGCACAATTAGAACACCTCTGTTGGATTTTGAGAATGTATACTATGTGAAGGAACTGCAACATTTCAACTTGTTCTCAGTATTACAAATTTGTGACACCAAGAATAAAGTCTTCTTTTCTGAGGATGAATGTCTTGTGCTCTCTAAAGACTTCAAACTTCCAGAAGATACAACCATTCTGCTAAGAGTTCCCAGAAACTACAATTTGTACACATTCAATTTGAATGATGTCCAACCTGAAGGTGATCTAACATGTTTGGTGGCTAAAGTATCTCTGGATGAATTTACAAGATGGCATAGGAGGATGGCTCATGTGAATTTCAAGACAATCAACAAGCTAACTAAACTTGGTCTTGTTCATGGACTTCCTTCAAAAGTCTTCACCAATGAACATAATTGTGTTGCCTGTAACAAAGGAAAGTAACACAGAGCCTCATACAAAGCCATTACAATTTACAGCTGTGAGCACTATCTCTGAACCTCTTCAATTGCTGCACATGGACCTATTTGGTCCAACTCAAATCAGAAGTATTGATCATAAGTACTTCTGCCTGGTGATCACTGATGACTATAGCAGGTTTTGTTGAGTATTATTTTTGAAAACTAAAGATGAAACATCTCCTATTTTAAAAGAATTCATTACCCTTATTGAAAACCAGCTAAACAAAAAGGTTAAAGGCATTAGGTGTGATAATGGGACAGAGTTCAAAAATGTTGTATTAATATAACTTTGTCAGTCTAAAGGGATAAAAAGGGACTATAGCACTCCAAGAACCCCACAACAAGATGGGGTTGCTGAAAGAAAGAATAGGACCTTAATAGAGGCAGCAAGATCCATGCTTGCAGACTCTAAATTACCCACTATGTTCTGGACTGAAGCAGTAAGCACTGCTTGTTATGTTTTGAACAGGGTATCCATCACTAGACCTCATTTCAAGACACCTTATGAACTTCTCACTGGGAAAGTTCCTGACATTCATTACCTTAAACCTTTTGGTTGTAAAGTGACCATTTTGAACACTAGTGATTCACTGGGAAAATTTGATGGAAAAGCTGATGAGGGGTATATTGTGGGTTATTCAGCTCATAGTAAGGCCTATAGGGTTTACAATTTACATGCTAAAAAGATTGAGGAGACCCTTAACCTGAGATACTTAGAAGATCAGCCTAATGTTCAGGGACAAGGTCATGTTTGGTATTTTGACATGGATTACTTGACTGATCACTTGGGCTATACTAGATATGTTTCTAACCAATCTGCAGGTACAAAAGAGTCTCCTACTAACCATGCAGGTACCCTGGATGATGACTCAGATAGTGAATCTGAGCAAGATGAACAAACCATTGTTGTACCTTCTTTTCCTCCTAACCCATTTGCAGGTGATCATTCTGCTGATGAGTATGAAGATGAGTCACACTATGCAGAGGACCTTGCTAGACTCAAGAAGCAAGAAAATGCAGCTACTCAAGAAGCTGAGAGGCTCGGTGAGAAGTTTGCAAGAGATACTGAGGCTTTACTCAGACAATCAGCACAAGCAGTCAGTGGAAACCAGGATTCTGCTAATAGTTCTACTGAAGGTTCTCCTGTTTCTTCTGACATGATCAAATCTGCTGATAGTCCTGCTGCACAATCTCCAATCTCTACTAGTGTGTCCACAGACTTTGGAAAACCATATACAAGATTTCCAAGTCCTTCTGATCTTGGTCATCACCAACCCAAAGCTGGAATCTTCACATGCTCTTCCTATGACAGTGATTTTGGACCCACAGTGAACAATCTTGACACCACAATTGATGTCAACCCCACTGCAACAAAAAGGATCAACCTTGCTCATCCTCAATCAAAGATTATTGGAGATCCTCAAGCACCTGTTAGAACTAGAAGTACTGTGAAAAATACTAAGTATGGTGAAGTTGCTTTTATTTCCTATGTCTCCAATCAACAAAGGGACAATCATACATACTTTAAGCATTGTTTGTTTGCTTGCTTTCTTTCTCAAATGGAGCCAACCAGTGTTCCTCAAGCGCTTGCTGATTCAAGTTGGCTTGAAGCAATGCAAGAAGAGATGCTACAATTTAAGAATCGGCAGGTTTGGATATTGGTACCTCTCCCTGATGGAAAATTTGCAATTGGGACAAAATGGATTTTGAAGAACAAAAGAGATGCAAGGGGTATTGTGGTGAAAAACAAAGCAAGATTAGTGGCTCAGGGGTTCAGGAAAGAGGAAGGCATAGACTATGATAAAGTCTTTGCACCAGTGGCTAGAGTTGAGGCAATTCGAATCTTCTTGGCCTATGCATCTTATATGGGTTTCATGGTGTATCAGATGGATGTAAAAGGTGCTTTTCTGTATGGTGAAATTGAAGAGGAGGTATACGTCACTCAACCCAAAGGATTTGAAGACCCAGATCATCCAAATCATGTGTACAAGGTTGTAAAAGCTCTCTATGGACTACATCAGGTACCAAGAGCTTGGTATGCTAGGCTTTCTACATTTCTGCTGAAGCATGGTTACAGAAGAGGTGCCATTGACAAAACAGTCTTTCTAAAGAAAAACTCCAGGGATATCATTCTTGTGCAAGTTTATGTGGATGACATCATCTTTGGATCCACTAAAGAAGAATGGTGCAGGGAGTTTGAGGACTTGATGAAGGGAGAGTTTCAGATGAGTGCTATGGGGGAGCTTACTTTATTTTTGGGTTTACAAGTTCAGCAGAAACCTGATGGTATATTTATCAGTCAGGATAAATATGTGAGAGATATGTTGAAGAAGTTTGATATGGAAAATGTCAGAACTGCCACTACACCCTATGAAGCTCCAAAACCAAAGAATAATCTTGAACCAGATCCTGCTGTGAATGTTCATTTATACAGATCCATGATTGATTCATTGATGTATTTGACAGCTTCTAGGCCTGACATTGTTCTAGACACCAAGTCACTCCACTTACTTCCCACTTGAATGCAGTCAAAAAGATCTTCAAGTACCTCAAAGGCCAACCCAATTTAGGTCTTTGGTACCCAAGAGAGTCTCCTTTTAGGTTGGAAGCCTATAGTGATAGTGATTATGCTGGTGCAAATATTGATAGGAGATCAACAACTGGAGGTTGCCAATTTTTGGGAAGAAGATTGATTTCTTGGCAATGCAAGAAACAAACTATTGTTGCTACCTCTACTGAAGCAGAGTATGTTGCTACTGCCAATTGTTGTGGACAGGTTCTATGGATTCAAAATCAATTGCTGGATTATGGGTTTAATTTCATGAACACCATAATTTTTATTGATAATCAAAGCACCATATGCATAGTTAAAAATCCAGTTTTTCATAATAGAACAAAGCATATTGAGATCAGGCATCACTTTATAAGAGATGCATATGAAAAACATTTGATTAAAGTGGTTAAGATTCACACAGATGATAATGTGGCAGATTTTTTGACTAAAGCTTTTGATGGACCTAGGTTTCAACACTTAGTTGTCCATATTGGAATGCTTAACCCTTAACTGCAAAGTTTGAGGGGAGGCATAAGCCTCAGGGGAGGCATATGCCTCAGGGGAGGATTGTAGTTGTAAAATTGTATATTATTTGTTTATGTTTGCTAACACTAACCAACTAATGTTCTTGTAAGTTTTTGTTTGGTTTGTTTGTTACTCTGTGTCTGTTTTGCAGAATGTCCTTATGAGTAGTTGCTGATCTTAAGTTGAAGTTCACCAAGATTGTATCAATGGGAAAGTGGTCATGTAAGCTTAAAGCTTGTTTCTACTGAAGAGTAATACAAGAGATACTAAGTGTTTCTACTGAAGTAAAGTTCAAGTGATAATTGAGAAAAGCTTTTCATTCATTCAAGAAACAATTTACAGCTTACAATCAACTTCAAATGAAATACAAGACCATTCCTATACAGAGTCTACCAAACTAATTTTAGCTCCCCTCATCTATTACAAAAGTTGGTGGATATGCATGACCAGTGCGATGAAGAAGCTGAAGGTGAAAATGGAAAAGAGGGAATGATGATGATGACAACGAAGATGCTCAAGAACCTAGTTTTATATCTTTGGTCCCTGGCAATATCACACCATCTTCTACTCTACCTTCCCTTTTCCCTTACCCATCACCTCTGCCTCCTTGCCCTTTCCCATGCGTCCATGGTATGAAGCATCAGATCCTGGAGAAGGAAGACCAATCACCACATCCTGTGATGTTGAAAGAGATGGATTAGACTTCCTTGGCCTTGGTTGGGATCTCTCTGGTGTGGAAGGAGGGATGAAAGATGGATCTTCATCTTCATCCTCTGAAGATTCTTCATCAGAGGTAAAGATAAAAGGAGATACATATTGTCTCTCAGCAGGAATGGGGGCATGGCTTGGTTCACCTCTCTCCAGAGCATTCCACCTCTTCTCTAGTTCCCTTTCAGCATCTGAATCATCCAAATCCGAAGGAATGTTTGCAGGATCTTCTGAGGGTGAGGGACTTGGAGGTTTCACATCAGGATTCTTCTTTGGATGAGCACCGGGTGGAAAGTAATCGCTCTAACCATCACTTGATGATGATGATGATGAGGTGGAGGAGGTTAGATCTATGATATCTAGTTTGGAGGACATGTTTTTGGTGGATAATTGAGATTTTATTGAGAAATTAGGGTTTTGATGATAATTGGCGGTAATTGATATTTGTAACGTGTGATTTGGGGATTATTTTATAGGCGAAGTCAAGGTTTGATGTTAATTAATGCGAGTTGGGTGGCACAGTAAAACTCAAGATATTTACTGAAGATATTTTTACTCTTGAGTTGATTCTGCTCATTGACTTTTTGATCAGCAGATTGACCATCATTTCTGTTGAAGGGTTAATTTTGAAATTAGAAGGAGTTACTTTACACGTCAGATATGGTCAACGATTTGTTCCGATATTCTTGACCATGATTGGGTAACTTCCACTTATAACCTATTTCACATATCTTCGCCCAAAATAACTTATTCCCATATCAACCAATTCCAAACCCATTTCCCATTTGCATAATTCATAACCGTTTCTCACAATTTCTTCGAATGGTACCACTTCAATTTAAGCAAGACCATAACAAGGTTGCCTTTCTGAGTAAGACAAAAGATCATGAACTGTATGATCCTATGGTGGATTTTCTGCAGCGTTCCAAGATTCATTATGCTTTAACATATTCTCCAAATGTGATATATGAATCGTTGGTCCAACAATTTTGGGCATCTGCTACAAAAAGGTCTGACACAGAGATTATAGCCACTATTGATGGAACTGAGTATGTGGCGACTGAATCGTTGATAAGGACAAAGCTTCGTTTGGAAGATGAGAATGGTGTCTTTCACTCTAAATATTTTCTGGGTTGAGGGAAGCTGGTTATCAAAGCACTGACACAACTAAGTGGCTTAAGAATCATTTTTGTCCTAAGTGGAGGTTTTTGGTGCACACATTGCTCCAATGTATCAGCAACAAGTCTGGTGGCTGGGATCAATTCTCTACCCAATTGGGTTGTGGCATTGTATGTCTTTCCAAGGGTTTAACTTATAATTTTTCTAAGTTTATTTTTGATAATATGTTAGAAAACATTGAGAAGAAAAAGCAAAAGTTTTTAATGTACCCTAGGTTTCTTCAAATAATTTTAGACATTACAACCCAAGACAGAGTCCACATCCCCATAAAGGGTCTTAGTGCTAAATTGTTTGCTTCTATGAAAACAAATTATGATGGGGAACATCACCCTCTGTTAGCTGCTATGTTGCCAAATGGTAATGATGATGCAGGTGAGGGTGATGCTACTGGTGATATACCCTCTCCAAATGCTGCTGATGATGGTAATCCATCATCTTCTGGTGTTGCTGCTGATGGTAATCCATCAGTTGTCCATGATGGAGAGCCATCTACAACTGCTGAAGCATTACATGTTTCTACTGACCAACCTCCACCTTCCCCTTTACCTCTATCACCTAGTTCTTTTCCATCACCTACTCATGTTGCTCCTGAAGAGCTTGTTCCTGAGGTTGAGGAGACAATTCAGTCTCTTGGTACCCAAGTACCTACACCTCTTGAACCTGAGATTACTAGACTACCCACACCTAGTCCTGTAAGAGAGCCAATTGATGAAGGCTCTCCCATTGTTGTACATATGTTTGTTTCTCCTGATAGGTCCAATGAAGCTCCCATTACCACTAAGCAATCTGCTGGTGGAGCTGAGGACCCTATTACTCTCACCTCTGTATATGATTTGCTTTGCAGGTATGTTAAAAGGACTGATGATCTTCAAAAGGAGCTTGCAGATACCAAATCCTCACTTGGTGGTGAGATTGAGTTGTTGAAAAAGAGGGTTCAGGAGTTAGAAACTCAACTTGGTCAACAAAAGAAAAGGAAGGTTGTGATTGATGCTGATGAAGTAAATGAGGATAGGAATTTGGATTCACTTGAGATCTTGGCTGAAGTTGCTCAACAGACTCATGCATCTTCTCCCACAGTTGCTGGATCTTCAAAGCAAAAGAAGCCCATTCAGTTCAGCAGAAGAAATAGATGACAGTATTTGGCAAAGAAGTCTACTAAATCTTCTAAGGTATCCAATGTTGATGAGATTCCAATGACAGATGC
Organism: Artemisia argyi; assembly: GCA_030686995.1. Lineage (NCBI taxonomy): Eukaryota > Viridiplantae > Streptophyta > Magnoliopsida > Asterales > Asteraceae > Artemisia > Artemisia argyi. The sequence continues at coordinate 83,766,263 of CM060705.1, read as the reverse complement.
TGGTGATACTTGATGAGTGCTCAAACACTCATCGTTTTTGACGTATTTAAACTGCCAAAACATACAAAAACAATCAAAAAGATATCAAAATACTTAAATTATCCCAGGGATTGTTTTTTATGTGTTTTAAATGCAAAATGTGCAAAAACAAAGGAAAAACGATCAAAGTTTGCAAAATTGGCAGTTTCAGTCCCCCAAGTTTCAAAACTTGTCAAATTTAGTCCCTACGCATTTATTTTGAAAAGAAAAGTCAACCCAAGGTTTTGAAAGTCAAATTTCACAAAATATTACACTTGGGTAACAAGCTTTCCAAAATTACATGTTTAGTCCATGAGTTTTCAAAAATGGCAAAATAGGTCCCTGGGAATTTTGAAAAATCAAAAATGGCAAAATTGGTTCTTGGTTTATTGATGATTGACATATTTGGTCCTCATAAGCAATTTGGAGAAGTTACATTTTCAGCACCTCATCTTTGGAAAAATTGCAAAAATGGTCCTTGTAACTAAACAAACCAAACCGGACCCTTATTTATTATTTCCCAAAACCAAAACCCATTCCCATGCCCAAAGAAATCCCAGCCCACCGCAAGATCCAGCCCAGTCCCCTTTTTAAATATAAAACTCCCCCGGTCAAACTCCACTTTGACCCATCTTCTTCCCCCAACAACGCAGCGCAAAACCAGGGCAACTCTCCCCCCTCCTCTCACCTTTTTCACCAACCAGCCCCCACAATTAATTCCCCTTCATCTACCACACCAACCCACACCACCAAAATAAATGTAACCCACCTATCCCACTTATTTTTGCCCCGTACCCCTTTTGGCGCCAAATTTGCAATCAAGGGTTTGGATTGATCTTAGTACAATTGAATGGCTGGGATTTGGTCAAGGAGTTAACACAAAGATATTGGGACTATCAGAATTCAAAAAGGTGCCATGTGGGAAGACCTAGGGATGATTTTTAGCTCGATATATATGTAGAAGCTCATGTGAGCCATGGTATTAGTGTAGTATGTATTTTTAATCTTGTAATTTTTCTTTTAACACTTGTACTTTCATTTCAATTCATGTAACTCAAAGGTTCTAAGTTCAATATTAATTTCAGTTTTCAAAGTCTAAATTTAAATTTCAAGTTTGTTGTTTACAGTTCCTTAAGTGTTCTAAAGCTTTAATTTGGTTTCATAAGCTCCAATAACAAGTTTTTAAAAGCTATATCAGCTTCTGTATCAATTAAGTTCAAGTCTTATAAAAATAGCAATAAATCAGAAAAATAAAAATAAAATAAAAAAATGGTAATCAATGGTTGAAGAAAGCATGGAGCACTGTTTATTGTGGATGGCAATGGGTTAGGGACCTCATGGGAGGTCATTAGGTTGTTTCAATTGGACCTTGGTTTGCAAACTGAGCTTGGAAGGCTTATGTAAGCCTACTTTTTAACTTGTACTCTTCTTAGTAGTTTAGTTACTTATTATTGTTTTAATTACTTATTTATTGTTTATTATTAGTAATTAGATTGGTTGTGATCAGTAGGTGGCATTGTGTACTTGTTTAAATCACATTTTCATCAAAAAAATATGTTAAAGGGGTGTTTGGATTGAGCTGTCTAGGCCATTGTGGTTGGTCTCAGTTGTCATTGCTTGTTTACTTAGCTCATTCAAAGTCTAAATACACAAAATCAAGTCTCTGTTTAGTAGTTTCCAACACAAAAGTCAAAATCACAAGAAAGTTTTCACCACAGTTAACTGTGGTGAGTTTTCAAGTCCAAAACCAATCACACCTTTTCATAAGTTGGTATTTTTACTTAAGTTAGTCTTTATATAGCTTATCATAACATTTTAAGTCACTAAATCATCAAGTAAAGTTCATAAAAGTCAAAACCTAAAGTTTTTCAAAAAGTCAAAAGTGCAATACTCAGATTTTTCCAAAAATGGGATGATTTATTGTGAATTTTGTGGGTGGTTTTAGGTTCTAAAACTTGTTGTGCTCATAGTCTACCAGTAGAACATTTGAATCATATACTTTGTGCATTTTTTTTATTTTTTCTAATGGACCTTTTTACCCCTTGAAAGTACTTGCAGGGCAAAGGTGTGCCCTGTGCACAGACCACTCAGCCACACCACCAACTTTGGTGGCTCATTGTGGCCACCTCAGTGGGTCCCACTGACCCAAATTGAGCTTATTTCCACTCTTAGTCAAAGAAAGTCAACTGTCAAGGGTTTAAGCACTTGAAGTGCTTATTTCCTTGACCACAGTCAAACCCACTTCACAAAAGTTGCTTAAAAACTTATAATAAGCAGTTTTGAAAAAGAAAATCTCAAATAAGCCCAACTTAATAGAAGTGATAGCTTCTATTTATGCCAATTGGCTTATTCTTCAACTTATTAATAAGCGATTCTCATTTTTATAATTTTCCTAGGCTTCTGGTGTGTAAAAATAATTTCTGTAATTTTTTCAGATTTTTCTTGCATCATTTAGTATTTTTCTTAATTTAAAATTGTTTTTAGTAATTATTAAATAGTTAATAATTAATAATAATTAATTAGAAAATCAGAAAAATATAAATTAAATTTTAAAATTAGTTTTTAGTTATTTTAGATTTTTCCAAATTTTATTTTCAATTTTCTAGTATAATTTAATAATTAATTAGAAATTAGGTCATTTTAAATAATTAAAAAAGTAATTAATAATTAGTTAATAATTAGTAATAATTAATTAAATAGTCTTAAAAATATATTTTCATTTCTAAAATTAGTTTTATAGTATTTTAGATTTTTCTAAGTTTAATTTTTATTTTTCTAAGTTAATTTCATATTTATTTATAATTTAGGTTAATTTAGTTAATTAAAAATAATTAGAAAATTAGTATTTAATTAATAGTAATTATAAAATTGGTGTAAAAATTAATTTTAAATTTCCAAAAAATTTCTCTCATCATTAGGTTTGTAAAAAGTTAATTTTCATACCAGTAGCCTTTTAAGATCACTTCGTTCACTTTTATTCCTCGTACGTTTGTTCGCGTTTTCGGCAAACGTACGGTTTTTAAGTTTTAAGTGATTTCTTCTCAACCTCAATTCCCGTAATCATTCACATAGCTTTCCTAAGCTATTTCTGTTAATAATCTCCAAATAATTCTCACAACAAACCCTTTCTGTGAATAATCACCCGATCACAAAGCACGCTAAAGTTACAATTCACACCTCAACGGGATTTAACGACCCGGTGATACCTTATATTACCCGGAGCATTGATCTAGGCTATTTGACTTTGTTGACCATTCCTTGGTCAATATAAGTTGACGGTTTAGCATCAATCAATACTCTTCAGGATAATGAACCAATAATTGATGTTGCTGCTGAGAAGGCTACTGATGGGGTACACACATCAGTGGATTCATTCTTTGTGGCTGGTAAAGAGTATATGGATTCACCTAGCATTGATCCATCTGTTCCAGAACAAGTTTCTCATGAAGACACACCTGCCACTCCTCACACCACAGGATCTGTTGATACTATTATTGATTTTGATGTTCAAGATATCCCTGCTGATCCTTTGGAGGAGTTAGTTATTCCTCATGATGATTCTGTTGACATTACTAGAGTGTGTGATGATGATCTTATCTCAGAAGAAGAAAGACCTGAGCAAGAAAGACTTTTGAAAGAATGGGCAGATGAGAAGAAAAGTACAGAATTGGCAAAGGAATTACAAGCTAAATATGACTCAGAGTTCCAATCTGCTATAAACAAGTATGTTTCTACTTTGCCTCTAGCAAGACAAAGAGAATTGGATGCTGCAATTCCAAATTTTGATGAAGCAGATTGGATGCATATTGGGAGACAAGTGATTTCTACTCCTGGTTTAGCTAGAGATATTCTTGGAAATAATGTCAGTGAAGTTGATTTTGCTCCTGGCATAGTTGAGATCATGAAACAGAGGAGGAAAGCTGAAGCTGAAGGAATTGCCAAAGCAAAGAGGGATAAACCAATGACTCAAGCACAGCAAAGGGATTTTATGATAAACTTTGTGAAGTATCAAAGCAGTGCACTATATAATCATGCTTGGACTAGGAAACAAGTTTGGTCTTTCTCAGATGAACAATTGATTTTTCATTATAATAGAATCAAGACCAGATTACAAAAGGATGGAATGAGTACTCCTAAGCTTGTTCCTACTCTACTTCCTACTGATGCAGAACCACATTCTAAGAGACTCAAAATAGATGAAGCTGTTTCTGCTCATGTGCCTGTTACCTCTGTATCTCATTCTGCTGATGTTGTTTCCACTATTGATATGGGTGTTCCTGCTATTGATCATGTACCTTTACCTAGTGTGTCTACTTCTGCTGATCCCACAACTGTTGTTGCTCCATCTGTTATTGACAAAGGCAAAGCAAAAGTTGTAGCAGAAGATCTTCCTTCTAAAAAGAGAACAAGAAGACAAATAGAGGAGGAGAGATTGGGTGAAGAGGCTGCAAAGAGGTTGCATGATGATCAACAAGCTGAAATGGCAATATTTCAAGAGATCAAAGTGAGAGAAGTAGAGCTTGCAGCTGCTAGAGATATACAAGTTAGAATGGAGATGAATGCGCAAGCTGAATCTGTTTCACTTGACCAACATTCTGCTGAGGTTTCTACTAATATTCCACTAGATTCTCCATCTGTGGAAACACATGAGTCAGAGGGTGTATCTACTGAGGATGTAACTACTGAAGAACCTTCTTCTCCACATGCTGCTATATACATTCCTGGTATAAGGGCCAAAAGAATGGCTAGAATTAAGGTCTCACACCCTCCTCTAGTGCATAGGGTAGTAGATGTAAATGTTGCTGATTCTTCTTTTATCAAAGAGGGATCTCATGAGGATTGGCCAGAGGGTTTTAGGGATGTTTTGGTTAGATGGGAACTGTCTAGTAATGGACAGATCAATACTATTTATAGGCTTGATAGAACATCTCTATCCTTCACATTTCTTCAAGAAATTTTGCATCTTGTGGATCATCAGGACTTAGTCACTCTCTATGAGTTGGTTACCAAGTATTATGCTACTCATTCTCCTGAAGGTGCAGGATTATTTCTATTGGGTGATCTTCAAGTGCTTATGGACTCTACTTCATCAAATGGTTCTGGTTATGGACTGTGGAAGAACAATCAGAGGTGGAAAGTACAAAGTTGGAAATTTTATCCTCTTCCTTATGTTCATGTCTTGGAGACTACAACTGGAAAAAGGGTGATAATGTTCATTCAGAAGAATTATCCTCTGACTGTGCCTCTCATGGAGAAAATGCTTCTATATAAGTTGGAGATTCCTCCTGATCCAGTTGGGAATGCTAGATTGTTTGCTGAATCTTTGGTTCGTTTGTTCAAAATCCGGATCAGGGTTCCCAGAGCTGCTTGATGGTATTTTGTTGTATATTTCTTAATTTCTTATTATTTTCTTAATAAAATAATAAAAAAAAACTAACAGATTTGTATAGTCTTGTGTATGTTGTATGCAGGTTTTGGTGTTGGTTATTTCCACACCTTCTCTGGTTATCAACTTACCTGATGTTGACTATTCTATCAAAAAGTTGGCTAGTCCAAAGGGTACAACTTTGGTAAAGACAAGTCAAATCTGTTGATAGCTGTAATAGTTTGCTAAAAACTATTGGGTACTCCACTCACCCATGCTTAACAGCTGAGAGTTGGATGGTTGTCAATTGACCATGGATTTTTCCTTATGGATTCCCAATAATTGACTAGCCCACAAGTGTATAGCTTGTGGTAAAGGCAGTAGAAAACCATATTTGGTATTCAATTTCCAAGGTGATTTATTCATCATAATAATTGACTAGTCCTGAGCAAACGGCTACAGGTAAAGATAACTCAAATCCGTTTATAGCTGATGATTTGCTAAAAATCATATGGTCATCAGTGTACCATAGTTTTCGAACTTAAACATTTGGCTACTCCAGTAGTGATGGCTATTGGTAAAGAGACATCAAATCCATTAATTTTAATGATTCACCTCTCACAGGAGTTAACACACCTGGATGTGACGAGAATAGTATGAAACTAAAATGTTTTGATGTACTATTTGTCATTTGTTGCTGCAAAGACCTGAAGATTTCATGTTTGCCATTCATAGAGATGTGGTTATTTTGAGTCTTTGCTGCTGATGTTCGAATTCAATCCTCTTGGTGTGTAACTTTAAAGATCTATCAAGAATCTTGAACTTAACCATGTCAAATTCAAGATTAGGGGAGGATTGTTGGGAATTCTGCTAAATAAAGAATTCTGCTGAAGATACTGCTGATGGTTCCTGCTGAAGAGTTGGTTCCTGCTGAAGGATAGATTCTGCGTATTATGTTTCTGCGGATATAGATGTTACGCATAGTTTGTTATTTAGTTAGGATATGCATGAGTTTTATTAGGAAGTGATAATGCATATCTTTTTAAGTTTATAAAAGATACGTTTCTTGTGAAACGTGTTGACATAAATAATGTATGAAAACGTTATTTATATTTTTCGATATCTCTATATTTTGACGATCACAAAATGTAAACTCGTCAATCGTTTGATTACTACGTAAACAAGTATTAAGCTAGTTTATATCATTATATCCAACTTAATCACTTAAGGTATGAATAAACAAGTGCTTAATACATCTCATGATCAAAGGGGTATTTAATTAACTAATACAAAGTTTATTTAATTATATAATCTTATTATATATTTTTGAAAAACACTTTTGGTATTAAGGAAAAATGTTTTAATCATACTAAATATATGATTTCAAATATTTAACCAAAATCAGTTAGTTTTTCACCAAATAAACTTTCCCCACTAAAAGACAAGTTTTCTGGCCGTTACAGTTGGGCGGCCCCCTTAATTATAAGGGGCGGTCCCCTTAATTTTAAGGGGGCCGGCCATGCTTTAAGGGGACCGGCCACGCTCCCCTGTCAGAAACTGTCAGATTTCTTCTCCTATAAATACTACCTTAATTCTGGAATTTTTCCCCACCTTTTGCACGAAATTTTCAGATCTACAATCATCTTAAACCCATCAAAAACCCTTTGATCATTTGTATATTAATCCTTGTTTCAAGTGATTCAATCCCTCATCATCCATTCTCATTCTAAGTGCAAAAGAAGAACTCTCTACAACCAAGTTCAAGAAGTGTTGAAGAGTTGTTGTGTATAGTGTATATATATTCATTTGTGAATATTGTGTTGTGCTTGTTATTATTTGTTTAGAAGATATAGAAGTTGTGTAGATAGTAGAAGTTGATTAGTTGTGAAGTAGGATAGTTGTGAAGATTGGTGTGTAGAAGAAGGTGTGTAGAAGATTGGTGTGTAGAAGAAGGTGTGTAGAAGATTGGTGTGTAGAAGCTTGGTGTGAAGATAGGTGTGAAGATTGGTGTGTATATTGGTGTGTAGATTGGTGTGTAAACTGGTGTGTATATTGGTGTGTACGGTTTTCTCCGCCATAAGGGAGTTTGTTGACATAGTGAAGAAAACTCTCGAGTAGGTGACTCGGGGAGTGGAGTAGGAACAAGGAAGGTGTCCTTGTAGCCGAACCACTATAAATCCTTGTGTTGTGGTTTGATCTTTCTAACTCTTCTCATTACTTATTTATTTACCTTTACTAATTAGTTTAGTTAGTTAGTTATTATACAATTGTTCATATAGTGCAAGCATTGAATTCACATAAACAAGAATCGAAGTTTTTAAAACAAACTTGTGCTTATAAATTTTAAAAGGACGTAAAACTATTCAACCCCCCCTTCTAGTTTTCCACAATTGGTACCAGAGCCACGTCTAGCAAGATTTTTAAAATATAGTGTATTTTAAAACTTGTAACGATCTATGGAATCTGAAAAATATTTAGAAGGGCAATCTATGCAAAGACCACCACTGTTTGAAAGTGATGGATTTTTATATTGGAAAAATCGATTCGAAACTTATGTGAAATCAAAAGATCTAGATCTTTGGCATATTATTACCAATGGTGATTTTTTACCTATTCAAAATAACCCCGAAACTAAGAAAGATGAAATCGTACCTTTTGAAAAACAAAATGATGATTTAAAAAGAAAACTTGCTAAAAATAATGAAGCAAAAATGGTAATTTATAATGCGCTACCACGTAAAGAGTACGAAAGGATCTTTATGTGTGAAACCGCAAAAGAAATTTGGAACTCTTTATTAATAACTCACCAAGGTAATAATCAAGTCAAAGATAACAAAATAGATCTACTTGTTCAACAATATGAACAATTCACGATTCCGGAAGAGGAATCAATTGATAATGCTTTTGCTAGATTTAACACTATCATCACAAGTTTAAAAGCACTTGATGAGAATTTCTCTAGTAAGAATTTTGTTAGGAAATTTCTTAGAGCTCTTCACCCTAAATGGCGAGCTAAAGTGACGCTATTGAAGAATCAAAGAATTTGTCAACACTACAACTTGATGAATTAATTGGAAACCTGAAAGTCTACGAAGCAATTATAAAGAAGGACTCTGAAATGGTTAAAGGAAAACGTGAACAAAGCAAGTCAATCGCCTTGAAAGCTAGAAAGGAATCCAACAACGAAGATAGCTCATCTTCCGAAAGCGATGACGAAGAATATGCCATGGCCGTAAGAGACTTCAAGAAATTCTTCAAAAGGCGAGGAAGATTCGTTAGACAACCACACGATGAAAGAAGAACATCTCAAAAGAATAATGATGAAAAGTATAGCAAGAATGAGAGAAAGTGTTTCAAGTGTGGTGATCTGAATCACCTCATTGGAAAATGTCCAATGATGACAAGAGATCAAAATCAAAGAGCATTCGTTGGAGGTGCTTGGAGTGATAGTGATGAAGATGAAAATGAAACAACAAAGGATGAAAAGTGTCTCATGGCCAAATCATCAAGTGAGGTACGTTCTGAATCCGAATACTTTAGTGATGAAAATCTATCATTAGATGAAAAAGATTTAGATAGTGAATACAATAGATTATGTAAAATAGGACAACTAGTTATGGCTAAAAATAAATCACTAAAATACATAAACAACCAACTAGAAAATGAAGTGCTTGAACTAAAAATTAAAATACGACAACTTGAAAAAGGAAAAGAAATTGTTGAAGAATGTAAAACATGTCAAGAGCTTAAAAGTGAAAACAACATACTTAAGGATGAAATTTGCAAACTTGATAAATTTGAAAATAGTAGTAACTCACTTAGTAAAATTATAAGTATTCAAAGAATATCAGGAGATAAAACCGGACTAGGATTTAACTCAACTGAATCTTCAACAAGTGGAGCTAAAAACGTTAAATTTGAAAATGAACCAAAACCTTCAATACTTAATCCTAAACATTTACTCATAAAAAATAAAATAATACCTATCGCGAGTAATGAAGAAATAAAACCATTTTATAAACCATCTTTAAAAACCGAAGTTGGATCATCTAAATCTAAAACAAGATCTAAAACTCCACCACCTAGGAAACCAAATAATTCTTATCCTAGACCTAAAACACCTCAACCAAGAACAAACCATAATAGACGAAACTTTAACTATAATCAACAAATGTGGAACTTCAATCCGTGGGGAGTGTTTCCACCTTATATGCATCCAAGTCAAATACAAAACATGTTCGGACCAAATAACTTTGGACAAATGAAACAATGGGCACCAACGTAAATAATATTCGCCATCCAAACATGGAACTTTTCATTGTCACCTCTTGTCCGATTTACCTCTTGAAGACCTTGAAGATTAACGCATTAAAGACAAAAGGTACACATTTCCTTTTAAGTTCCTTGTCTAGAAATGCATGCTTAGTTTAGTGTGTTATATTTATGTGATTTTACTTGACTTATTAATCTCTATTTGTTTCTATATTATATCTATATATACATATATACATATATACATATATATATATATTTATATACTTAGCTATATTTAGGATCTTATAACCTAGGAAATTCATTTGTTGATTTTCTAGAACTAGAGATTGTTCGTTTACGAACATCTCTTTTCCCCATTTGCCTTATTGAACTTTAATGTTCAATCAACACTCATGCTGATGAAGTGAGATGAGTCGAAAAATCTATGGATGAAACAAACTCCCGGCTTCCGTTGCATACGTCTCCCTCCTACTTTCTCGTCTTATAAGCCCATACTATATAAAATATATATATATATATATATATATATATATATATATATATATATATATATATATATATATATATATATATATACTTATAAACCTTTCACAACTTTCTCGTTTGCTTGACAACTTGATGAATTTCATCCGAAACAATCAAGAAAATTTTATTGACAAAATGTCAAGTAAAAATGTCAAGTAATTCCTCTCGTGCGTATATTCTTCAACGTATTTTTGATTAAATATAAATCTAGTATATATATATAAATACTTTCTTGTTTGTTCCAGAAACCAAAACTTGAAAAATAAAAATTTTAAGGGCGGCCCCCTTAATATTTAAGGGGACCGGCAGCAAATACAAGGGCGGCCCCCTTAATGTTTAAGGGGACCGGCCCTCTGATAGCTCAAACCCGTTTTTCTCCTTTTTCCTTTTGCCAAACACTCCACTTTTTCATACTCCCCTTCCACTGCTTCTGCTGTGACGAAAACCAAAACCCAAAAACCTCTCAAATCACTTCCAAATCACATAATTCGGGTTAATTCGCAAAGGGCAAATTCATCTAACACAATCACCATTACTTATTGTAAGTTTTTCATAACACATTTCATCTAATTTCATCTTATTTGATCATACTCATGATTATGCATGTTTTATAAAATTCGTCAAATTTCATAATTTCTTTCAAATTTAGCCTTAAAACTTCATAACCAAATGCTTCCCCTAGGATTAGGATGATTAATCAACACTAGAAACTAGTTATTATAAACTATCATGTCGAAAATTTTTGAAAAATTTCATACACTCCTTTTCAAAATTTTAGTAAACACATTGTTGAATAATGTCTTGAAAACGTATTAAAACTAACTACATTATACTCGTGTAACTTGTAAAACTTGAAATTACATTTTTCAACTAAGAAAAATTATATTGGTTCACAATATAGGGGTGTTTGGATTATGTCCAAATAATATCAAAACATAGCTTTTATAATTTTTATAAAACTTTATTATAATTATAAACCTTAATATTGTTTATCGAACTCGTCAAAATATATAATTCATATGTATATTGACGCACTTGAGTTATAAGTCAATAGTTAAGGAAGCGTTTGTTTTATTACTAAAAATGATTTTTTTTTTTGTTAAAAATACAAACCATCTTTTTCAAAAACAAATTACATGCATAAGAAACTCGCAAGAAATAGCTAGTTTTACAATCTAATGTGAAATCTAGCAAATTTCATGATATATTAAGATGTTTAAAGGGGCGTTTGGATTTGTCCATAACTACTCATTAAACTTCATAAAATATATCTAGAACGAGTTAAAAACAACATTAAGGAACATGGTAATCTACTTCTTAGGATTAGTGACGAAGTATGTTTACGTTCCAACATAAGCCTTAACTATAAACATGTACTTTTATCTTTCTTTATATTTATTTTGGTCTTTTTGAATTGTTGATGTGTTTAGGTGAAAATGCCCAAAGCAACTACCGAAGATCTTTCTCACACTAAAAACTACATTCCCAAAGTTTCTCAACTCCCTACCACATCTCCTTCTATTGGACTTATCTATCGTCAAATTGAAGATAGAAATATTCATGAGGGACGTGTAGTAGATCTTGCTTTTGCTCAATCCGAGTACATAAATCGCTTGTTTTCAAGCATCAACTTCAATTGTCTTTATGAAATAAATGAACCCATCATTCCTCGTTTCATAATGGATTTCTATAGCCAAGTCACCGTCCAAATCAATGATCTTGGTTTCATCACCATCTCTTTCATGATTCAAAATGAATTTATCACCCTCACTCTCGAACAATTTGGTCATATCCTCCAAATTCCATTTAGAGGTCAAGCCGTTTTCTCAAACGAGTGGGACCTCGAATCTCTTAATCGCTATCGACCAACCTTCGGTCCATATCTCGACGAAATTCCTCATCCCGACGAAATTCGTCAAGTCCTTGGTATAGATCGTGCCACCACAAGTCGAAAAATAAAATCCAAAAACGTTCAAATTTCTCCATACCAACTTCTCCTCAAAGAATTAAGCCCACACATGAAGCGTTGGGAAGAACTCATTCGTGAGAATGCGTTTGGTACCGGAGGTCACCGGGACCATCTCCCGGCTAGCCTTGCTCACATGTTGTATTGTATAGCTGTCGAAAAGCCGTACAATTTGGCCTACTTCTTTATCAAACGGATTGAGTGTGCTAGAAAAACTCCCAAAGCCAATCTTCCTTATGGAATGTTCCTTACTCGTATCTATCGTCATGTTATCGAGTACTACCCCGATCTTGACAATAGTATTTATGAATCCATCTATCCCACTCTTCGTACTCTCGCTCTAAAACAAGCTCGACGAACTCGAAGTGACAAGGGTAAACCTCGTCGTCATAGCTTTCATGGATCATCCTCAAGGCAAGATGATGACGATGAGGAGGAAAACATCGATGATGTTAGTACCCCTTCGTTTTCTGAGTTCGTTGAAAATTTAGAGGATCTTGACTATCCCAACTATTCTACTCCATCTCCAAGTGATCAAACTGAAGAAGTGCTTCATGAACGAACTACCGAGATGCTTAGAAGACAAAAGAGCTTGCATGAAGAAGTTAGAGGTGGCTTCAAATCTATTGGGAAGACTTTGAAGGGGATCTTCGGGAAGAAAAAGAAATGATATGATCGGATTGTGCTTGTTTAACAATGTTTTATTTTTATGTCTTGTGTGTTATTTGTCCGAAGTTTATTCGGAAATACTTGTTATTTGAATATGTGTTTAGGATGATAACTTGATATCTTTATGCTTGTTGCTCTTGATCTATATATATATATGTTTGCATGATTAGTTAATGGTTATATAACTATTTGACATATATGCTTTCTAATAAACCAAAACAAATGTGAGATGTCCAAATTGAGCTTGCTGCATATTCAAACCAGAACACAACATCTTTCCAGAAAATTTTTGAAAATTTTGGTTTCTGGGTCGTCAGATGGGCGGCCCCCTTAAATCATAAAGGGCGGCCTCCTTAAAATTAAGGGGACCGGCCACCATTTAAGGGGACCGGCCATCTGAAACAGTTTTTACACTGTTTTCTTTTGCATCATGTGATCCCTTTTGCTAGTCCCAGCTATCATTACTCTTAAAAACCAAACTGATTTTGGAATATAACATTACAATTTCAAAATAATTCCACTTCTAAACATGTTTTCCCACTATATAATCCCCATGCATGTTTAATTCATAATTCATCATCCTCATCATTCATAAACCATCATCATGTCATCACCAACAACCACCCATTCAAACAATGCCAAGAAACAAAAACTTGTCATTATACCACCCAAACAACTCTTCATTGATCTTACAAATGAAGACAACACCACCCCATCACCACAACCTCAATGTTCATCTCCTAGTGCACCAAATGCACCCTCCAAAACACCCTCAACAAATGGAAATTCTACTTCCTCCATACCATCCACTTCATCCATCAATGACTATATAAACACCCACTTATCTCCTCCACCAATGGTTCAACAATCACAACCTACCAATGAACACTCCACCCTTGCATTAACCCTCTCATTATCACCATTAACACCTCTTGATGCACATTTCTCATCATCCCCTATCAATCCACCAACCTATAACCCCGTCCCATGGAGCTTACTTGAAGCTCATGGTGACACTTGCCTTTGTTGCATCCACAACCGAACAATTGTGTTCGGACTAAGAGATGAAATGCAATACATGTTTTCTCATATTGAGAACTTGTTGCATCCACCAACAATAAACACAACCCCTCCACCACCATCAACAAACACTCCTCCTCCATCACCATCTCCATGTTCACCATCCATTCCTCCCAATTAAACATGCTTGGTGACCCACAAATAAAAGTACCTTAAACCATTTTGGATGGCAAGCTCTAGAGAGGACTTTTATGTTTGAGCTTTGGTTTATTTATTATGTGATGATTGTAAGCCTTTAGGGCTTTTGTTTGTAGCATTACTTGTTTCATTTGATGTAATGCTTGATGTATTATTTTCACTTGATTAATGATATGGTTATGTTTAGTCTATATTTTTGCATGCTATATACATATATATGTTGCTTGCTACTAAATATTTTTGCAAGATATCCATTTCTCGATTCCTTTTGGCCTCAAAACGAGGGGGAGCTTACATCAAGGGGGAGCTTCCATTAAAACGGGATAACCTTTTTGATGCTCACAAAAAGGGGGAGAAGTGATATAAACTCACTCTAATACTTGTATATAGACTAATTTTCGACTAATGAGTTTAAATTTTGTAATCATCAAAAAGGGGGAGATTGTTGACATAAATAATGTATGAAAACGTTATTTATATTTTTCGATATCTCTATATTTTGACGATCACAAAATGTAAACTCGTCAATCGTTTGATTACTACGTAAACAAGTATTAAGCTAGTTTATATCATTATATCCAACTTAATCACTTAAGGTATGAATAAACAAGTGCTTAATACATCTCATGATCAAAGGGGTATTTAATTAACTAATACAAAGTTTATTTAATTATATAATCTTATTATATATTTTTGAAAAACACTTTTGGTATTAAGGAAAAATGTTTTAATCATACTAAATATATGATTTCAAATATTTAACCAAAATCAGTTAGTTTTTCACCAAATAAACTTTCTCCACTAAAAGACAAGTTTTCTGGCCGTTACAGTTGGGCGGCCCCCTTAATTATAAGGGGCGGTCCCCTTAATTTTAAGGGGGCCGGCCATGCTTTAAGGGGACCGGCCACGCTCCCCTGTCAGAAACTGTCAGATTTCTTCTCCTATAAATACTACCTTAATTCTGGAATTTTTCCCCACCTTTTGCACGAAATTTTCAGATCTACAATCATCTTAAACCCATCAAAAACCCTTTGATCATTTGTATATTAATCCTTGTTTCAAGTGATTCAATCCCTCATCATCCATTCTCATTCTAAGTGCAAAAGAAGAACTCTCTACAACCAAGTTCAAGAAGTGTTGAAGAGTTGTTGTGTATAGTGTATATATATTCATTTGTGAATATTGTGTTGTGCTTGTTATTATTTGTTTAGAAGATATAGAAGTTGTGTAGATAGTAGAAGTTGATTAGTTGTGAAGTAGGATAGTTGTGAAGATTGGTGTGTAGAAGAAGGTGTGTAGAAGATTGGTGTGTAGAAGAAGGTGTGTAGAAGATTGGTGTGTAGAAGCTTGGTGTGAAGATAGGTGTGAAGATTGGTGTGTATATTGGTGTGTAGATTGGTGTGTAAACTGGTGTGTATATTGGTGTGTACGGTTTTCTCCGCCATAAGGGAGTTTGTTGACATAGTGAAGAAAACTCTCGAGTAGGTGACTCGGGGAGTGGAGTAGGAACAAGGAAGGTGTCCTTGTAGCCGAACCACTATAAATCCTTGTGTTGTGGTTTGATCTTTCTAACTCTTCTCATTACTTATTTATTTACCTTTACTAATTAGTTTAGTTAGTTAGTTATTATACAATTGTTCATATAGTGCAAGCATTGAATTCACATAAACAAGAATCGAAGTTTTTAAAACAAACTTGTGCTTATAAATTTTAAAAGGACGTAAAACTATTCAACCCCCCCTTCTAGTTTTCCACAAAACGGTTTAGGGTTCCTTGTCTATAAAAGGAACGCATTATTATGTATTATGTACACGTTCAAAAAACAAGTTTTAATATTATTCAAAGATCCATAGAGTATCATAGCATTCTTAGTATTCGGTGTTTGTACTTGTGTTTGATTTCTGCTTTAGAATACAAGTTATAGAGATTTTCTATTAGTGTGTTTGTGATTACAAAAACATTACTAACGATCCAAGAGTGCTCAAAGATCTATCAAGGTCTAAGCTTCAACAATAGGCATTCCGAACTGCCTATAAGACACCTATTGGGACGTCCCCGTACCGAAGGGTTTACGGCAAGGCATGTCACCTTCCAGTAGAGCTGGAACACAAGGCATATTTAGCACTTAAGGCTTGCAATATGGATTATACGGTCGCAGGAACAAATAGGTTCTTGCAACTCCAGGAGCTTGATGAGTTAAGACTGGAAGCGTATGAATCCTCCATGACATATAAAGAAAGGGCGAAAAGATGGCATGACCAACGGATTATGAGACCTAAGGAGTTCTCAGAAGGGGACAAGGTTCTACTATATAATTCTCGTTTAAGGTTATTTCCTGGGAAACTTAAATCTAGATGGTATGGACCTTTCACCGTGAAAAGTTTCTTTAAGACCGGAGTTGTTGTGTTGATAGACGATGAGAATAGGGAATTCACTGTGAATATACAACGCGTTAAGCATTATCAAGAAAATGGCAATGAAATGATCAATGAGGAGGACATAACCTTTGACGACGAGGTCACGTAATAGCCCGTGACCTTGAATCTAGCTACAAGACTCGTAAATAAAGAAAAGTGCTTCTTGGGAGGCAACCTAAGTTTTATTTGTTTGTTTGTTTGATTGATTTTATTTGTTTCCGTATGCGTGTTTTATTTTTATTGTTTGTGGCTCATGTTTCAAAATAAATTGTGAAAATGATTTATTTTGTCTTTAACTTCATCTTGATTACATTTAAAGGTATTTCCCAAAAGATAAGTGTAAGGAAAATCTGAATTTATTTCTAAGAACAGAATTGGACATGGACCACAACAATATTAAATGAACATGTATATTAGTATTTGTTTGAGTCAAACGCTTGTATCGAGTCATAATGATGTTTTGCAGGAATTCCAGGAATTAAGGCGCGAGTTTTTCCAGAAATTTTCCGAAAAATTAACATAAGATTTCTGTCAGAGCATTCTGACGGCGTCAGGATTATAACCTGACGGCGTCAGGTGTAAAATTCTGAAAATTTTTGCAAGTTTTGTTTTTCTACCGGAGTCTTAAAGTTTTTGTTAATTCTTTAGTTTTATAAACTCCAGGAAATCTGCAAATATTCATTCCACAAGCATTATATCTTTATATATATATATATATATATATATATATATATATATATATATATAGATTACCGCCGATTTTACACGAGGTTTGCCTTGATTGTTTTCTCAGGTTTAACAGGTTATATTGGACAAGAAGATGATTTATATTTCTGGAGGAAAGCTTTCAACGTTCATTTTCTTGGAGGAGGATTTAACCATGTTATCACATTATCCACACCGAACAAATCAGGGGAGTATTTGTTTCATTCTTTTACCTTCATTACTTTTACATCCTTTTTATTGAACATTGTGGATAGTGTTCAGCCTAAGTGTAAGGGGAAGGTAAATGATGATACCTTAGAGAATGCAATTGCACTTGAGTTTGTTGTTCAATAGTAGGTGTGTAATAAAACTAAGAGAAATACTTGTTAGGGTAATTTTAGCGCCAAATTTAAATTTTTTTTACAACATTTAGGAGTGAAACTTTAGCCTTAATGAGCGTCTCATGGATAGGAGTTGTATACCTGGCCTATAATCTCAATGTTCACCTAGGGATAGTACCATAAGATGGAATAGTCTGAAAACAACAATCGTGACTAGAGGTGGCAATGTGTGCCCAAAATCATAAAAATGGCCTAAATGGGCAAATTTTTAAAAGATTTGGGCACATTTGCGCTTATTTCCACTCTTGGTCAAAGAAAGTCAACTGTCAAGGGTTTAAGCACTTGAAGTGCTTATTTCCTTGACCACAGTCAAACCCACTTCACAAAAGTTGCTTAAAAACTTATAATAAGCAGTTTTGAAAAAGAAAATCTTAAATAAGCCCAACTTAATAGAAGTGATAGCTTCTATTTAAGCCAATTGGCTTATTCTTCAACTTATTAATAAGCAATTCTCATTTTTATAATTTTCCTAGGCTTCTGGTGTGTAAAAATAATTTATGTAATTTTTTCAGATTTTTCTTGCATCATTTAGTATTTTTCTTAATTTAAAATTGTTTTTAGTAATTATTAAATAGTTAATAATTAATAATAATTAATTAGAAAATCAGAAAAATATAAATTAAATTTTAAAATTAGTTTTTAGTTATTTTAGATTTTTCCAAATTTTATTTTCAATTTTCTAGTATAATTTAATAATTAATTAGAAATTAGGTCATTTTAAATAATTAAAAAAGTAATTAATAATTAGTTAATAATTAGTAATAATTAATTAAATAGTCTTAAAAATATATTTTCATTTCTAAAATTAGTTTTATAGTATTTTAGATTTTTCTAAGTTTAATTTTTATTTTTCTAAGTTAATTTCATATTTATTTATAATTTAGGTTAATTTAGTTAATTAAAAATAATTAGAAAATTAGTATTTAATTAATAGTAATTATAAAATTGGTGTAAAAATTAATTTTAAATTTCCAAAAAATTTCTCTCATCATTAGGTTTGTAAAAAGTTAATTTTCATACCAGTAGCCTTTTAAGATCACTTCGTTCACTTTTATTCCTCGTACGTTTGTTCGCGTTTTCGGCAAACGTACGGTTTTTAAGTTTTAAGTGATTTCTTCTCAACCTCAATTCCCGTAATCATTCACATAGCTTTCCTAAGCTATTTCTGTTAATAATCTCCAAATAATTCTCACAACAAACCCTTTCTGTGAATAATCACCCGATCACAAAGCACGCTAAAGTTACAATTCACACCTCAACGGGATTTAACGACCCGGTGATACCTTATATTACCCGGAGCATTGATCTAGGCTATTTGACTTTGTTGACCATTCCTTGGTCAATATAAGTTGACGGTTTAGCATCAATCAATACTCTTCAGGATAATGAACCAATAATTGATGTTGCTGCTGAGAAGGCTACTGATGGGGTACACACATCAGTGGATTCATTCTTTGTGGCTGGTAAAGAGTATATGGATTCACCTAGCATTGATCCATCTGTTCCAGAACAAGTTTCTCATGAAGACACACCTGCCACTCCTCACACCACAGGATCTGTTGATACTATTATTGATTTTGATGTTCAAGATATCCCTGCTGATCCTTTGGAGGAGTTAGTTATTCCTCATGATGATTCTGCTGACATTACTAGAGTGTGTGATGATGATCTTATCTCAGAAGAAGAAAGACCTGAGCAAGAAAGACTTTTGAAAGAATGGGCAGATGAGAAGAAAAGTACAGAATTGGCAAAGGAATTACAAGCTAAATATGACTCAGAGTTCCAATCTGCTACAAACAAGTATGTTTCTACTTTGCCTCTAGCAAGACAAAGAGAATTGGATGCTGCAATTCCAAATTTTGATGAAGCAGATTGGATGCATATTGGGAGACAAGTGATTTCTACTCCTGGTTTAGCTAGAGATATTCTTGGAAATAATGTCAGTGAAGTTGATTTTGCTCCTGGCATAGTTGAGATCATGAAACAGAGGAGGAAAGCTAAAGCTGAAGGAATTGCCAAAGCAAAGAGGGATAAACCAATGACTCAAGCACAGCAAAGGGATTTTATGAGAAACTTTGTGAAGTATCAAAGCAGTGCACTATATAATCATGCTTGAACTAGGAAACAAGTTTGGTCTTTCTCAGATGAACAATTGATTTTTCATTCTAATAGAATCAAGACCAGATTACAAAAGGATGGAATGAGTACTCCTAAGCTTGTTCCTACTCTACTTCCTACTGATGCAGAACCACATTCTAAGAGACTCAAAATAGATGAAGCTGTTTCTGCTCATGTGCCTGTTACCTCTGTATCTCATTCTGCTGATGTTGTTTCCACTATTGATATGGGTGTTCCTGCTATTGATCATGTACCTTTACCTAGTGTGTCTACTTCTGCTGATCCCACAACTGTTGTTGCTCCATCTGTTATTGACAAAGGCAAAGCAAAAGTTGTAGCAGAAGATCTTCCTTCTAAAAAGAGAACAAGAAGACAAATAGAGGAGGAGAGATTGGGTGAAGAGGCTGCAAAGAGGTTGCATGATGATCAACAAGCTGAAATGGCAATATTTCATGAGATCAAAGTGAGAGAAGTAGAGCTTGCAGCTGCTAGAGATAAACAAGTTAGAATGGAGATGAATGCGCAAGCTGAATCTGTTTCACTTGACCAACATTCTGCTGAGGTTTCTACTAATATTCCACTAGATTCTCCATCTGTGGAAACACATGAGTCAGAGGGTGTATCTACTGAGGATGTAACTACTGAAGAACCTTCTTCTCCACATGCTGCTATATACATTCCTGGTATAAGGGCCAAAAGAATGGCTAGAATTAAGGTCTCACACCCTCCTCTAGTGCATAGGGTAGTAGATGTAAATGTTGCTGATTCTTCTTTTATCAAAGAGGGATCTCATGAGGATTGGCCAGAGGGTTTTAGGGATGTTTTGGTTAGATGGGAACTGTCTAGTAATGGACAGATCAATACTATTTATAGGCTTGATAGAACATCTCTATCCTTCACATTTCTTCAAGAAATTTTGCATCTTGTGGATCATCAGGACTTAGTCACTCTCTATGAGTTGGTTACCAAGTATTATGCTACTCATTCTCCTGAAGGTGCAGGATTATTTCTATTGGGTGATCTTCAAGTGCTTATGGACTCTACTTCACCAAATGGTTCTGGTTATGGAGTGTGGAAGAACAATCAGAGGTGGAAAGTACAAAGTTGGAAATTTTATCCTCTTCCTTATGTTCATGTCTTGGAGACTACAACTGGAAAAAGGGTGATAATGTTCATTCAGAAGAATTATCCTCTGACTGTGCCTCTCATGGAGAAAATGCTTCTATATAAGTTGGAGATTCCTCCTGATCCAGTTGGGAATGCTAGATTGTTTGCTGAATCTTTGGTTCGTTTGTTCAAAATCCGGATCAGGGTTCCCAGAGCTGCTTGATGGTATTTTGTTGTATATTTCTTAATTTCTTATTATTTTCTTAATAATAATAATAATAAAAAAAAAAAAAAAAAAAAAAACTAACAGATTTGTATAGTCATGTGTATGTTGTATGCAGGTTTTGGTGTTGGTTATTTCCACACCTTCTCTGGTTATCAACTTACCTGATGTTGACTATTCCATCAAAAAGTTGGCTAGTCCAAAGGGTACAGCTTTGGTAAAGACAAGTCAAATCTGTTGATAGCTGTAATAGTTTGCTAAAAACTATTGGGTACTCCACTCACCCATGCTTAACAGTTGAGAGTTGGATGGTTGTCAATTGACCATGGATTTTTCCTTATGGATTCCTAATAATTGACTAGCCCACAAGTGTATAGCTTGTGGTAAAGGCAGTAGAAAACCATATTTGGTATTCAATTTCCAAGGTGATTTATTCATCATAATAATTGACTAGTCCTGAGCAAACGGCTACAGGTAAAGATAACTCAAATCCGTTTATAGCTGATGATTTGCTAAAAATCATATGGTCATCAGTGTACCGTAGTTTTCGAACTTAAACATTTGGCTACTCCAGTAGTGATGGCTACTGGTAAAGAGACATCAAATCCATTATTTTTAATGATTCACCTCTCACATGAGTTAACACACCTGGATGTGATGAGAATAGTATGAAACTAAAATGTTTTGATGTACAATTTGTCATTTGTTGCTGCAAAGACCTGAAGATTTCATGTTTGCCATTCATAGAGATGTGGTTATTTTGAGTCTTTGCTGCTGATGTTCGAATTCAATCCTCTTGGTGTGTAACTTTAAAGATCTATCAAGAATCTTGAACTTAACCATGTCAAATTCAAGATTAGGGGAGGATTGTTGGGAATTCTGCTAAATAAAGAATTCTGCTGAAGATACTACTGATGGTTCCTGCTGAAGGATAGATTCTGCGTATTATGTTTCTGCAGATATAGATGTTACGCATAGTTTGTTATTTAGTTAGGATATGCATGAGTTTTATTAGGAAGTGATAATGCATATCTTTTTAAGTTTATAAAAGATACGTTTCTTGTGAAACGGTTTAGGGTTCCTTGTCTATAAAAGGAACGCATTATTATGTATTATGTACACGTTCAAAAAACAAGTTTTAATATTATTCAAAGATCCATAGAGTATCATAGCATTCTTAGTATTCGGTGTTTGTACTTGTGTTTGATTTCTGTTTTAGAATACAAGTTATAGAGACTTTCTATTAGTGTGTTTGTGATTACAAAAACATTACTAACGATCCAAGAGTGCTCAAAGATCTATCAAGGTCTAAGCTTCAACAATAGGCATTCCGAACTGCCTATAAGACACCTATTGGGACGTCCCCGTACCGAAGGGTTTACGGCAAGGCATGTCACCTTCCAGTAGAGCTGGAACACAAGGCATATTTAGCACTTAAGGCTTGCAATATGGATTATACGGTTGCAGGAACAAATAGGTTCTTGCAACTCCAGGAGCTTGATGAGTTAAGACTGGAAGCGTATGAATCCTCCATGACATATAAAGAAAGGGCGAAAAGATGGCATGACCAACGGATTATGAGACCTAAGGAATTCTCAGAAGGGGACAAGGTTCTACTATATAATTCTCGTTTAAGGTTATTTCCTGGGAAACTTAAATCTAGATGGTATGGACCTTTCACCGTGAAAAGTTTCTTTAAGACCGGAGCTGTTGTGTTGATAGACGATGAGAATAGGGAATTCACTGTGAATATACAACGCGTTAAGCATTATCAAGAAAATGGCAATGAAATGATCAATGAGGAGGACATAACCTTTGACGACGAGGTCACGTAATAGCCCGTGACCTTGAGTCTAGCTACAAGACTCGTAAATAAAGAAAAGTGCTTCTTGGGAGGCAACCTAAGTTTTATTTGTTTGTTTGTTTGATTGATTTTATTTGTTTCCGTATGCGTGTTTTATTTTTATTGTTTGTGGCTCATGTTTCAAAATAAATTGTGAAAATGATTTATTTTGTCTCTAACTTCGTCTTGATTACATTTAAAGGTATTTCCCAAAAGATAAGTGTAAGGAAAATCTAAATTTATTTCTAAGAACAGAATTGGACATGGACCACAACAATATTAAATGAACATGTATATTAGTATTTGTATTAGTCAAATGCTTGTATCGAGTCATAATGATGTTTTGCAGGAATTCCAGGAATTAAGGCGCGAGTTTTTCCAGAAATTTTCCGAAAAATTAACATAAGATTTCTGTCAGAGCATTCTGACGGCGTCAGGATTATAACCTGACGGCGTCAGGTGTAAAATTCTGAAAATTTTTGCAAGTTTTGTTTTTCTACCGGAGTCTTAAAGTTTTTGTTAATTCTTTAGTTTTATAAACTCCAGGAAATCTGCAAATATTCATTCCACAAGCATTATATCTTTATATATATATATATATATATATATATATATATATATATATATATATATATATATATATATATATATAGATTACCGCCGATTTTACACGAGGTTTGCCTTGATGGTTTTCTCAGGTTTAACAGGTTATATTGGACAAGAAGATGATTTATATTTCTGGAGGAAAGCTTTCAACGTTCATTTTCTTGGAGGAGGATTTAACCATGTTATCACATTATCCACACCGAACGAATCGGGGGAATATTTGTTTCATTCTTTTACCTTCATTACTTTTACATCCTTTTTATTGAACATTGGGGACAATGTTCAGCCTAAGTGTAAGGGGAGGGTAAATGATGATACCTTAGAGAATGCAATTGCACTTGAGTTTGTTTGTTCAATAGTAGGTGTGTAATAAAACTAAGAGAAATACTTGTTAGGGTAATTTTAGCGCCAAATTTAAATTTTTTTTACAACATTTAGGAGTGAAGCTTTAGCCTTAATGAGCGTCTCATGGATAGGAGTTGTTTGACTAGCACAAAAACCGTACCACTCAAAATTTTCCACCCTAAATATGTGAGGTTCGCCCCTAGATTTGTTAGGAAAATATGCTTATGAGCGTACAGTAGTACTTAGATTCTAGAACTTGCGTTAGTGATGCATCCTGAGACCGCTAGTAAGACTACATTCGTGTAGTAGGATTTACTACATGATAAGAGGCATTAGGATCACCCTTGTGTTAAACCCGTATCATAATTACTTGACCAATGAAGTCATAATTACTTGACTAGTAAAGTCAAATAATTTTCCCACACCTTTGCGATGTACTCATTTTTAATACACGATACCCCTAGTACACCCCTCCGAGCCTATCTTTTTCGTTTCTAACTTTAAGCATTTTACTTAAAGATAGAATTTGTTTACAATCCACCCCAAATGTGCAACCAAATCGCCTTAGCCTTCCTTGTATGCACTCATCTTTAGTGCATTATTGTTACATGTTTAAACCCTTAGTTAATTGTCTAATTGATTACATGGTTGCTAAGTCGAGTCATATCTTGTACATATTGTTTTGGGACGATTGAGACTCATGGGTAAAGTACTATTTTTATGTTAATGGGGAAGAACATCATTTATTACCCCCATATATGTGTTAATATTTTAAAAAGTACTCCAAGTATTTTGATTATCTTTATTCGAGTCATTAGAATAGTTGATTGTAAGGGGGTGGCATCGTACTCGGCAATCACTCGACATCACTCGGCATGATTCGGCAAATCCATTGCCAGCCATTCGGCATGGAAGAATCGGTAAGGCTTGCGGTGAAGTTTACCGAATCGGTAAGACTAATTCTAACCGTTGGAGCATTAAATTTTATATCCGTTGGAGCCTTGTAAATTAAAAATAAAATAAAAAGTTGAGGCATGGTTAGGCATCACATTGCCACTAAAAATAAGTAATGAGGCATGGTTAGGTATGAAATGTGTTGGACTCATTTTATTGGCTAATTACAATATACATTGAGGCATGGTTAGGCAACATTGCCACCCCCCTAAAGTATGTAAAAGTTCAAGTGTAAGGGGAACGTAAATCCCCTATGATGTATTATTTTGGATGGTAGGGTAAGAGTGTATGCAAAAAAAAAAAAAAAAAAAAAAAAATCGAAAAATCAAAAAATTCAAGAAAAAGAAAAAAAATAGAAAAAGAAAAAGAACATACGGACTACCATCCCGTTTCCTTTTATGTTTGTTTTGTGTTTTTGATTAGTTTTTAATTAGCTTAAGTCGAGTCAAGTCTTAGCTTAGCAACGCCACATTGTACATGTAATTGACCAAGATAATTAACTCACCACCAGTAAAGATTGCCTTTATCCAACAAAACCGTGTTTATCATATCCCTACACCTCACGTTATAACACTTTTAAAAGACCTCTTTGATAGTTTATCCTAGGTGCTTACACCAAGTGGTGGAGGTTTGATCCTTTCCCAAGCCTATGGTAATCTATTTGCTATTACAGGTAGTGAGAGATATTTTCCATTTTCATTTGTGATACATATACTTTTATTACACCCGAGAGATGTGAGTATCTAAACACTATTTGTGAGGTGCTAGTGTATAATTTCCGTGCTTGTTTTGGTTGAAGTGGAATGATTATTTGTTGTAATTACTTTTATATTAGTGTTAAATGACCCCTAGCTGGTATTTTGATTAGAATAAAAGCGCATTTGCTTGAGGATAAGCAAATCTCAAGTGTAAGGGTATTTGATAAGGCGAAAAGTGTACCGCTTTTAGGGGTCATTTAAGCCCAAATTCGAGATTATTTTATCAATTATTACTCTAAATCGTCCTCTTTGTCATTTTAGGTACTTTGGAGAAGAAATCTAGAAAAGGAAGCATTTTGGACGTTTTTGGAGCGAAAAAGTGAAGAAAATGGCAAAGTCTCCAAATCAAGCTGGAAACAGTGCTTGACGGCGTCACGCTTTGGAGATGACGTCGTCACGTTATGGCGAAGAGGTGGATAAAAAGATATAACGAGACGCGCCAGAATGTTTTTGGACTTTAACACGTGACGGCGTCACCAAGGCCGGCACATGTAATTTACTCTTGACTGCCATGAGAAGAATAATACATGACGGCATCAAATCTGGATCTAGGCAATACTAGAGTTTCTTTGGCGGCGAGTTGACGGCGTCAGGATTTACACGTGCGACTTCAGACCCAAAAATCTATATATGGTTTTCTATTTTTCATTTGTAAAGAGAGGAGAACTTTGGGATAGTTTTGGAGAAACCCTAGCACGAATTTTACCTTATTTTTAAGGGTTCCAAACCCTTGTTTCATCCATGTTTGATTGAAGATAAGTTTTCTATTAATCATTCAATATGTCTACGTGTTGTTTGATTTTATCTTATGCTTGTCTTTACTTTAACATGCTAGGCTAGGTTTTCTTTGTGTTTGCTTAGGTGTAATGAAACCTAGTTATTGATTATTGGTTGGTTGTTTGTTTATAATTGTTGTGGATGAATGATATCGATGTTAGGCTTAAGAAAACTGCCAGACTTCCATTTGGTAACATGCTTGAACGTCTTAAGAAACATGAATCGGATGTGTACTACGATTAATTGGTTATATTTAATGCATAAGTAACTACTAAGGAGGCCATGTTATGAGCTAGTTGTCGGCTCGACATAGGAAGAGGTAGGAGCTTATAGAGTTAGGGAAGATCGTACACGGCCCTACGAATGGTATTAAGGAATATAAACCGTCATCCATGCAATTGTAACAAACTAATCAACTAGTAAAAGATAGCTAGGGTGTAGTGAAATCTAAGTAAACACGTTTATCTTATTATTGTTTTTCTCCATATTTACTTTCGTGTCATTTTATTTTATTTTTTATTGCATTCGTAGTTATTTAGGTTAGTTGACTAGCAACTGATTCCGCCCATTCTTCCAAAACCCGAGATTTTTACTTGTTTTCCATAAAATATAAAAATACAAAAATACAAAAAGAAACATCCCTCACCTCTAGACCTAGTTTAATTAAGTTTTAACCCTAACGAACACCATTCTTTGAGTTGAACGATCAATCCCCCGGTACCTGCCATTACACTATACTACATCGGTCAGGTACACTGCCTGGTGGGGATTGTAAGCTTCTCAAGATACCTTGAGAGGTAAAACCTTTTGCAAGGTTGCAAAACCACGCATCAGATATTCGCAAAAAAAGTAAAGCATATATAATTTTAAATAAACATACTATGAAAGTAGAAGAATCCTTAAATGTAACATTTGATGAAACTCCTCCACCATCTAAAACATTACCTTTAGAAGATGATGGTGTGATTGAGGAAGAAGCTATTGATATTAGTAAAAATAATCCCTTAGGAAATGATAATGAAGTAGAAACATTAGAAGAAAATGAGATTGTAAATATTAAGGAATCAAAATCACATCCATTGTGATTATTCACACATCATTTTTAGGCCTTAAATGAGACCAAATACACCAAATACTAACCAAATATGCCAAGAGAATGTGTGTTTTTGTATTTGTGTATGTGCATGTACGGATATGTGAAAAATGAACAAAAACAAAGCCAAAACCGACAAAAACGAGCACGAGAATGGAAAAAGGTCAAACGCCGGAGCCGGGGAAGCAAAATGATAAAAGAAAGCTCAAAATATCAATGGAAGTCCTCAAAGATTCAAAAAGTTGCAAGATTAGTCCCTGGGAAAAGTTTGGAAGAAATGGAAACTTTAGTCCCTACACTTTCAGAAAATGACAAAAGTGGTCCTTTGAAGAATTTTAGAAGAATAAATCAAAAATGGTCCTCCATTATTCAGAACTTGACAACAAACACCCTTGGATTGTACTTTGAAAAATTATCAAGTTCAGCCCCTAAAGATTGCATAAATACAAAATTGGTCCTTGTCTTATATTATTACTACACCGGATCCACTAATATCTTTTAACCCAAATCAATCCTAAGCCCAGGAATAATACAAGCCCATCACCACACCACCCTTACCCGGCCTGTTATTCAAATTACCCGGTCAACCTTAAACTAATAAAACCCCCCAAATCAAAATTACCCGCCCCCCTTTACCCTCTATACCCAGAACGCTTAGAACCCTAATTACTATTCACTTGAGTAAAATCCCAAATTGACCACAATTAAGGGTACGGAGGTAAAATTGCACGAGCTTCTAGAAAGCCTGACATGTTAGGGAATGCCAGAGTGGCAATCCTTGTGGGAAAACGTGTCTAATGATTAGGAAATCATTGATCAAACGGCTATGGATTGAGGATTGAGGACCAAGTGTAATCCAAGGGTGGATATCTCTTCAAAGAAACACAAAGAGGCATGGATTGCTGAGCTGTACTCCTAGAAGATTCATCCCCAGCCTCCCAGCTCAAGTATAAATACCCCCTCATCAGTCATTTGAAGTGTGTAGTATTATTGTGTAGGTTTTTAGTATAATAGTTGTCTAATTTCTCTGTTTTTAAGCATTTTGTATTTCCATTTCAGCTTTGTACTAAACTTTTATTATTAATATAAATCAGTTGTTTTAGCTTATTGTCCTAATTCTTATTTTAGTTTAGCTTATTATTCCTTTCTATTAGTTTAATTCAGCATTTGTTAAATTTATATTCATTTCTGTTTTATGTTTCTATTTCAATTTATATAAAAAATCCAAAAAAATAAAAAAAAAATCAGAAAAAATAAAAAAATAGTTTCAATTCTAAATTCAAGCTTCATTAAGCTTATTTCATGTTTAATATAAGCTCATATAAGCTTCCTCATAGCCTATTGTGAGCGTATTCAACCATTTCTCTTAATTCACAAGAAAGTCAACAAAAGTCAACTTCAGCTTATTCATTAAGCTTAACTTATTGTGGAGTTAAAGGCAACCAATAAGGTGACAATTTGGCCTGTCAAAAGACAGGCAAGCTTAGTGAATCCCCCTCTGTTGAGCTGAGGGGGAATTGGATTTGTAAGTTCTTTATTTAAATTCATATAATATTGCATCAGTATACTAGGAGTAGAGTAGATCTGTTATTATTGCTCATTTCTGTTCATTTGCATCATATCTTAGTTTGTTATAGCTTGTTTCATCATCACTCTTAGTTTGATTTGATTTGGATTGCATCTGTTTCATATATCTGTCTTATATTGGATATGTGTTCCTGTTTGTGTTTGTGTTTGATATTGTGTTTTTTGTGTTGATTGGGTGTTATTGGATCTATATTAGCACTTAGATTGAGGTTTTGATTGATTTGGATTAGAATTGAGTGAAATTTAGTAATAACAGTCACATAACAGGGTGTTTGGATCAATGTTGTTTGTTGTGTTAATTAGTGTTTCAGAGGTTGTGTTTGGTTTAGATATCATACTTAGGTTGCATTAAGGTCTACTCAAGCATAAATACAGTTGTTCATTTAATTAAAAGTCAAAATCACTTTTGATTCTTCATATTTGAATATCTGTTAGAATTATAGGTTGCATAAACCTATAAGTAGTTGCATTAGTTTGAGTTTTAGCTTAATTAAGTCATTCACTAGCTTAAGAAAACATTTTCAGTAAAGAATTGAGTAATCAAAGTCCATTATAGTCAAGTATCTGTTTCATCAAAAAGTCAAAAATAGTTGGAAATTCAGTTTCTGGTCATTATTTTGATATCCTTTTTAGAGTTCATTATTGATTGGAATTACCTGAGGTTTGCTGATTTTAGTAACCTAGTAGTCAGTTAATCTAATTAAAAAAGTAAAAGTTGGTTTAGGACTGGATTGCTTATTGGAAAGTTACTCATAAGTTGTCTGTTGGGACCCATTGGTGCCCTGCACATCAGCTTTTGACAAAATTTCTAGGTAGATTTTAGGCAGGTTAGTTGAATCAGAGATCCTTTTTCTTTGTTGTTTTGTGATCTCAGTTGGTCAGAGGATAGTTTGCCCCCATAATATTTTATTTCTGAACTTATTTGCTCAAGCTTATTAGCTTATCAAGTTGTGAGGTTTGACCAAGGATCTGTGTTATATTTGAGGGCTGCACTTGTGATTTATTATTTGGCAACTAAGTATTGTTACTAATTTAAGTTCCATTGTGCCTTTAGTTACTGTTTCCACTAAGTTTTTGACCATTTGCTTATTCTGCTGGCTTATTGCTATTTCATTGAGCTTATTTGAGCTGAATTGGTTATAATCTGTGTTTTTGTGTGCATTTTGGTCTTATAACTGTTCCATTGAGCTTAATTAAGTCTAAAACACTTCTGGTCAAAGTTTGGTTCCATTTGGTCAAAGTTTGCTTACTAATAAGCATTTCCTATAATCTTTTTTAAGCTAATCAACATTTTCGGTGCTTATTTTCAACTTTCTAAATTTTTTCTAGGATTAGAATAATATTTTAGAATTTCCCTGAATTTTTCATATTTTTCTGAGTCCATTTGCTATTTTTCTTATTTAATTTTAGTTTTTATTCAATTTTTAATACTTTTTAATTACCAGAAATTCCAAAAAAATCAAAAAAAGCCTAGAAAAATCCAAAAATACTTTAAAAATTAGTTTTCATTTATTTTAGATTTTTAGAAATTAATTTTGCATTTTTCCCATTTATTTTCAATTTAATTTGAATTTTAAGTAATTTTTAATTAGTTTTAATAGTTTTTAATTCCTAGAAATTACATAAAAAGCCAAAAAAAATTAGTTTTCAGTTTTAAAATTACTTTTTAGTTATTTTAGAATTTTCAAAATTTATTTTGCATTTTTCTCACTTAATTTGCATTTTCTTTTAATTTTTAATTAGTTTAATTAGTTTTTAATTTATAAAAATTAAATAAAAAGTCAAAAAAAATATTTTTCTTTTTCTCAAAATTTTCTTTTATCATTTTTAACTTAGGAACATTATTTTCAAGTCTGTAGGAGTAGTATAGCTTAAATTTCACGTTTTGTTTCGCGCGTTTACGTTTTAGCTTACGGTTTTAAGTTTACGTTACGTTTTAAGTTTGTTTACTTGATTTACGTGCTTAGTTGGTTATTTGTGCTTCATTTTCATATTCCTTAGTGTAATCTCATCAATTTCACTTTTTATCACTTTCACGACACGTTTCACGAATCGGGAATTCGAAATTCCATTCACCCTTCACGTGGACTACGACCTCGAGTTATCCGCATTTCTTTGCGGATTTCTTGAGTAATACTATACTATAATATATTTTGATTTGAAATTTATTCAATCAAATTTTGGCGCCGCTGCCGGGGAAGGTTGAAGTGAATTTTTGATTTTCGTTTTCGAATTTGTGTTTTGAAAACCTTCCTTGTATATATTTTCTATAAAAACAAAAATAAATTGAAAAATCAAAAACACTTTTCCTAAAGTGTTTTCAAAAATACCAAAATGAAAGTTACAGCCTCGACTCTCCCGTGGAAGGGAGGGCGTTGTAAACCAAATAAGCTTACCAACATAAGAACGCGTGAAATTAGTTGCTAATCGGATTACTTTAAATTTTACGACCGAATAAGCGGAAAATACGAAAAGCTTTGACATTAAATTACAAGCTGAAGAGAGAAACACTCTTCTCTCCCATTCTGTCGTGAGTAGATTTAAAGGAAACGGTTACGACTAACGTAACGTTTGAAAAAAGAGAACAAAAGTTTAAGTTTTTGAATTTTGCTTAATAAAAAAATTAAAAAATACAAAAATATTTTCCTTTTCTATTTTGATTTTCCTTTTATTTTTCAAATTTGTGATTTTTGTAGTGTATGAACACCCGTTCAACTTCTAAACGTCTTATTTCTCCACTTTCGAATTCGGAAAGTTTGTTTCGTCACACACACCGAGTTCTTTTCCCAAATACGGAGGAAATGAACCAGAACGAACAACACTTGGGACCCCCGCCGATGGGTGGTGCTCAAAACAACGGGATCCCTCCGATGGGACCCCAACCGGCTTACGATTTGCGTCCGATGGAGGAACAACTCCAATCACTGTTCAATGGTATGAGGAGAGCCATCGTGATTCCCGATATCACCTCTAATCAATTTGAGATTAATCACGGGTTACTCAACATCATCACGAGTATCTCATTTCATGGTTTAGAAAGTGAAGATCGTTATGTTCACATAAGGAATTTCACCGACATCACTGAAACTATAAAGTTAAACCAAGTACCGTATGATGTGGTTAAAATGAAATTGTTTCCTTTCTCCCTCAAGGGAGCAGCCCGGACTTAGCTTCAAAAGGAACCACCGAACTCCATTCATACATGGGATGATCTTGCATCAAAGTTCGTGAATCATTTTTACCCTCCGTAAAAAACGTCTAATCTCCGAACTCAAATCTTTCGGTTTCAACAAGCTTTCGATGAATCGTTCAGCGAAGCTTGGGAT
This sequence comes from Artemisia argyi, assembly GCA_030686995.1. NCBI lineage: Eukaryota > Viridiplantae > Streptophyta > Magnoliopsida > Asterales > Asteraceae > Artemisia > Artemisia argyi. The sequence goes on along the minus strand of CM060705.1, from coordinate 83,733,967 downwards.
AGATTTAAGGAGTTGTTGGAAAAATGTCTGAATCACGGGTTTTCACCTTTGCATCAAATTGATACTTTCTACAATGGGTTGAGTCTTGCCGATCAAGACTCACTCAATTCTGCTGCGGGTGGAAACTTGTTGATCCGAAACATTCAAGATGCTTTCACAATTATTGAGAACAAAACTAAAGTGAGGATAGCTAGAAACAAGCTTCAAACTTCAACTACTAGCAGCAAATCTAATGATGAAGTTATGAATGCTATTGATGAGGCAAAAAATGAACCACTTTTAGGGGGTCATTTAAGCCCGGAATTGAATTTATTTGATCAAATATTGCCCTAAATCGTTCTTTTGTAATTTTAGGTACTTTGGGAGTGAATTCTGGAAAAGGAAGCATTTTAGACGTTTTTGGAGCATAAAAGTGAACAAAACGGCAAAGACTTAATTTTCCATGCTGAGAACAGTACCTGACGGCGTCAAGAAGAAAAACGTGACGGCGTCAAGAGTAAAATCCGTGACGACCCAGTGAAAACCTGAAGGCGTCACAAGAAGGGCGTCAAGAGTTAATATTGTGACGGCCTGCAATTGGAATACACATGACGGCGTCAGATCCAGATCTAGGCAGTCCGAGAAATTATTTGGCGGCGAGATGACGGCGTCAGAAATTTGTTCTTGACGCCGTCACCTATCAGAATCTATATATAGTTTTCTATTTTTCATTCATAAAGGAGAGGAACTTGTGTGGAGAATACTAGGGCCGAACTTTGTAAACCCTAGGTCGTATTTTACAGTATTTTCAAGGGCTTTCACCCCTTGAATCATTTCATGTTCAATTGAGATAAGTCTTCTCTTAATTCATTCAATATGTCTATGTGTTGTTTGAATATATCTTATGCTTGTCTTGATTTTAACATGCTAGGCTAGATCTATCTTGTGTTTGCTTAGATGTAATGAAACCTAGATGTTAATTATATGTTGATTACTTGTTTATAGTTGTATTGGATGAATGATTTCAATGTTAGGCTTAAGAAAACTGGCAGATCTCCTTTGTGTAAAATGCTTGAATGTCTTAAGAAACATGAACCGATGTGTACTAGGTTTTATTGGTTGTATTTAATGCATGAGCAAATTCTAGTGATCCCATGTTAGGAGCTTCTTAGCCAGCTCGACATAGGAGTGAAGTAGGCGCTTATAGGATTGGGGAAGTAAGTACGCCACCCCATGAATGGTATTAAGGAATACAATATGTCATCCACGCAACTGTAACAAGTAATTAACCTGTAAAAGATATCTAGGGAGTAGTGAAACCTAAGTAACACAATTCTCCCATATATTGCTCACAACTCTAGTTTAGTTTAGTTTTATTTTCATTTTAGTATTTTATTTTGATTGCATCTTAGTAATTGGGTTAGTTGACTAGCAACTAATTCCGCCCAACTCCTTCAAACCCGAGATTTTTAATTGCTTTTCATAAAATATAAAAATACAAAAAGAATCATCCCTCATCTCTAGACCTAGTATTTAGGTTTTCTAATCCTAGCGACACTATTCCTAGCTGAACGATCAATCCCCCGGTACTTGTCATTATACTATACTACATCGATCAGGTACACTGCCTGGTGGGGGTTGTAAGCTTCTCGAGATCCCTCGAGAGGTAAAGCCTGGTGCAATCCCTACGCGTCAAGTTTTTGGCGCCGCAGCCCGGGGAATAGTTATTGTCTAGGTTAGAATCACTTTTTATTAGGTCTACTTGCTAGTTTCCTTACTAGTAAGATTTTATTTTTATTTTTAGGTTCTCTTTAGTCTATCTTATTTCTTTGTTTCCTTTGTTTGTAAACTAACTCGATGGATAACAATAACAATGATCGTTTGATTCCTGTTATTCGTGTTTTTCGTCGTAGGATTTTCCAAATGCCCGTCCCAATCCTTTTAGTGGAAAATGAGAACCCACCTAACCTATCGCCTAACCACCACTTTGACAATAATTCTGTAATGGAGGAGTCTGACCACGATAATGACCATAGGGCTAGTCCTTTTTACTATTCAGACACCGACGAGGATCTAGATGATGGTGATGTGATTAATGAGGGTAGGACGGATGATGAAGTGAACCCTCTTAGGTATTTCGACCCTAGAACAAGGATTGAGAGTGATAGCTCATTCAATATGCAATTTCCTTGTAAGATTGGATTAAGGAGCTTTAATGCCTACCTTAACTCATCTCTCCCAATGAACATAATCTCGCGTAGTGAATATAATGAGATCATGGTAGATGAGTTAGAATACAAAGAAGATAATGTCATTTCTAGGGCAAAGTCATTGCACGTGTTTGTAGGAAGCTTCGTTTATCTTGTTGAGTTCATGGTTATGGAGAATCTGGGAGAATTTGTTGATAATAAGTTAACCCAAGTTGTGTTTGGAAAACCTTTCAAAGGGTTGACCAACCTTGATGAAAAACTTATGGAAGGGTTAATTACATTCTCGGATGGGGATGAAGATTTTGTCTACCAAATGCCCCGTGCACACCCTAGGTTCAAGGATTTTTCCATGTTGAAGTGTAGTAGGTATCCGCCCATAGAAATGCTAAGTGAGAATGATAAGAGAAACGGGCTTAAATATACTCATGAAAAGAATAAAAGATACTATCGCGGATGTTTAGAGTTAGGAGATGATTATAAGAAAGATGAGGCGACTATTAGATGGCTCACGCTTGGTTATGTGAGCATAAGCGACACACGGTAACCCATGACCTTGAGTCTAGCTACAATTCTCGTAAATAAAGAAAAGCGCTTCTTGGGAGACAACCCATGTTTTGTGTGATTTTTATTTTGTTTGTTTGTTATTTGCTTCCGTATGCATGCTTTATTTTTATTGTTGGTAGATCATGTATCAAAACTAAATAGTAAAAATACTTTATTTTGTTGTTTGGCCTAGTCTTAACTTCATCCAAAGGTATTTTTGCAAAAGATAAGTGTAAGGGGAAACCCCAAATATGTTTTTAAGAAACAAAACCCGATCATGATTCTCCACAATATTAAATGAACATGTATATTTGTATTTTTTAGAGTCAAATGCTTGTATCGAGTCATAATGATGTTTTGCAGGATTTTCCAGGAAGTAGGACGAAGTTTTTCCAGAAATTTTCCGGAAACTTAACATAAGAATTTCTGCAGGTCACTTCTGACGGCGTCAGGAATTAATTCCTGACGGCGTCACGTGTAAAATTCTGGAAATTTTACCAGTTTTGTTTTTCTAACGGAGTCTTAAAGTTTTTGTTGAATTATTAGTTTTATAATCTCTAGGAAATCTGCAAACATCATTCCACAAGCATTATATCTTATTTTGTTTTCTAGGATTTATTAGCATATGTAGATTGCCGCCGATTTTATGCGAGGTAGCCTTGTCTGTTTTCTCAGGTTTTACAGGTTATGTATGACAACAAGATGATTTATATTCTGGAAGGGAAGCTTTGATTGTTCATTTTCTTGGAGGAAGATCTAACCTGGCCACCTTATTATCCATACCGAGCGAATCAGGGGAGTATTTGATTTCATTCGTTTTACTTATTTCAATTTTACATTCTTTACTTGAACATTGGGGACAATGTTCATCCTAAGTGTAAGGGGAGGGTAAAATGATGATACCTTACAGATACACTTTCGCTTGAGTTTGTTTCTTTGACGGTAGATGTGTAATAAAACTATGAGAAATACTTGTTAGTGCAATTTTAGCGCCAAATTTAAATTTTTTTACAACATTTAGGAGTGAAACTTTAGCCATAGCAAGCGTCTCATGGATAGGAGATTGTATGACTAGCACAAAATCGTACTATTCAGAAAAATTTTTCACCCAAATATGTGAGGTTCGCCTTTAGATTTGATAGGAAAAGCATTTACTATTAGTGCTTATGAGTGTACCGGTAGCATTTAGATTCTAGAACTTGCGTTAGTGATGCATCCCGAGACCGCTAGTGAGACTACATTCGTGTAGTAGGATTTACTACATGATAAGAGGCATTAGGATCACCCTTGTGTTAAACCCGTATCATAATTACTTGACCATTTAAGTCATATTACTTGGCTAGTTAAATCAACTAATTTTTCCCACACCTTAGCGTTGTACTCATTGTTAGTACACGAAACCCCTAGTACACCCCTCCGAGCCTATCTTTTTGTTTCTAACTTTAAGCATTTAACTTAAAGGAAGAATTTGTTACACCCCACTTAAATGTACACCCAATTCTCCTTAGCCTTCCGTGTATGCACTCATCTTTAGTGCATTATTGTTATGTGTTAAACCCTAAGTTAATTATCTAATTGATTACATGGTTGCTAAGTCGAGTCATATCCTTGTACATATTGTTTTGGGACGATTGGGACTCATGGGTAAAGTACTTATTTTATGGAGTAATGGGGAAGAACATCATATTATTACCCCCATATGTACGTTAATCTTAAAAGTGCTCCAAGTGTTTTGATTTTCTTAATTCGAGTCATTAGATTAGTTTATTGTAAAGTATGTAAAGATTCAAGTATAAGGGGAATTTCCATTCCCTATAATGTATTATTTTGGATGGTAAGGTAAGAGTGTATGCAAAAAAAAATAAAAAATAAAAAAATAATAAAAAAAAAATAAAAAAATTAAGAAAAATATTAAAAAAAATAGAAAAGGAAAAAGAAAAGAGAAAAACATACGGTCTACCATCCCATTTCATTCTATGTTCATTTTATGTTTTAGTTATTTTTCATTTATTAGCTTAAGTCGAGTCTAGTCTTGGCTTAGCAATGCCATATTGTACATGTAATTAACTAAGATTGTTAACTCGCCACCAGTAAAGACTACCTATATCCAACAAAACCGTGTATTCCATATCCCTACACCTAACGTTATAACTCTTTGAAAGACCTCTTTGATAGTTTATCCTAGGTGCTTACGTCATGTGGTGGAGGTTTGATCCTTTCCCAAGCCTATGGTAATCTATTTTGCTATGACAGGTAGTGAGAGATGTTTTCCATTTCCATATTGTGATATTACTTTATTACACCCGAGAGATGTGAGTATCTAAACACTATTTGTGAGGTGCTAGTGTATGACCTCCGTGCTTGTCTTTGGTCTTTAGTGGAACGATTATTTGTTGTAATTACTTTTATATTAGTGTTAAATGACCCCTAACTTGTATTTTGACTAGAATAAAAGCGCATTTGATTGAGGACAAGCAAATCTCAAGTGTAAGGGTATATGCTGAGGCAAAAAAATGAACCACTTTTAGGGGTCATTTAAGCCCGGAATTGAATTTATTTGATCAAATATTGCCCTAAATCGTTCCTTTTGTGATTTTAGGTACTTTGGGAGTGAATTCTGGAAAAGGAAGCATTTTGGACGTTTTTGGAGCATAAAAGTGAAGAAAACGGCAAAGACTTAATTTTCCATGCTGAGAACAGTACCTGACGGCGTCAAGAAGAAAAACGTGACGGCGTCAAGAGTAAAATCCGTGACGACCCAGTGAAAACCTGAAGGCGTCACAAGAAGGGCGTCAAGAGTTAATGTTGTGACGGCCTGCAATTGGAATACACATGACGGCATCATATCCAGATCTAGGCAGTCCGAGAAATTATTTGGCGGCGAGATGACGGCATCAGAAATTTGTTCTTGACGCCGTCACCTATCAGAATCTATATATAGTTTTCTATTTTTCATTCATAAAGGAGAGGAATTGTGTGGAGAATACTAGGGCCGAACTTTGGAAACCCTAGGTCGTATTTTACAGTATTTTCAAGAGTTTTCACCCCTTGAATCCTTTCATGTTCAATTGAGATAAGTCTTCTCTTAATTCATTGAATATGTCTATGTGTTGTTTGAATATATCTTATGCTTGTCTTGATTTCAACATGCTAGGCTAGATCTATCTTGTGTTTGCTTAGATGTAATGAAACCTAGATGTTAATTATATGTTGATTACTTGTTTATAGTTGTATTGGATGAATGATTTCAATGTTAGGCTTAAGAAAACTGGCAGATCTCCTTTGTGTAACATGCTTGAACGTCTTAAGAAACATGAACCGATGTGTACTAGGTTTTATTGGTTGTATTTAATGCATGAGCAAATTCTAGTGATCCCATGTTAGGAGCTTCTTATCCGGCTCAACATAGGAGTGAAGTAGGCGCTTATAGGATTGGGGAAGTAAGTACGCCACCCCATGAATGGTATTAAGGAATACCATCCGTCATCCACGCAACTGTAACAAGTAATTAACCTGTAAAAGATATCTAGGGAGTAGTGAAACTTACGTAAACACAATTCTCCCATATATTGCTCAAAACTCTAGTTTAATTTAGTTTTATTTTCATTTTAGTATTTTATTTTGATTGCATCTTAGTAATTGGGTTAGTTGACTAGCAACTAATTCCGCCCAACTCCTTCAAACCCGAGATTTTTAATTGCTTTTCATAAAATATAAAAATACAAAAAGAATCATCCCTCATCTCTAGACCTAGTCTTTAGGTTTTCTAATCCTAGCGAAACTATTCCTAGCTGAACGATCAATCCCCCGGTACTTGTCATTATACTACACTACATCGATTAGGTACACTGCCTGGTGGGGGTTGTAAGCTTCTCGAGATCCCTCGAGAGGTAAAGCTTGGTGCAATCCCTACGCATCAGCTATAGCTGCTCTCACTAAAAAAGTTGAATCAATTACTATTGAAAGATTTTCTAATCAAGTCAAAAACCATCAAGTCAATATGGTCAACCATGTTTGTGAGACTTATGGTGGTCCTCATTTGTATTTTGAGTGCCCAGCCTTCGGTGGCTTCACTCTCGAGAATGTGTATGCTACTTCGGGAACCTACAATATGGGAGGTAACGGTTACCAACCACAGGGAGACCGAAATCTTATTAGCTACCGTTCTAACAATTTTCTTGGACCACCCGGTTTCAATCAACCGAATCAAGTCAATCAAGTCAATCTTAACATGCAAAACCGAAACAATCAATTTAACCAGAATCAAAATCAAAACCGGACGAACAATGGTTTTCAAAATCAAAATCAAGGTTTTCATCAAAATTAGGGGAATTACAATCAAGGCCCGAATCAAGGGAATTTGCAAAACCAAGAAAATAACGGAAATTTTCAAATGCTAATCATGGGAATTACAATCATGAAAATCAAAATTTTCAAAATCAAGGTTTCAACAACAATAACCGTGGACAAAATTTTCAAAACCCCGCTGTGAATCAAAATCAGTCGTCCTCGGATGAGTTATTTAAGCAGTTTATGAAAAGTCAAGAGGAAATGAATAAAATGCTAATTAATCAAATGACTGAATTGAAGAAGTCTTTAAATGATCGACCCTCGAGTTCGGGTATTCTTCCAAGCAACACGATTGCAAACCCGAGGGGCGAGATTAAGGAGATCACGACTCGCAGTGGTGTTAAATATGATGGACCCACAGCTCTGACTACCTCTTCTCCTCCTCCTAAGGTAGTGGACTGTGAGACTGAGGCGACAAAGGACCCGGTTCCCCCTACTAATAACGGAGGTACTGAAAACGTCCAACCTCCGGTTGTCCAAACGTCTAAAGAAAATGAAAAAGTCATTTTTGAAAAGAATGTTAAATACAAATGAAAACTGCCATATCCGTCAAGGTTTAATGATGAGGAGCTCCGTGAGAAATCCAAGAGACAAATGGAAAAGTTTCTTGATATTTTTCAAAAATTACATTTCGACATCAGTTTCATGGATGCTCTTGTTTACATGCCAAAGTTTGCTTCAACGTTTAAAAATCTTATAAGTAATAAAGAAAAATTGCTTGAGTTAGCTGAAACACCGATTAATGCTCAATGCTCTGCTATTCTTCTCAAAAAGCTTCCCAAGAAACTTGGAGATTTGGGAAAATTTCTCATTCCTTGTTCGTTAAAAGATCAAGAGGTTTGCAATTCCCTGGCCGATTCAGGTACAAGCATTAACCTTATGCCTTTGTCAATCTGTAAACAACTTGGAATGGGAGAACTTAAACCGACTCGTATGACATTAGAGCTCGCTAATCGTTCAATTACTCACCCAGTCGGAATTGCTGAAGATGTATTTGTTCAAGTAAATTCATGTACTTTCCCAGCCGACTTTGTTGTTGTTAATTATGAGGCCGATCCAAGAGTTCCTCTTATATCAGGGAGACCATTTTTGCGGACCGCAAAAGCCCTAGTCGACCATTTTGAGGATACTCTGACTTTACGACATGACGATGATATAATGATTTTTCGCGCCGATGCTTCAAAATATCAGATATATATAGTTAAGAGCATAAATGCTATTGATTACTCCTTCGATGATTTTTTGAAACCAATCGTCTCCGACTCTTCCCCATCTTTTCCTCTGAATGAGGAATATGATTCTTTTTGGGAAGAGGTCGATGAATTCCTTGCTATTGATACAATTCCTTTTTCTGCGATTGATGAATCTTACTTTGATTCGGAGGGAGAAACTCTTTTTCTTGAAAATTTGTTGAAAGATGAACCGTCAATCCCTCCGGATAAAGTTAAGAACAAGATTGAGATTATGATTGAAGATCCTCTGAAGTCTGAGTTCGAGGAATTTTTACCCGATTATGAGTGTTTTTCATTTGATACGACTAAGGAGATTAGTGGCAATCCCACTTTTCGTCCTGGTCCGGTTTATGAAGTTTTTCAATTTGATATCGATCATACGGAAGAGATGAGTAGTGGCAGTACCACTTCTCTTGCTTTTATCTCTCTTCAAGAGTATGATTCGTTTTTCTTTGATAAGATTGATTGTGAGTTTGAAAAGTTTTTTGGTGAACTTTCTTATCCATAGTATGAAAACTTTTGTTTTGATCTTGAAAATGATCATGACCCGGGTGGCATTTTCAAAAATGAGAGTTTTTATGAAAATTTTATCCCATCCCTCCCACCCAGGAAAGTTTTTCAATAGTTTTCACTATTAGAATACCAGCGGTTATCTCATCGGGGTGGAACTTTCTCATAATTCATATGTTTATCCAAATATTTTGAATGAAAGCCAGATGGTGATTATCTTTTCCATCTGCTCTCCCCAAGGACGAATTAATTCGGGGATCGAGTCAAGCTCATGTGACTCGGTGAACAAAAACAAGCGCTTTGTGGGAGGCACCCCATGCTTATCCATTTCATTTTCTTTATTTTCTATTTTCTTAAGTAACGTGACGTGAGGGGGGCGACCCTTTCCAAGACTTGTGTTTTCGTGGTTGTTTGTGAATGTTCAGGAATTTTCCCGAAGATTGAGGACTCTCATGCTTGTACTTTTTTGTTCCCTCCACTCGAGTCTCATTCTTCGCTGCTCTTTCAGAAATTCATTGATGAGGCGAAAAATGAACCATTTTTAGGGGGTCATTTAAGCCCGGAATTGAATTTATTTGATCAAATATTGCCCTAAATCGTTCCTTTTGTGATTTTAGGTACTTTGGGAGTGAAATCTGGAAAAGGAAGCAATTCGGACGTTTTTGGAGCATAAAAGTGAAGAAAACGCCAAAGACTTAATTTTCCAAGCTGGGAACAGTGTGTGACGGCGTCAAGAAGACTTTCCTGATGGTGTCAAGAGTAAAGATCATGACGACCCAGTACAGAAATGAAGGCGTCACAAAGTAGAGTTAAATGTGTGACGGCCTGCAAAAATGGACAACATGGCGGCGTCAAATGTAGATCAAGGCAGTCCGAGGATTATTTTGGCGGCGAGATGACGGCGTCACCCATTTGTTCTTGACGCCGTCAGCCTCTAATATCTATATATAGTTTTCTAATTTTCATTCATTAAGAGGAACAAGTTTGGAGAAACCCTAAGGCCGAACCATATACGAATTTTACAGGTTTTTCAAGGGTTTTCAGCCCTTGAACCCTTACATGTGCTATTGAGATAAGTGTTCTTTTAATTCAATCAATATGTCTATGTGTTGGTTGTCTATATCTTGTGCTTGTCTTGATTCCACCATGTTAGGCTAGATCTATCTTGTGTTTGCTTAGATCTAATGAAACCTAGATGTTAATTATGTGTTGATTACTTGTTTATGGTTGTAATGGATGAATGATTTCAATGTTAGGCTTAAGAAAACTGGCAGATCTCTAATTGGTAACATGCTTGAACGTCTTAGGAAACATGAACCGATGTGTACTAGGTTTTATTGGTTGTATTTAATGCATGAGTAAATTCTAATGATCCCATGTTAGGAGCTTCTTAGCCGGCTCGACATAGGAGTGAAGTAGGCACTCATAGGATTGGGGAGTTAAGTATGCCACCCCACGAATGGTATTAAGGAATACAATCCATCATCCACGCAACTATAACAAGTAATTAAGGTGTAAAAGATATCTAGGGAGTAGTGAAATCTAAGTAAACACATTTCTCCACTTATTGCTCACAACCTTAGTATAATTAGTTTATTTTCATTTTTTGTATTTTATTTTGATTGCGTCTTAGTATTGGGTTAGTTGACTAGCAACTAATTCCGCCCAAAATCCTTCAAACCCGAGATATTTACTTGTTTTCATAAAATATAAAAATACAAAAAGAATCATCCCTCATCTATAGACTTAATCTTTAGGTTTTCTAATCCTAGCGACACAATTCCTAGCTGAACGATCAATCCCCCGGTACTTGTCATTATACTATACTACATCGATCAGGTACACTGCCTGGTGGGGGTTGTAAGCTTCTCAAGATCCCTTGAGAGGTAAAGCTTGGTGCAACCCTACGCACATCAAGTTTTTGGCACCGCAGCCCGGGGAATAGTTATTGTCTAGGTTAGAATCTTTTTTTATTAGGTCTACTTGCTAGATTCCATTCTAGTAAGATTTTATTTTTATTTTTAGGTTCTCTTTAGTCTATCTTATTTCTTTGTTTCCTTTGTTCGTAAACTATTTCGATGGATAACAATAACATTGATCGTTTGATTCCTGTTATTCGTGTTTTTCGTCGTAGGATTTTCCAAATGCCCGCCCCAATCCCTTTAGTGGAAAATGAGAACCCACCTAACCTTTCACCCAACCACCACTTTGACAATAATTCTGAGTTAGAGGAGTCTGATCATGATGATAACCGTAGGGCTAGTCCTTTTTACTATTCAGACTCCGATGTGGATCTTGATGATGGTGATGTGATTAATGAGGATAGGATGGAAGAGGAAGTGAACCCTCTTAGGTATGTCGACCCTAGAACAAGGATTGAGAGTGATAGTTCATTCAACATGCAATTTCCTTGTAAGATCGGATTTAGGAGCTTTAACGCCTATCTTAACGCATCTCTCCTAATGAACATTATCTCGCGTTACGAATATAATAAAATCATGATAGATGAGTTAGAATACAAAAGGAGAAAATATTATTGCTAGGGCAATACCATTGCATGTGTTTGTAGGAAGCTTGGTTTATCTTGATGAGTTTATTGTTATGGAGAGTCTAGGAGAATTTATTGATGATAAGTTAACCCAAGTTGTGTTTGGAAAACCCTTCAAAAGGTTGACCAACCTTGATGAAAAACTTATAGAAGGGTTAATTACATTCTCAGATAGGGATGAAGATTTTGTCTACCAAATGCCCCGTATACACCCTAGGTTCAAGGATTTTTCCATGGAAAAGTGTAGTAGGTATCCGCCCATAGAAATGCTAAGTGAAAACGATAAGAGAAAAGGGCTTAAATATACTAATGAAAAGAATAAAAGATACTATCGCGGATGTTTAGAGTTAGGAGATGATTATAAGAAAGATGAGGCGACTATTAGATGGCTCACGCTTGGTTATGTGAGCATAAGCGATACACGGTAACCCATGACCTTGAGTCTAGCTACAAGACTCGTAAAGAAAGAAAAGCGCTTCTTGGGAGGCAACCCATGTTTTGTGTGATTTTTATTTTGTTTGTTCGTTATTTGCTTATGCATGCTTTATTTTTATTGTTGGTAGATCATGTTTCTAAACTAAATAGTGAAAATACTTTACTTTGTTGTTTTGGCCTAGTCTTAACTTCACCAAAAGGTATTTTTGCAAAAGATAAGTGTAAGGGGAAACCCCAAATATGTTTTTAAGAAACAAACCGATCATGATTCTCCACAATATCAAGTGAACATGTATATTCGTAATTGTTAGAGTCAAATGCTTGTATCGAGTCATAATGAAGTTTTGCAGGATTTTCCAGGAAGTAGGACCAAGTTTTTCCAGAAATTTTCCGGAAACTTAACATAAGAATTTCTGCAGGTCACTTCTGACGGCGTCATGAGCTTGCTCTTGACGACGTCATGTGTAAAAATCTGGAAATTTTACCGGTTTTGTTTTTTCTAACGGAGTCTTAATGTTTTTGTTGAATTATTAAGTTATATAATCTCCAGGAAATCTGCAAACTTCATTCCACAAGCATTATATCTTACTTTGTTTTCTAGGATTTAGTAACTTATGTAGATTGCCGCCGATTTTATGCGAGGTTGCCTTGTCTATTTTCTCAGGATTTACAGGTTATGTATGACAAGAAGATGATTATTTTTCTGGAACGGAAGCTTTGATTGTTCATTGTCTTGGAGGAAGATTTAACCTGGCCACCTTATTATCCATACCGAGCGAATCAGGGGAGTATTTGATTTCATTCGTTTTACTTATTTCACTTTTACATTCTTTACTTGAACATTGGGGACAATGTTCATCTTAAGTGTAAGGGGAGGGTAAAATGATGATACCTTACAAATACACTTTCGCTTGAGTTTGTTTGTTTGATGGTAGATGTGTAATAAAACTATGAGAAATACTTGTTAGTGCAATTTTAGCGCCAAATTTAAAATTTTTTACAACATTTAGGAGTGAAACTTTAGTCATAGCAAGCGTCTCATGGATAGGAGATTGTATGACTAGCACATAACCGTATCATTCAGAAAAATTTTCCACCCAAATATGTGTGGTTCGCCTTTAAATTTGATAGGAAAAGCATTTACTATTAGTGCTTATGAGTGTACCGGTAGCATTTAGATTCTAGAACTTGCGTTAGTGATGCATTCCGAGACCGCTAGTGAGACTACATTCGTGTAGTAGGATTTACTACATGATAAGAGGCATTAGGATCACCCTTGTGTTAAACCCGTATTATAATTACTTGACCATTTAAGTCATATTACTTGGCTAGTTAAGTCAACTAATTTTTCCCACACCTTAGCGTTGTACTTATTTTTAGTACACGAAACCCCTAGTACACCCCTCCGAGCCTATCTTTTCGTTTCTAACTTTAAGCATATTACTTAAAGGAAGAATTTGTTACACCCCACTTAAATGTACACCCAAATCGCCTTAGCCTTCCGTGTATGCGCTCATCTTTAGTGCATTATTGTTATTTGTTAAACCCTAGGTTAATTATCTAATTGATTACATGGTTGTTAAGTCGAGTCATATCTTTGTACATATTGTTTTGGGACGATTGGGACTCATGGGTAAAGTACTTATTTTATGGAGTAATGGGAAAGAACATCATTTATTACCCCCATATGTGCGTTAATCTTAAAAGTACTCCAAGTATTTTGATTTTCTTAATTCGAGTCATTAGATTAGTGTTGTTGAAAAGTATGTAAAAATTCAAGTGTAAGAGGAATTTCCATCCCCTATGATGTATTATTTTGGATGGTAGGGTAAGAGTGTATGCAAAAAAAAAAAAAAAAAAAAAAAAAAAAAAAAAAAAAAAAAAAAAAATAATCGAAAAAATCAAGATTAAGAAAAGAAAAGAAAAAATATAGAAAAAGAAAAAAAAAGAAAAAACATACGGACTACCATCCCTTTTTATTCTATGTTCATTTTTTGTTTTTGTTATTTTTCATTTATTAGCTTAAGTCGAGTCTACTCTTGGCTTAGCAACGCCATATTGTACATGTAATTAACCAAGATTGTTAACTCGCCACCAGTAAAGACTGCCTATATCCAACAAAACCGTGTATTTCATATCCCTACACCTAATGTTACAACCCTTTAAAAGACCTCTTTAATAGTTTATTCTAGGTGCTTACGCCATGTGGTGGAGGTTTGATCCTTTCCCAAGCCTATGGTAATCTATTTTGCTATGACAGATAGTGAGAGATATCTTCCGTTTCCATATTGTAATTTATACTTTATTACACCCGAGAGATGTGAGTATCTAAACACTATTTGTGAGGTGCTTGTGTCTGACCTCCGTGCTTGTCTTTGGTCTTTAGTGGAACGATTATTTGTTGTAATTACTTTTATATTAGTGTTAAATGACCCCTAACTTGTATTTTGATTAGAATAAAAGCGCATTTGCTTGAGGACAAGCAAATCTCAAGTGTAAGGGTATATGATGAGGCGAAAAATGAACCACTTTTAGGGGGTCATTTAAGCCCGGAATTGAATTTATTTGATCAAATATTGCCCTAAATCGTTCCTTTTGTGATTTTAGGTACTTTGAGAGTGAAATCTGGAAAAGGAAGCAATTCGGTCGTTTTTGGAGCATAAAAGTGAAGAAAACGCCAAAGACTTAATTTTCCAAGCTGGGAACAGTGTGTGACGGCGTCAAGAAGACTTTCCTGACGGCATCAAGAGTAAAGATCATGACGACCTAGTACAGAAATGAAGGCGTCACAAAGTAGAGTGTCAAGAGTTAAATGTGTGACGGCCTGCAAAAATGGACTACATGATGGCGTCAAATGTAGATCAAGGCAGTCCGAGGATTATTTTGGCAGCGAGATGACGGCGTCACCCATTTGTTCTTGACACCGTCAGCCTCTAATATCTATATATAGTTTTCTAATTTTCATTCATTAAGAGGAACAAGTTTGGAGAAACCCTAAGGCCGAACCATATAAGAATTTTACAGGTTTTTCAAGGGTTTTCAGCCCTTGAACCCTTACATGTGCTATTGAGATAAGTGTTCTTTTAATTCAATCAATATGTCTATGTGTTGGTTGTCTATATCTTGTGCTTGTCTTGATTCCACCATGTTAGGCTAGATCTATCTTGTGTTTGCTTAGATCTAATGAAACCTAGATGTTAATTATGTGTTGATTACTTGTTTATGGTTGTAATGGATGAATGATTTCAATGTTAGGCTTAAGAAAACTGGCAGATCTCCAATTGGTAACATGCTTGAACGTCTTAGGAAACATGAACCGATGTGTACTAGGTTTTATTGGTTGTATTTAATGCATGAGTAAATTCTAATGATCCCATGTTAGGAGCTTCTTAGCCGGCTCGACATAGGAGTGAAGTAGGCACTCATAGGATTGGGGAGTTAAGTACGCCACCCCATGAATGGTATTAAGGAATACAATCCGCCATCCACGCAACTATAACAAGTAATTAACGTGTAAAAGATATCTAGGGAGTAGTGAAATCTAAGTAAACACATTTCTCCACTTATTGCTCACAACCTTAGTATAATTAGTTTATTTTCATTTTTTGTATTTTATTTTGATTGCATCTTAGTATTGGGTTAGTTGACTAGCAACTAATTCCGCCCAAAATCCTTCAAACCCGAGATATTTACTTGTTTTCATAAAATATAAAAATACAAAAAGAATCATCCCTCATCTCTAGACTTAATCTTTAGGTTTTCTAATCCTAGCGACACTATTCCTAGCTGAACGATCAATCCCCCGGTACTTGTCATTATACTATACTACATCGATCAGGTACACTGCCTGGTGGGGGTTGTAAGCTTCTCAAGATCCCTTGAGAGGTAAAGCTTGGTGCAACCCTACGCACATCATTCATCATATCCAAAATCTTATCGACTAACGTTTATCTCTTGGCATACTTAATAAACGGCCTTAGATATTACGTAAGACTACCCGTACCCTTAAAACATTGAGGACAATGTTTCACTTTAGTCTGGGGGGTGAATCTTCGATTAGATCTGACCTTGTACCTTCGTCTGAGCTGTTAACTTACGCAACTCCGTTTTTCCACCAAAATTTAAAATTTTTGTCACCTTTTTATTAAAAAAGTATGATATATATGGTATAATAAGATTTGACACCTTGTTTTGACTTTCCTACCGGCGAGAGTAGAAATAAATGTTTCGACTTGACCGGGCGTGTTGAGCCCTAGCTCGTCTCCCTTAACCAATATAATCAAAAGATTATCGGCTAAGCATCCACGGATCTCATTACTTGGGATTTTAAATTTGCGGAGATTGAGGAATGATAGAGTTTATTTAGAAGTTTTGTGCTAAACGTGGAGTAGTTGGATCTCTTTAGAGCCCACGAAAGGTACTTGTGGCCTCCTTGTTCCCACAAGATTGCACACCAATAAAAATAGATCTCTAGGATTAATTAAGTGTATGGGGTTTGGGCAATACTTAGTTTTTTTCTCGTTCCCAACAAAATCTCTGCATATGGGGGTTTGGTAAACATAGGGGTACTGCCAGTGTTACGATGAAATAGACTATTGCATCTTGCCGGTTCGCAGCCGATGTTGTGATCTTAGTAAAGGCTGTAGGACTCGGGGATTGGCATATGATTATGAATATCAATAATAATAATCCAAAGCCAATAAAAAGGCAGAGGAATCCAAATCTATAAAAAGCAGCGGATATAAATCCAAAGTCATAATAAAGCTCTTACATCTTGGCGGCTCTTAAACCGTTGTTGTAATTGAAATAAAGGACTAAGGACCAAATATTATTAAAGTGCTTATAATTATGCAAAAATGCCAAGCTTCAACTCTGGGGGTTTCCCTAATAAAAAGCTTCCGTATCGGGTCTCAAACATGGGATGTTTCGGCTGTAAATAAAAAGGGGGACTCCACAAATCGTGTTATATCAGAGACCTTCATGTGGACCCGATTTCTGTATGCAGGGGTTTTCAAGGGAAAGTTTGGAAACTACTTAACGTTCAAATTTTGTGCTCTTATCGGACTAAAAACTATCAAAACGAGAAAATATGAAGCAATTCATTTCTCACAAATTAAAATCTTGAGATACCAAACTTAGGAACTGGGAACAAGAGGTAATTACACAAGTAACTTTTGTGGGTAGTGTTAGCATCTAACTTGTGAATAAACAATGATTTTGATTTTACGCTTAGTTTGAGGGCTTGTGAAAAATCAAGGATGACGATTTTTATCCGTATGGTCTCTTCTCTATGAGAAGTGTTTCTACTCGTAGACCCTGAAAGTAACATTTGATGAAACTCCTCCACCACCTAAAACATTACCTTTAGAAGATGATGATGTGATTGAGGAAGAAGTTATTTAGAATAGTAAAAATAAGCCCTTAGGAAATGATAAAGAAGTAAAGACATTAGAAGAAAATGAGATTGTAAATATTAAGGAATCAAAATCACATCCATTAGGTAACATTGATGTATGATTATTCACACATCATTTTTAGGCCTTAAATCAGACCAAATACATCAAATACTAACCAAATATGCCAAGAGAATGTGTGTTTTTGTATTTGTGTATGTGCAGGTACGGATATGTGAAAAATGAACAAAAACAAAGCCAAAACCGACAAAAACGAGCACGAGAATGGAAAAAGGTCAAAAGCCAGAGCCGGGGAAGCAAAATGATAAAAGAAAGCTCAAAATATCAATGGAAGTCCTCAAAGATTCAAAAAGTTGCAAGATTAGTCCCTGGGAAAAGTTTGGAAGAAATGGCAACTTTAGTCCCTACACTTTCAGAAAATGACAAAAGTGGTCCTTTAAAGAATTTTAGAAGAATAAATCAAAAATGGTCCTCCATTATTCAGAATTTGACAATAAACACCCTTGGATTGTACTTTGAAAAATTATCAAGTTCAGCCCCTAAAGATTGCATAAATACAAAATTGGTCCTTGTCTTATATTACTACTACACCGGATCCACTAATATCTTTTATCCCAAATCAATCCTAAGCCCAAGAATAATACAAGCCCATCACCACACCACCCTTACCCGGCCTATTACTCCAATTACCCAGTCAAACGACCCGGTCAACCTTTAACTAATAAAACCACCCAAATCAAAATTACCTGACCTCCTTTACCCTCTATACCCAGAACGCTTAGAACCCTAATTACTATTCACTTAAGTAAAATCCCAAATTGACCACAATTAAGGGTACGGAGGTAAAATTGCACGAGCTTCTAGAAAGCCTGACATGTCAGGGAATGCCAGAGTGGCAATCCGTGTGGGAAAACGCGTCTAATGATTAGGAAATCATTGATCAAACGGCTTTGGATTGAGGATTGAGGACCAAGTGTAATCCAAGGGTGGATATGTCTTTAAAGAAACACAAAGAGGCGTGGATTGCTGAGCTGTACTCCTAGAAGATTCATCCCCAGCTGCCCAGCTCAAGTATAAATATCCCCTCATCAGTCATTTGAAGTGTGTAGTATTATTGTGTAGGTTTTTAGTATAATAGTTGTCTAATTTCTCTATTTTTAAGCATTTTGTATTTCCATTTCAGCTTCGTACTAAACTTTTTATTATTAATATAAATAAGTTGTTTTAGCTTATTGTCCTAATTCTTATTTTAGTTTAGCTTATTATTCCTTTCTGTTAAATTTATATTCATTTTTGTTTTATGTTTCTGTTTCAATTTATATAGAAAATCCAAAAAAATAAAAAAAAAATCAGAAAAAAAATAGTTTCAATTCTAAATTCAAGCTTCATTAAGCTTATTTCCTGTTTAATATAAGCTCATATAAGCTTCCTCATAGCCTATTGTGAGCTTATTCAATCATTTCTCTTAATTCACAAGAAAGTCAACAAAAGTCAACTTCAGCTTATTCATTAAGCTTAGCTTATTATGGAGTTAAAGGCAACCAATAAGGTGACCATTTGGCCTGTCGAAAGACTGGCAAGCTTAGTGAACCCCCCCCCCCCCCTCTGTTGAGTTGAGGGGGAATTGGATTTGTAAGTTCTTCATTTAAATTCATATAATATTGCATCAGTATACTAGGAGTAGAGTAGATCTGTTATTATTGCTCATTTCTGTTCATTTGCATCATATCTTAGTTTGTTATAGCTTGTTTCATCATCACTCTTAGTTTGATTTGATTTGGATTGCATCTGTTTCATATATCTGTCTTATATTGGATCTGTGTTCCTGTTTATGTTTGTGTTTGATACTGTGTTGATTGGGTGTTATTGGATCTATATTAGCACTTAGATTGAGGTTTTGATTGATTTGGATTAGAATTGAGTGGAATTTAGTAATAATAGTCACATAACAGGGTGTTTGGATCAGTGTTGTTTGTTGTGTTAATTAGTGTTTCAGAGGTTGTGTTTGGTTTAGATATCATACTTAGGTTGCATTAAGGTCTAGTCAAGCGTAAATACAGCTGTTCATTTAATTAAAAGTCAAAATCACTTTTGATTCTTCATATTTGCATATCTGTTAGAATTATAGGTTGCATAAACCTATAAGTAGTTGCATTAGTTTGAGTTTTAGCTTAATTAAGTCATTCACTAGCTTAAGAAAACATTTTCAGTAAAGAATTGAGTAATCAAAGTCCATTATAGTCAAGTATCTGTTTCATCAAAAAGTCAAAAATAGTTGGAAATTCAATTTCTGGTCATTATTTTGATATCCTTTTTAGAGTTCATTATTGATTGGAATTACCTGAGGTTTGCTGATTTTAGTAACCTAGTAGTCAGTTAATCTAATTAAAAAAGTAAAAGTAGGTTTGGGACTGGATTGCTTATTGGAAAGTTACTCATAAGTTGTCTGTTGGGACCCATTGGTGCCCTGCTCATCAGGTTTTGACAACTTTCTAGGTAGATTTTAGGCAGGTTAGTTGAGTCAGAGATCCTTTTTCTTTGTTGTTTTGTGATCTCAGTTGGTCAGAGGATAGTTTGCCCCCATAAGCTTTCATTTATGAACTTATTTGCTCAAGCTTATTAGCTTATCAAGTTGTGAGGTTTGACCAAGGATCTGTCTTATATTTGAGGGCTGCATTTGTGATTTATTATTTGGATTCTGAGTATTGTTGCTAATTTAAGTTCCATTGTGCCTTTAGTCACTGTTTCCACTAAGTTTTTGACCATTTGCTTATTCTGCTGGCTTATTGCTATTTCATTGAGCTTATTTGAGCTGAATTCGTCATAATCTGTGTTTCTGAGTGCATTTTGGTCTTATAACTGTTCCATTGAGCTTAATTAAGTCTAAAACACTTCTTGTCAAAGTTTGGTTCCATTTGGTCAAAGTTTGCTTATTAATAAGCATTTCCTATAAGCTGTTTTAAGCTAATCAGCATTTTCAATCCTTATTTTCAACTTTTTAAAATTTTCCTAGGATTAGAATAATATTTTAGAATTTCCCTGAATTTTTCATATTTTTCTGAGTCCATTTGCTATATTTCTTATTAATTTTAGTTTTTATTCAATTTTTAATACTTTTTAATTACCAAAAATTCTAAAAAAATCAGAAAAAGCCTAGAAAAATCCAAAAATATTTTAGAAATTACTTTCATTTATTTTAGATTTTTAGAAATTAATTTTGCATTTTTCCCATTTATTTTCAATTTAATTTGAATTTTAAGTAATTTTTAATTAGTTTTAATAGTTTTTAATTCCTAGAAATTACATAAAAAGCCAAAAAAAAAAATTAGTTTTCAGTTTTAAAATTACTTTTTAGTTATTTTAGAATTTTCAAAATTTATTTTACATTTTTCTCACTTAATTTGCATTTTCTTTTAATTTTTAATTAGTTTAATTAGTTTTTAATTCATAAAAATTAAATAAAAAGTCAAAAAAAATATATTTTTCTTTTTCTCAAAATTTTCTTTTATCATTTTTAACTTAGGAAAATTATTTTCAAGTCCGTAGGAGTAGTATAGCTTAAATTTCACGTTTTGTTTCGCGCGTTTACGTTTATTTTACGTTTTAGCTTACGGTTTTAAGTTTACGTTACGTTTTAAGTTTGTTTACTTGATTTACGTGCTTAGTTGGTTATTTGTGCTTCATTTTCATATTCCTTAGTGTAATCTCATCAATTTCACTTTTTACCACTTTCACGACACGTTTCATGAATCGGGAATTCGAAATTCCATTCACCCTTCACACGGACTACGACCTCGGGTTATCCGTATTTCTTTGCGGATTTCTTGAGTAATACTATACTATAATATATTTTGATTTGAAAATTATTCAATCAAACATCATAGGTAGTTTGAATTAAAGAACCCTTAGATCACAAGTTGAAGACAAAAGTAACTTCTTCTGCTTTATGTCAACAATAGAACCTAGGAATATAAATGAAGCCTTAAAGGATGAAAGTTGGATTATGGCTATACAAGAAGAATTAAATCAATTTAAAATAAATGATGTTTAGAAACTAGTCCCAAATCCTAGGAATGTGACCATAATAGGAACCAAATAGGTATTTAAGAATAAATTAGATGAGAATGGAATAGTAACTAGGAATAAAGCTATATTAGTTGCCCAAGGTTATAATCAACAAGAAGGAATTGATTATACCCGGTAGCTAGACTAGAATCTATTAGAATACTCCTAGCTTACTGATGAGGCGAAAAGTGAACCGTTTTTAAGGGGTCATTTAAGCCCGAAGTTGAGATTATTTGATCAAATATTGCCCTAAATCGTTTCTTTTGTCATTTTAGGTACTTTTGGAGTGAAATCTGGAAAATGAAGCATTTTGGACGTTTTTGGAGCATAAAAGTGAAGAAAACGGCAAAGTCTTGATTTTCCTTGCTGGGAACAGTACCTGACGGCGTCACATATTCCTTAATGACGACGTCAAGAGTAATACAAGAGGTGGATATGGACAATACCCGTGACGATCCAGAAAGTTTTGTGCATAGGAGATGACGGCGTCACCCAAGGCCGTCATGGTCCAAGTATTAGTGACAGCCCAGAAGAAATTTACACTTGACGGCGTCAAAAGTGGATCTAGGCAATCCGATTTCATTATAGGCGGCGAGTTGACGGCGTCACATGTTTACACATGACGTCGTCACCCTGTATTATCTATATATAGTTTTCCAAATTTCATTCATTGTGTGCAACTTTGAGGGAAAAACCCTAGGTCGAATTTTCCAGCTTTTTCAAGGGTTTCAACCCTTTGAATCTTTCATGTTCAATTTGAGATAAGTACTCTTTCAATTCAATCAATATGTCTATGTGTTGTTTGAATATATCTTACGCTTGTCTTCAGTTTAACATGCTAGGCTAGATCTCTTTTGTGTTTGCTTAGATGTAGTGAAACCTAGATGTTAATTATGGGTTGATTGTTTGTTTATAGTTGTTACGGATGATTGTATTCGATGTTAGGATTAAGAAAACTGGCAGACTTCCATTGGTAACTTGCTTGAACGTCTTAAGAAACATGATCGGAGGTGTACTACGATATTTGGTTGTATTTAATGTGTAGGAGAATTCTAATGATCCCATGTTAGGAGCTTCTAACGGCTCGACATAGGAGTGAAGTAGGATCCTATAGAGTTAGGGAATATTGTACACGGCCCTACGACTAGTATTAAGGAATATGACCCGTCATCCATGCAATTGTAACAAGCTATCAACCTGTAAAAGATATCTAGAGAGTAATGAAACCTAAGTAAACACAACTTTCCCCATCATTGTTTACACCAAATTAGTATAATTAGATTTATTTTCATTTCTGTTATTTTATTTTGATTGCATCTTTAGTTATTGGGTTAGTTGGCTAGCAACTAATTCCGCCCACTCTTCCAAAACCCGAGATTTTATTTGCTTTTATAAAACATAAAAAATACAAAAAGAATCATCCCCCACCTCTAGACTTAGTTTAAGAGACTTTCTAATCCTAGCGACACTATTCCTGAGTTGAACGATCAATCCTCCGGTACTTGTCACTATACTATACTACAACGATCAAGTACGCTGCCTGGTGGGGGTTGTAAGCTTCTCGAGATCCCTCGAGAGGTAAAGCCTACTGCGATTCCCACGTAACAAGTTTTTGGCGCCACAGCCCGGGGAATAGTTATTGTCTAGGTTATGATTTCTTTTTATTAGGTCTACTTGCTAGATTCCTTTCTAGTAAGATTTTATTTTTATTTTTAGGTTTCCCTTAGTCTATCTTTTTCTTCGTGCCTTTGTTAGTAAATTAAATTCATTGACTATTCCGTTGACCATTATGGAAAAAGCGAATCCACCCCTTTCCCCTAGTGAAGTGGCTTTGTTGCGTGAACAGATAGAGAATGAGATTAGGGAACTTAGGGAGCTTAATAGGTTAATTAATGTTGAGCTCGATCATGCATTTAGTGACCTAGCGACCGCCTTGTATTCAAATAAGGACCTAGGAGCTAATGATTTTAAGGATGTTGTTGAGGAACTTGAGGAAGGGGAGATAGATCTAAAGTCGGATGACTATTTCAATCTATATCCCACTAAGGGGGAGATTGTAACTTTGTCGGGAGAATTAAAGGTCTACATGTCTTTGTTGGGAACTTTACTTATTTCACTAACTTTATGGTTATTGAAGACCTAGCTAGTGTTATTCATTGCCGCTTATCCCATGTTGTGTTTGGTAAACCATTTATTGAAGAATCCAAGTTAGAATATGATGAGATAGAAGGGACAATCTGATTCGCTAGTGAAATCGATAGGATCACATATAGGATGCCTAATAGAATGAAAGAATTTCATTTTGTGCCTCGATTTGACATGGATAACATTGGTGCTTTTGAGGACATCAATGAAGAGGATAAGAAAAAGGGTATGAACTATGTATGGGAGAAGAAGAGCCTTTTCTATAAAGATTGCTTGACTCTAGGACCGAAATATAAAGTTGATAAGGAATTCACCAATAGAATTATAGGAGCAATTGAGAAAAAGGTGGTTGGTCTCTATAAAAAACATTTACAATCAGGTCCGGAATACAAAACTAAGATTGAAGATGACCTAGAGAATGAGACCAACGATGAGGTCACGTAATAGCCCATGACCTTGAGTCTAGCTACAAGACTCGTAAAATAAAGAAAAGCGCTTCTTGGGAGGCAACCCATGTTTTGTGTGATTTTTATTTGTTTGAATGTTATTTGCTTCCGTATGCATGCTTTATTTTTATTGTTGGTAGATCATGTTTCATACTAGATTGTGAAAATGCTCTATTTTGTTGTTTAACTTCGTCTTAACTTCATATAAAGGTATTTTGCAAAAGCTAAGTGTAAGGGGAAACCCCAAATTTGTTTCTAAGAACGAAATTGATCTTGATTCTCCACAATATTAAATGAACATGTGTATTAGTACTTGTTAGAGTCAAATGCTTGTATCGAGTCATAATGATGTTTTGCAGGATTTTCCAGAAAGTAGGACATAAGTTTTTCCAGAAATTTTCTGAAAACTTAACGTAAAGATTTCTGCAGGTTACTTCTGACGGCGTCAGGAGTTAACTCCTGACAGTGTCATGTGTAAAATTCTGGAAATTTTGTGAGTTTTGTTTTTCTAATGGAATCTTAAAGTTTTGGTTAATTATTTAGTTTTATAAACTCTAGGAAATCTGTAAACATTCATTCCACAAGCAATATATCTTAATTTGTTTTCTAGGACTTGTTAGTATATATAGATTGCTGCCGATTTTACGCGAGGTTGCCTTGTTTGTTTTCTCAGGTTTAACAGGTTATGTATGACAAGAAGATGATTTATTTTTCTGGAAGGGAAGCTTTGAATGTTCATTTTCTTGGAGGAAGATCTAACCTTGTTGCCACACTATCCACACCGAACGAATCAGGGGAGTATTTGCTTTCATTCTTTTACCTATTTCACTTTTACATTCTTTAATTGAACATTGGGGACAATGTTCATCCTAAGTGTAAGGGGAGGGTAAATGATAATACCTTATAGGATACTATTGCACCTGAGTTTGTTTGTTTGATGGTAGGTGTGTAATAAAACTAAGAGAAATACTTGTTAGTGTAATTTTAGCGCCAAATTTAAATTTTTTTAAAATATTTAGGAGTGAAACTTTAGCCTTAGCAAGCATCTCATGGATAGGAGTTGTATGACTAGCACAAAACCGTACCATTCAGAAAAATTTTCCACCCAAATATGTGAGGTTCGCCTTTAGATTTGATAGGAAAAGCATTCATTATTAGTGCTTATGAGTATACCGGTAGCATTTAAATTCTAGAACTTGCGTTAGTGATGCATCCCGAGACCGCTAGTGAGACTACATTCGTGTAGTAGTATTTACTACATGATAAGAAGCATTAGGATCACCCTTGTGTTAAACCCGTATCACAATCACTTGACCATTTAAGTCATATTACTTGACTAGTAAAGTCAATTAATTTTTCCCACACCTTAGCGTTGTACTCAATTTTAGTACACGAAACTCCTAGTACACCCCTCCGAGCATATCTTTTCGTTTCTAACTTTAAGCATCTTACTTAAAGGAAGAATTTGTTACAACCCACCCAAATGTGCAACCAAATCTCCTTAGCCTTCTGTGTATGCACTCATCTTTAGTGCATTATTATTACATGTTTAAACCCTTAGTTAATTATCTAATTGATTACATGGTTGCTAAGTCGAGTCATATCTTGTACATATTGTTTTGGGACTCATGGGACTCATGGGTAAAGTACTTATATTATGGAGTAATGGGGAAGAACATCATATATTACCCCCATATGTGCGTTAATCTTAAAAAGTACTCCAAGTGTTTTGATTATCTTGATTCGAGTCATTAGAGTAGTTTATTGTAAAGTATGTAAAAATTCAAGTGTAAGGGGAATGTACATTCCCTATGATGTATTATTTTGGATGGTAGGGTAAGAGTGTATGAATAAAAAAAATCAAAAAAATCAAAAGAAAGAAAAAAAAATATAGAAAAAAAGAAAAGAGAAAAAAAAAAACATACGGACTACCATCCCGTTTCATTTTATGTTTGTTTTAAGTTTTTGTTATTTTTGATTCATTAGCTTAAGTCGAGTCTAGTCTTGGCTTAGCAACGCTATATTGTACATGTAATTAACCAAGATGATTAACTCGCCACCAGTAAATATTGCATTTATCCAACAAAACTGTGTATTCCATATCCCTACACCAAACGTTACAACCCTTTGAAAGACCTCTTTGATAGTTTATCCTAGGTGCTTACGCCAAGTGGTGGAGGTTTGATCCTTTTCCAAGCCAATGGTAATCTATTTTTCTATGACTGGTAGTGAGAGATGTTTTCCATTTCCATATTGTGATATATACTTTATTACACCCGAGAGATGTGAGTATCTAAACACTATTTGTGAGGTGCTAGTATATGACCTCCGTGCTTGTCTTTGGTCATTAGTGGAACGATTATTTGTTGTAATTACTTTTATATTAGTGTTAAATGACCCCTAACTTGTATTTTGATTAGAATAAAAGCGCATTTGCTTGAGGACAAGCAAATCTCAAGTGTAAGGTTATTTGATGAGGCGAAAAGTGAACCGTTTTTAAGGGGTCATTTAAGCCCGAAGTTGAGATTATTTGATCAAATATTGCCCTAAATCGTTCCTTTTGTCATTTTAGATACTTTTGGAGTAAAATCTGGAAAAGGAAGCATTTTGGACGTTTTTAGAGCATAAAAGTGATGAAAATGGCAAAGTCTTAATTTTCCTTGCTGGGAACAGTACCTGACGGCGTCACATATTCCTTAATGACGGCGTCAAGAGTAATATAAAAGGTGGATATGGACAATACCCGTGATGATCCAGAAAGTTTTGTGCATTGGAGATGACGGCGTCACCCAAGGCCGTCATGATCCAAGTATTAGTGACGGCCCAGAAGAAATTTACACATGACGGCGTCAAAAGTGGTTCTAGGCAATCCGATTTCATTATAGGCGGCGAGTTGACGGCGTCACATGTTTACACATGACGCCGTCACCCTGTATTATCTATATATAGTTTTCCAAATTTCATTCATTGTGTGCAACTTTGAGGGAAAAACCCTAGGTCGAATTTTCCAGCTTTTTCAAGGGTTTCAACCCTTTGAATCTTTCATGTTCAATTTGAGATAAATACTCTTTCAATTCAATCAATATGTCTATGTGTTGTTTGAATATATCTTACGCTTGTCTTCAATTTAACATGCTAGGCTAGATCTCTTTTGTGTTTGCTTAGATGTAGTGAAACCTAGATGTTAATTATGGGTTGATTGTTTGTTTATAGTTGTTACGGATGATTGTATTCGATGTTAGGCTTAAGAAAACTGGCAGACTTCCATTGGTAACTTGCTTGAACGTCTTAAGAAACATGATCGGAGGTGTACTACGATATTTGGTTGTATTTAATGCGTAGGAGAATTCTAATGATCCCATGTTAGGAGCTTCTAACGGCTCGACATAGGAGTGAAGTAGGATCCTATAGAGTTAGGGAATATTGTACACGGCCCTACGACTAGTATTAAGGAATATGACCCGTTATCCATGCAATTGTAACAAGCTATCAACCTGTAAAAGATATCTAGGGAGTAATGAAACCTAAGTAAACACAACTTTCCCCATCATTGTTTACACCAAATTAGTATAATTAGATTTATTTTCATTTCTATTATTTTATTTTGATTGCATCTTTAGTTATTGGGTTAGTTGGCTATCAACTAATTTCGCCCACTCTTCCAAAACCCGGGATTTTATTTGATTTTATAAAACATAAAAAATACAAAAAGAATCATCCCCCACCTCTAGACTTAGTTTAAGAGACTTTCTAATCCTAGCGACACTATTCCTGAGTTGAACGATCAATCCCCCGGTACTTGTCACTATACTATACTACAACGATTAGGTACACTGCCTGGTGGGGGTTGTAAGCTTCTCGAGATCCCTCGAGAGGTAAAGCCTGGTGCGATTCCCACGTATTACTTACGCCTGCGCCCTAGACGTTAAGTTATACCAAATGGATGTGAAGAGTGCATTCCTCAATGGTTTTATCAATGAGGAGGTTTATGTGGCACAACCTCCGGGATTCATTGACTTCGCAAAACCTGATTATGTTTATAAACTAAAGAAGGCTTTATATGGACTCAAACAAGCCCCCTAAGGCTTGGTATGATTGATTAAAAGCATTTCTTATTAAACATGATTATTCTATTGGAATGGTAGACAATACTCTCTTCACTAAAAAGTAAAACCCGAATCTCATCATTGTTCAAATATATGTCGATGATATTATATTTGGATCGACTTGTCAAGAAATGTGTGAACTAAACTTCTTCCTAGGATTACAAAAAAAAATTAAAAGATGGAATATTTTTCAACCAATCTAAATACATTAAGGAAATGCTTAAGAAATTTGGCCTAGAAGATTCAAAACCCTTAAAAACACCTATGTCTACGGAAGTGAAACTCACAAGAGATGAAGAAGGTGAGTCCATAGGTAATACTAAGTATAGAGGAATGATAGGTAGTTTACTATACTTAACGACAAGTAGACCCGATATCATTGATGAGGCGAAAAATGAACCGTTTTTAGGGGGCATTTAAGCCCGAAATTGAATTTATTTGATCAAATATTGCCCTAAATCGTTCCTTTTGTGATTTTAGGTACTTTGGGAGTGAATTCTGGAAAAAGGAAGCATTTTGGACGTTTTTGGAGCATAAAAGTGAAGAAAACGGCAAAGACTTAATTTTCCATGCTGGGAACAGTACTTGACGGTGTCAAGAAGGAAAATGTGACGGCGTCAGGAGCAAATTGCATGACGACCCAGAGAAAACCTGAAGGCGTCAAATGAAGGGCATCAAGAGTTATTTTGGTGACGGCCTGAAGATGGATTACACATGACGGCGTCAGACCCAGATCTAGGCAGTCCGAGAACTTTATTGGCGGTGAGATGACGGCGTCAAAAATTTACTCTTGACGCCGTCACCTCACAAAATCTATATATACTTTTCTATTTTTCATTCATTAAGAGAGGAACTTGTGTGGAGAATACTAGGGTCGAACCTAATAAACCCTAGGTCGTTTGTAACAGTATTTTCAAGGGTTTTCACCCCTTGAAACCTTTCATGTTCAATTAAGATAAGTCTTCTTTCAATTCATTCAATATGTCTATGTGTTGTTTGAATATATCTTATGCTTGTCTTGATTATAACATGCTAGGCTAGATCTTTCATGTGTTTGCTTAGATGTAATGAAACCTAGATGTTGATTATAGGTTGATTGCTTGTTTATAGTTGTAATGGATGAATGATTTCAATGTTAGGCTTAAGAAAACTGGCAGATCTCCATTGTGTAACTTGCTTGAACATCTTAAGAAACATGAACCGATGTGTACTAGGTTTTTATGGTTGTATTTAATGCATGAGCGAATTCTAGTGATCCCATGTTAGGAGCTTCTTAGCCGGCTCGACATAGGAGTAAAGTAGGAGCTTATAGGATAGGGGAAGTAAGTACGCCACCCCATGAATGGTATTAAGGAATACAATCCGTCATCCACGCAACTGTAACAAGTAATTAACCTGTAAAAGATATCTAGGGAGTAGTGAAATCTAAGTAAACACAATTCTCCCATATAATTCTCACACCACTAGTATAATTTAGTTTATTTTCATTTTTATTATTTTATTTTGATTGAATCTTAGTAACTGGGTTAGTTGATTAGCAACTAATTCCGCCCACTCCTTCAAAAACCGAGATTTTAATTGCTTTTATAAAAATATAAAAAAATGCAAAAAGAATCATCCCTCATCTCTAGACCTAGTTCTTAGGTTTTCTAATCTTAGCGACACTATTCCTAAGTTGAACGATCAATCCCCCGGTACTTGTCACTATACTATACTACAACGATCAGGTACACTGCCTGGTGGGGGTTGTAAGCTTCTCGAGATCCCTCGAGAGGTAAAGCCTGGTGCAATTCGCACGCATCAATCATGTTTAGTGTTTGCCTTTGTGCTCGCTTTCAAGAGGATCCCAAAACCTCTCACCTAGAAGCGGTTAAGCGTATCTTCCGATACATTAAAGGCACTATACACTTAGGATTATGGTATCCTAAGGGATCCGGTATAGAAACCAATGTCTATGCGGATTCGGATCATGCGGGAGACTACGTGGACCGAAAGAGCACTAGCGGTATTTGCACGTTCATGGGATGTTGCCTAACATCTTGGTTTTCCAAGAAGCAAACCGCTTTTGCTATTTCGACCACCGAAGCTGAATATGTAAGCGCTGGAAAGGCATTTCAATAAGCACTATGGATGAAACAAGCTCTCGTAGACTATGGCGTTAGGTTAGAAAATATTCCTATAATGTGCGACAATAAAGGTGCTATAGATTTAAGTAAGAATCCCGTTCAACACTCTAGGACTAAACATATAGAAATACGTCACTACTTCCTTAGGGATAATGTATAAAAAGGTAATATATCTATAGAAAAGGTTGCATCGGAAGATAATATTGCGGATATATTCACTAAACCCCTTAAGTGTGAACTATTTAACCACTTGCGTTTAGGATTAGGAATGATGGAGCAAATTGACTAAATTCTATTGCATTTTCGTTAATCACTTATTGCATAAAATTTCTTTCTTTTCTTGTCTTCGTTTCTGAGTCTAGGAATCTATTTCGCACAAAATTGAAGATTGGGAATTCTACATTGCATAAACATTTTTATAAAACCCAATCTATTTTATTTAAACAATTCCACTTCTAGGAAACACAAGAAAATCATTTTTTCTTGTATTTTTGAATAATGCTAAAAACGTTCTTTAAATCATGCATGAAATTTCACATGAATTGTCAAAATATATAATCTAATATATATCCTTGACATTCATGGGTTAAGCAAATTGAATTAAGGAGAATTTGGATTGCTTCTTAGGATATCTTCATCTTTGCATTAGGAGTCGAAGCAATCACATCTCCACATTTGTTGCATATAGGCGCACACTAGAACAAAGTCAAGAATTACATTGTCACATTTGTTCCATCACTAGTTTCTCACTCTCTAGTTGCCTTTGCCCTTACACTAAGTTAGTTGTCTTAGGAAGAATGACTTACTTATTTGCTCTATTACATTATTGTTTTTGCATGCATGCTTAGTTGAAATTATATTATATACTTATTTGCCTACATACATATTTTACATGCATATTTCATTAGGATAATACATGCATAGTTTCCTAAAGAGATGGACTTGCCCAAAAACCAAACCTCAAAACAAACATCTTTCTGGAAGAATTTATGCCAAAAACCCTTTTCTGTCAATCTGGGAACCAGGACCTGGGCAGCCCCCATAATTATAAAGGGCGGCCCCCTTAAAATTAAAGGGGCCGACCGTTAATTAAGGGGGCGGCCACCTGAAGGTTGAGGTTCCCTGTTTGCTTTCTGCTTTTTAGCCCATTTCACCCTATTTTGATTCTTTACTTCCCTAAATTCACAAACATATTTTGTCTAACAAATCCACCACATATTATCCTTTCATAAACACATAATCATCATACTATAAATACCCTTCTTCATCATAAATCATTACTCAACCCATCATGTCATCTCCAAACCACCCAAGATCTAAGCCTTCAAGAGTTGCAAAGATCTCCGTCAAACCCGTGTGGAGAAGAAAACTTGATACTTGTCAAAAGTCCACCTCAATCAATGATGTTGTCTCCAACCAACCAACACCTAAACATCAAACTCACCCAAATGAAACCTCTCTTTTACTTCAACATGACAACCCAACAATCTCCCCCTTATCACAACTTCGACGGGGAGTTCTTTTATATATTTTCAACATAATCTTTTTCAATAATCAATGAATGTTTCTTGTGTCTTAATATTTTCATGCATTCTTATTAGTTCTTTTATATATTTGTTCCTTGGATCACATATATATTACTTGTACTATAAATATTTTTGCATGCTTTCCATATCTCGATTTGCCTTTTAACCTTAAAACGAGAGGGAGTACACGTCGAGGGGGAGTTCTACATTCGTCGGGATAACCTTTTTGATGCTAACAAAAAGGGGGAGAAATGACATAAACTTACTAAATACTTGTATATATATTAATTTTTGATTTAGTGAGTTTAGATTTTGTAATCATCAAAAAGGGGGAGGTTGTTGATATAAATAATGCATAAAAACGTTATTAATATTTCTCGATATCCCTACGTTTTGACAATCACAAATGTAAAATCATTAAACGTAAAATCATTGCGTAAACAAGTATTTAGTTACAAATATCATCCAATCCAACTAAATCACTTAAGGTATGAATAAACAAATGTCTACATTTTATGATCAAAGGGATTTTTATTTAGACACTACAAATTTTATAAAATGTTACAAATATTTTATATATTTTAGAAAAACACTTTTGGTAATTAAAGAAAAATGTTTAATTCATAATAAATATATGAATTCAATTTTTTTTTTTAACTAAAATCAGTTAGATTTTCACCAAATAAACTTTCACCAGAAAAAGACAAAAGAAATGGCCGTTACAGGAGGGCGGCCCTCTTAATTATAAGGGGCGGCCCCTTTAATTTTAAGGGGCCGGCCACCAATTAAGGGGGTCGGCACGCTCCTGTGGCCAGTATCTTTTGCCTATAAATACTGGTTCAGTTCTGCCATTTTTCCTCACCTTTTGCACGAAAATTTTCAGTCCCAATCCTTTCCAAACACACTTCTAAATCCTTTGATCATAAGATTATTAGTCTTTGTTTCAAGTGATTCAATACCTCACCATTCAAAGTGCAAGAGAAGAATACTCCTTCAACATCAAGTTAAGAAGTATTTTAGATTTGTGTATATAGTCTTGTAGTTGTGTATATTATTTGTAAAGGTGTCGTATAACAACCCACAAAATTCACCACTATCATTTTCACTACAAATACCTATGTCAGGTATTTCACAGGTAATTTTTTGCTTTTTATATACATTCATTACCTGCATGACTCTCTAGACTTGCTCAAGTATCCACACAAACCAAATATCTCTACCCACACATCCTATTAACCTCTAGTATGTCAAGCATAAGATCACAACAACACCACAATAAGTAATCTACCAACCTAACACACTAAACTCATCACAAAACCCTAATATAACCCTAATTAAGCCCTAATCAGGCCTTTGTGTTTGCAAAACCCTAATTGCTTATCTAAACCCATTCGAAAGTGTTCAAGGCTTATGTATGAGTTACCTTAGGAACAATAGGATATCTTAGCACCCTTAGACCCTAGTACAACCCTTTAGAGCTTAGGTACAAGTCCCTTAAGCACAAAACCATAACTAGGTCATAACTTCCCGGAATTAGGTCTAAACTATCCCAAAACTTCACAATAAGCTACCACCACTTAGTGTAAGCCTCTTAGGACCTAGGACACTCGTAGGACACTAATATAGGCACTAAACCCTAAGCTAGACCCTAATCTCCCACTAAGCCAAATTAGGATAAAACTAAACCTAAATTAGTTAAACCTAAACATAAGCACCTCAAGCACCTCAACCTAGTACCCTAGCACCTTAGTAATGCTTAGCACACACCCTAGCACCTCTAAGCAACCACACAAGGAGGTGCATCACCTCCTTGTCACCACCTTAAGCCTGCGGCTAAACCACCACCACCACCGTCCTACTCCGCCCCCTAGCTACACCATAGCCTATCCTCATCACCCCTTAGACCCTTTGTGACTTTCCCTAGCCTTCCTTACTCAGCAACCCCCCTCCTCAACACCATACCACCACCTTTGCCACCTAAACCTCTCGCTAACCCTATAAATACCCTCGTACCCTCTCCATTTCATTCCACACCTTTTCTCCTATCTTAACCACTTACAATATGTAGTTAGTAGTAGTATTAGGACCCTAGTAGCCATAGAAGTCGAGTACCATAAGCCTTGAACCCTTTTCGAACTAGTTTTGCCCTAGAAAACCCTAAAACCCCATGTTAACCTTTCTCTAGCCAAGTAAGTTTTCATTTTTAATTCTACTAGCTTTATTACTATATTAGGATAGTTATAGGATGCCTTAGATCATATTAGAAGCCTTGCCTAAGCCTTGATCACTTAAACATGCTAGTTTTCTTTTTAAAACCCTAATTATGCACTAAATACTAAATATATACTATAAAACCTTATAATAAGCTATAAGCTAGTTTAATTAACTTAAATAAGCTAATATTAGTTAAACATAAGCTAGGAAGACTTTTTATTTTATAAAAATATATAGTTTGCATGGAATTAGGACTAGTTTTGCAAAGTTTTCCATGCATAGGGGTATATATGGTAACTTTCTGAAAATATTAAGTCTAGGGACTATTTTTGACATTTCTTAGAAGTTATAAGTATAAGGACCTTTTTGCAAAGTTATATAACCTTAGGATAAAAAGTAAAATAGTTATAAACTAATAAGGACTAGTTTTGCAAAAGTTATAAAGTTAAGGGTATAAATAGTAAACTTTGAAAACTTATAAGTCCAAGGGTCAATCTTGCCATTTTCTTAAAATATATAAGTATAGGGACTAAAATTAATAAGTTTAGATAGTTATTAATATAAGTATATAAGTCTAGGGTAGATTTTGTAAATATAAAAACTATGAGGGTATAAAGTAAAAATATTATATAAATATAAAACTTAATTAAAGTTAGAAGCATAACACAATACTAGGGAGCTTCATGTGAGGAGTACCATGTGCATATTTCGTTTTGACGAGTTTGCTAGGTTTACGAATTAAAGTGCCTTGGCTCCTCAAACGATTATTGCATGTACTTCTGGTTTATGATGGCCCGAACGGTGTTATGTTATAACTAAAATTAATAACAACATAGCTCAATATTAGGGAGCTTCACGTGAGGAGTATTAACTTCTGAATTATGATGGCCCGAACGGTATTATGTTAATAACATAATACAATAGTAGGGAGCTTCATGTGAGGAGTCTTATACTTCTAGATTGTGATGGCCCAAACGGTGTTATGTTATATCAAAAACATTAACAAACCTAAGAATGATTACTTAAGAAACTTAAACAAGATAACTAAAGCTTGACATACATCCACACCAACAATACCACCAGGATACGTGAGTAGGCAGTCTAGTTTTTGAGTCACTTTTCATATCAATTAGATTTCTCTAAGCCCATGTGAGTTTTCATAGCCTCACTCTTTTAAATGCTTTACAAACCCTGTAAGGGGGATACATGTTAAATGCTTTAAATCGAATACAAGTCTTTTTCTTTGGTTGTTGCACGAGTAAACTATCTGCCACCCCTACACAACAAAATTCATGAATCTAATCGTTTGGGATATTTTACCCAAGTGAACGCGAATATAATAGATAGATCTATTGGAGTTTGACAACTCCCGTTGGTACTATCTCTCACTGGAGATTACCAATAAGTATTATATTTGAACCCTCACTGAAGGATTAACTTTGGCAAGTTATCCTTCCCATCCCCTCATGATTGAGTCTGCAGCCCCCATGACCCGGATTGTTAACGCGTGGTTCGTGAGCTTAGTGCAACAGACCAACTGACCAACCCCTGATAATTGTACATGCATTACAATTATCACACACACACACACACATTATATTTTCCTTAAAGGGTGTAACAACTGAACCCTGAGGAACTTCTTTTCACTAACCCCTAAACCTATGACTCTCACTAAACACCTAGTGTTGACTTTTAAGCATGTATCCTAGGTAACGGAGCTCTGTGGAAGTTATGGCATGGAGAGGCACGAGACTTGAAATACTTTCTATTTGGTTATCATTCAAACATGACATCTCACACTTAAATCCACAGGACCTCAACTTATAAAACTCTGATAATTTTAATGAATGATAACTCATTTTTATAAAATGTCTCATTTTTATAAAATGTATCTATGATCCATGAGGTAATACTCCAAACACTTAATCCGTTGTGATCAGTGAAAAATGGGGGGTGTTACATGTAGAGTGTTTATAATAGGTAGATCTAGGTGTGTTAGTAGTGAAGAGAAGTAATGAAATAGATGTAGTGTTGTGAAGAAGAAGTAGTGAAGTAGTGTGAAGGTGTGAAGTTGTAGTGCTGTGTAGAAGTCGTGAGAAATTGTGAAGAGTCGTGAGATTGGTTCTAGCTACTATTAAAACTCGACATTTAGCTTATTGTCGTTAATTGGTGTAAGCAAAAGTTGTGTAAGGTTTCTCCGCCATAAGGGAGCTTGTTGATATAGTGAAGAAAACTCTCGAGTTAGGTGCTCGGGGAGTGGAGTAGGGCGAAGAGGAGCTTCGTAGCCGAACCACTATAAATCCTTTGTCTTGTGGTGCGATCTTTCCATCTCCATATCTTTATTTACTTATCTATATTGTTATTGCTTACTTTCTTATATTAGTATTCACAAGTGTGTAAGTATTGATCTCACATAAAACTAGAATCGAAGATTTTGTAAACAAAATTTTTATAAATTTAAAAACGACGTAAAACTATTCAACCCCCCCCCCCCTTCTAGTTTTCCACATAAGTACTTAATCACTTCGTGCAAAAATGATGACAATTTGAAAATGTCATAGGTTTTTGGTAATTCAGTGGGTGTTTGAAATTCCATTATAAGGAAACTATGTGGTTATTACGTGTTTTTTTAATAACCATGATTTTTGACTTTTTGACCGACTAATCCACTGAGTTTGAATTTATTGAAACACAAAAATAAATCATGTAAAGCTCTTCTATTTCAGAGTTGTTTGCAACTAGCAGGAATTAAAATTGAGACATTAAACATTTTATTGAAATGATTATTTGTTTCTTTTTTTATAAACAATGCAGAATTCAGAAAGAAAAGTTGATCTCCAAAAATGTGTTTTGGTAAACCATTTTTGTAAGACGGTGATAGCCAGCAATGTCGAGCGGCTTATGTATTTCGCTCCAAAGACAATGTGTGAAACTCTCCATAAATCCTTAAAAATGATTTTTTTTAGAGACGTTAAGTTTATAAAATAAAATTCACACACGCAATCATTATGTAAAGAGTAAATTACATGGTTCGTCCCTGTGGTTTGGGGTAAATCCCTAATTGAGTCCATATCTTTTTTTGTTGCGTGACTGATCACTATGTTGAAACTATTGCACACCGTTCGTCTTTATTGGTAACTGTCTTTATCTTCTTCGTTAGCTCTCAGTCTTCAAGTAGCAACGTTAGTCTGTTAACCAAACGATCATCTGCAACGTTAGTCCTTTATACTAATAGTCATTTCTAATTAAATAAAAATTTAGTTTTCTAACGTAACTCGTCCGTTTTCTTACGTTTTTTTCTGTTTTAAATGTTTTCGCCCGTTTTGCTACGTATTCGTACATTTTTCTTACGTTTTTATATGTTTTCGCCTGTTTTACACGTTTTCATCCGTTTTACATGTTTTTATCCGTATTCACATGTTTTCGTCCGCTTTTCTTACGTTTTCGTCTGTTTTATACGTTTTCACCCGTTTTGGTATGTTTTCATACATTTTCTTATGTTTTCGTCGGTTTTTATAGGTTTTCGTCCGTTTTTATACGTGTTCATCCGTTTTTATACATTTTCGTCCGTTTTTACACGTTTTCGTCCGTTTTTATATGTTTTCGCCCATTTTGTTACGTTTTATATGTTTTCATCCGATTTTATATGTTTTCGCCCATCTTGCTACGTTTTCATATGTTTTCGTCCGTTTTACTATCGTTTTTACAAGTTTTCGTCCGTCTTACTCGTTTTTATCCGTTTTCGTCCGTTTTTACATGTTTTCATTCGTTTTATACGTTTTAGTCTGTTTTTTTCTTTTTATAGGTTTTCGCGTGTTTTGTTACGTATTTTTCCGTTTATATACGTTTCCGTTCATTATTACACGTTTTCGTCCATTTTTATAAGTTTTTGCCCATTTTTAAAACGGATGAAAACGTATAAAAATGAATAAAAACGTAATAAAATCGGTGAAAACGTATGAAAATGTATAAAAACATACGAAAACATAAGAAAGACGGATGAAAATGTATAAAAACGAATGAAAACTTATGAAAATGGACGAAAACGTTCAAAACGGACGAGAATGTATAAAAATGGACAAAAACATATAAAAATGGATGAAAACGTATAAAAGCGGACGAAAACGAATAAAAACGTAAGAAAAACGGGCGAAAACATATAAAAATAGACGAAAACGTATGAAACGTAGCAAAACGGGCGAAAACGTATAGAAACGGATGAAAACGTATAAAACGTAAGAAAACGGGCAAAATGTATAAAAACAGACGAAAACGTAAGAAAAAAGGATAAAAACGTGTTAGAACGGACGAAAACGTATAAAAACAGACAAAAGCATAAGAAAACATACTAAAATGGGCGAAAACATATAAAAACAAACGAAAATGTAAGAAAAACGGACGAAAACGTGTTAAAACGGACAAAAACGTGTTAAAACGGACGAAAACGTATAAAAATGGACGAAAACGTGTAAAAACAGAGTAAAACGTGTAAACATTTAAGAAAAATAGATGAAAACATATAAAAACAGACGAAAACATAGCAAAACGGGCGAAAACGTATAAAAACGGACGAAAACGTATAAAAACGGCAAAAACGTAAGAAAATGCAAGAAAATGTAAGAAAACGGACGAGTTATGTAAGAAAACCAATTTTTTATTTGATTAGAAATGACTGTTAGTGTAAAGGACTAACGTTGCAAACTATCGTTTGGTTAATAGACTAACATTGCCACTTGACGACTGAGAGCTAACGGAGATGATAACAACGGTTAGCGATAAGGACGAACGGTGTGCAATAGTTTTGTAGAACCCTTTAAAAATTTCTTGTAATTATATCGTTAATAAATAAATAATCCTTCGTTATCGTTACTAATTCCCATTTTCTCAGAATAATTTGAAATTTTTCTTATTATATTATTTTGACGATTATCACAAAATAATATAATTCACAAAATGACGGAATTAATCCTCGACACATTACACGAAACCTAAACATTTCATTTAATCCTAATTATATTTCCTAAATATAATTAAAATTCCTAATCACACTTAATTAACCAAACGGACCCTTAATTATTTTTCAGCCCATCTCTCATTTACTATTCATAGGCCCAAGGCCACAAGCCCAACTTCCAAAATTTTAATAATTCATCCGATCGACTAAGCTTCAAGCCTCCCAAAACGCCTCGTTTAACCTCGATTCTTATACACAACGTACCAATATTTTTACACCATCTCGTTAACCACCTAGCCAACTATTAGTGTGTCAAATCCCAAGTTCATTGGACGACGTTTGATACATTTTTAAGAGGCAAAGTGATCGACCTATATTCAACCCAATAGATTCATAAATTATTCAAAACTTAACCGTTTTGATTCCCGTTTGTTCCTACATGTTCCTAATAATATTTCTAAGATGATTTTATGTTCAAATGTCAAAGAGGATCAGTTATATTCAAGTGGTATACGATTTGGCAAATCATATACACATATATATGGTTGGTCGACATGAGTATGATTCATCAAGACAATTCCCACCTTTCATGCACTCTCATCCTATATTTTAACAATATAAACTCACCTTAGACCTTAGGTTTTACTGACATTGAATAGTGCATGAGGTTTCTTAGAAATATTTCACACATACGTGTTATACTTTGAAACCATATATAGCATACATGCATGCATCCGTTCCTTACCATTCTCATACTCTCACACATATTTATTTCTTCCTAAAAACTACTCTTACAAGACCAGAAGTCGATTGCAATATTGTTTGGAAGCA
The DNA here is from genome assembly GCA_030686995.1 of Artemisia argyi. NCBI lineage: Eukaryota > Viridiplantae > Streptophyta > Magnoliopsida > Asterales > Asteraceae > Artemisia > Artemisia argyi. The sequence goes on along the minus strand of CM060705.1, from coordinate 83,694,333 downwards.
AGAAAAGGGATATCGGGTTTGATATATACGTATAACGTTTGGGTTATACATTGAACGAGATTTTCCTTGTGTTCCATACTTTCACTCTCGATTCTCTACCACCTCAAGGGTGTTGTAAGTTATTTCTACTCGTTTCCATTCAAATCACACGTTAAAAATTAGTCATACACCTTGTTTATAATTGCTTCGATCATATATACATTTTACACATATATTACACGTATATATTGTCACTTAGAACACGAACGTGGTTAGCCTCTATCTTGGAAGGCCTAGGAGTCACGTAGCACACAAAGTTCACGTTAGTTTAAACGTTACATGCATTACACGATCATATTTTAAACCATGTTCCATCGTATGAAATTTAGTAAAAACACTTAGTAATATTTTCAAAGTTTTCAAATATATAACCGATTCAAACATGCTACGAAACATTAGTATAACTTTAAATTTCACGTAACATGAGTACTACTACCTCCGTCCCAATTTATTTGTCCACTTTTAATTTTCAAAGTCTTTTGTTGTCAACTTTGACCTTAAATATGTTTATTTGTGTTATTTAATATTTGATGCAAAATATATGAATAGATTGAGTTTTAAGTGTATTTTTAATTTGTATAATTTTCATCAAGTATTATATAACACAAATAAGAATATTTACGGTCAAAGTTGACAAAGAAAGACTCAAAAAGTCAAAACTGGACAAATAAATTGGGACGGAGGGAGTATATTATTACATGACTCAATAGACCACCTAGAAAACTACCAATTTCATTTATACAACTTGTAAAAATACTCACGTTTTGACACATAAATCGACTCATTTTGAATCGACATAACAAGGTCTTCAACTCCAAAATTTCATTTAAAAACTTAATATTATCGTGTGGGCTCAATTCAAGCCCAATAAGAAATAACGATACGTAAGCCCACTGGGCTCATATGAAATGTTTTTAGAATCATAAAAATAGTCCAAGGCCAGGCCCAAAATATTTTCCATGCCCTCGCCTCTAAAAATCTTAACGGGCCTTATATTGGTTCGTTAATGGCCCATAAGCTAAAAAATAAGCTTTTCGTTAAATAAGGAGTTGAAATCAGCTTATTATTGACTTAATAAGCCACGGAAATTTTTAGAAAATTTTTATAATCATTTTTGTAATTTTGGACTAAAAATGTAACGCGACGACACCTAGAAGGACTAAAAGTGTAAATATTGAAAAGTAAGGACTAAACCTGTAAAAACAGAAACTTAAGGGTAAAAATTGATGAAAGTTAATATTCTAAGCCTAATATTGATTATTGGACAATTAGAGGACTACAGTTGAATTTATTTATAAAAAGGACTAACAGTGTAACGCAAACGTCGTTAGAATAAAAATGGTAAAATTGAAAAAAGGACAAGGACTAAACATATTCTATTTATCATTCTTATTTATTTTCTATTTTTGTAAATTTATTTCGTATTACATTTAAACTTTTATTTTTACTAATATATATATTATTTAACGTAACGTTAATAATATATATAACGATATTTCAAAAGTTAATATTTTACTTACGATTAAAAAGGTAAAACTTCGATGGATAATTTAAATATTATATTTTGTCATATCATGCATATCACAAGAATTACACTGCACATCACCTATTCGTCATAACGAATATTTATTATTCGTTATTCGTTCGTATTTACCAAATAGTATTTGGTCAAATTCTTAGATAAATTTATTTATCAGGTTGTGTTTCGAAGCCGTTATCATAAATTCATCCGACTTTATTTTCTTCATTTCAGTATCAATCAAGGTGAGTCATAGCCTCACATTTACTTATTTTCAAACTCCGTGAGGGGGATACATGTTATAAACAGATCGCAAGTAATTTTCTGTATGCTTTCTGACTTGATATATGCCTAAGTTAGCTATTGCCAAAAGTCCCTTGATCATGAGCCATTAATCACTGTTATGTGAACGCGAATATAATGAATAGATCTATTTAAGGTTTGACAGCCTGTCCCATTAATACTTGACGGAATGCCATTATGCATGTGGTTAGTCGTATTAGTCGTGATAATTATATTTGAGTAAAAATAGGAATTGGCAAATCACCTATTACACGAGGGCAAAATTATCATTGATTTGATAAACACCTCCGTTTTTACGGTATTTGTTAACGTTTGTGTGTCATGAGACTTAGAGCAATATATAAACTGCAATATCAATATTTTCAAACTGATTGTATTTCTAATACAATCTTACTTGTGTATCAAAATGATTACTAAATTCAAACTCTATGATATCACTCAACATTTTTGTTGACTTTTAAGCATGTATCTCAGGTTTTTAGCAGGGGAAGCAAGCATGGAACGGGCGGCAAAAACTTCAAAATTTATCTACTTTATTTCAATAATGGTGTAAAATAAAAGATGTTTGATTCAGTTTAAAACATCAAGACTTTTATTATAACACTCTGATAAGGACCTCTTGTATTTGAATTTTTATAAATGAATTTATGTTTTAAAACGTCTCTTTCGAGCCATTTTCTATCATTATGACTTCGATCATCACCGTAACACCCTAATTACTATACCGCTGCCGCATTTCAAATTAGGGGGTGTTACAAGTTTCAACATAGGGATTAATCATGCAACAAAAAAAATATATAGGAACTCAATTAAGGATTTACCCCAAACTACGAACCATGTAATTTACTCTTATGTAAATATGATTGGTGACCGGTGAGTAAGATGAAAGAAGAATTATTATACAAGTATATTTGACAAAATTAATTGTTATTATAACCAAAGATGAAGCAATAACACCCGAAATATTATAAAAGAATATTATTAACTAGAAGTAGCATTTAATTTTTAAAAATGATAAACTATTAGCTTTTTTATAACTTTTTATAAATTTTATCTGCCAAACAAAAATTATATCATAAATAGTTTATTTTATAAAAACAAACATAAATTTCTCCCAATGTGCCAAAAATCAATTGTCATTTGATTGCGTGTCAAATGTTTTGAAATTTTTTGTTCAATATAAGAGAGTAAGATCGAATGAGAAATATAATTAAAATGAGAAAAAAAAAATCACAAGCACGAATTTTAAATGCATTCCAAAGAATAGATGGATATTCCTATCATTTCTCTATCCTTATTTAAAATATGGTGCTAGTATTTCTTTTCACTTTTTTCATTTCAATAATTATTCTCATTAGATTTTTTCCTGAATATAATATTGCTCTTTGTTTAACCCCGTCCCAGAACACTATATTTGTAAGGATTTATATTCTTATTTCAACAATTCTTCTAACTAAATTCCTTCTTGAATATAACATTGCTCTTTTCTTTAACCTCGTCCCGAAACATTTTATTTGGAGAGATCTATATTTTACTTTTTTTAATTATATTAAGTGGTTTGGAGAGATTTTTATTTTAACATCTTAAATGAGAAAAAGAAAAAAAAAATGTGAACCCAATAAAAGGAAATAAAGATTTGAGTGCAAGAAAACAACCCGTTGATCCAAACAACTCCAAAAATATTTAGCAAAAAGTTAAGGGTAAAATCTATAAATACTCTATGTACTAACCAAAACAACTCGTTATGCTTTATGAACTTTTAAACCACTCATTATGCTCTTAAAAATCTTACACGTTAGTCCCTGTGGTCGCAGAATCTTGCAGTGTCTATCCTTTTGCCTAATGGTCGTTTGTTTTTAGGGTTATCTCTTTGCACCGTCTATCATTTTGTAAGTGTTTTCCCGTTTTTTATAAGTTTTATACGTTTTCGTTTGTTTTTACACGTTTTCATCCGTTTTTATATGTTTTCGTCTGTTTTATTACGTTTTTATACATTTTCATCTGTTTTTATTCGTTTTCGTATGTTTTCATCCGTTTTATATGTTTTCGTTTGTTTTTACACGTTTTCATCCGTTTTTATACATTTTCATATGTTTTTATCCGTTATTACACATTTCCGTTCGTTTTCATACGTTTTCATCCGTGTTTATACGTTTTCGTCCGTTTTTATCCGCTTTTATACTTTTTTCGTTTGTTTTCATATGTTTTCATCCGTACAAAAAAATGGACGAGAACGTATAAAAAGGGACGAAAACGGATAAAAACATATGAAAACAGACGAAAACGTATAAAACGGATAAAAAGTATGAAAACGGACAAAAACATATAAAAATGGACGAAAACATATGCAAACGGACGAAAATGTATAAAAATGGATAAAAACATATGAAAAGGTATAAAATTTTATGAAAATGACCATTAGGAAAAAGATAGACGCTGCAAGATTCTGCAACCACATGGAGTAACATGTAAGATTTTTTAGAGCATAATAATTGGTTTAAAAGTTCATAAAACATGATGACTTGTTTTGGTTTTATTAAATAGAGTCAAAACTTAATCTGTAAAGGCATAAACCCTTTTCTATTTCAGGGTGAAATTCCTAAAATCCTAATTCTTGAAATCATTGTGACAATAATGTCAACAACAGCAACACCAAGAGGCTGGTTCTTCAAACCCACCATCCAAACAACATCAGTTCCAATTCATTCTATGAAACCCAATTCATTAAAGCTTCGTGCTTGTTTCGTTGAGTACCCTCTTGCAACCAAACTCATGGTCAGAAGTAAGTCACTTTACTTCAGTTTGCTCCAAAAAAGTACTGTAACAAATTTATGATACAGTAGGTTTTTATTGTCATAGGTAATTCGAATTCATTGTATAATCAAATTGTTTGTTAGACTGGTGACTCAAGTTCAATTTCTGCTGGACACAACTCAAGTTCAAACCCTGTGAATTAGTGGGCCATAAAGGCCGGAAACCATGGTTAAAATATATATATATATATATATATATATATATATATATATATATATATATATATATATATATATATATATATATATATATATATAAGATAAGAAATGAAAGCTACAAAATAGGGTGTAACATGTTGTTGTTTTAGGGGGTATTTGAGATTGTGTTTTGAAAATGAGTACGTGATATAGAATATTTTGGAACTAGATGATGACCTGTAATGAAACGGGTTGTTACAGGATGTGCTTTTCGTTGTTTGAAGGTGTGGTAATCAAGTTGTTTGATTATTTTGCTAGGTCTGATTATTTAATGATTACATCGAGTAAATGACCGATCATATTCCGGTATGTACTATGTAGAGTACCAGTAGTCCAGTACATAAGCTAGTCCTAAACTGGTTCTCCAGAAGGTGATTATTTCTCACTGAAACAACTGGAATCAATTTAACACCGCCCAAATGCTGGAAACTATTCGCGACTATAAAAATACAATAATTAGAGTCAAAATGCATTGTCAAACGCCCCGTATGAAGTTAAGAAAACATGATTAGTGGGTCATTTTAGGGGGAATTACTTGTTGAAAGGGTCATTTCATTCAAGGATAACAAAGTAGGGAAACTTGTGGATTTATCAAGACAAGTTTTTTTGTAATGCTGTCAATAGCCAAGCTGATCATTTTAATTAATTAGTTTTGTACAAAATGATGTTTTGTTAAAACGTCACGATAGAATGATACACCTTTGATAATATGTTGCTACTTCTACACTGAAGACTGGCAGAATGGGAAACAAATAGGAGAACAGAAACTCGTTGGCGTGCTACAACTTGTGTCAAGCTATTACTAAACTTGTATTTCAATGGGTTTAGATCAATGTTGTTTAGTTGCAAACTCTGTACGAAATTTCTATTTCCTCATCTGTTGGTTAGACTATTTCGGTCATGAGCTTGAGATAATCCAACTGTTTTGAATTGCAGATTTATCCTATTCCACCAGCGAAAGCTCACTAAAGGAAGAATTTTCAAATTTTGGCCAAGTAGCTGAAGGTATGCAGCTTTTTTTTATACCTGCAAGATTTGTCGACGATAAACTGTTTCCATCATGACTACTCCACTCGTCACACAGACAGTTTACAATTTAATTCTAAACATTTTCTTTCTGTCTTTAACTATATACCATCTCGTTTTCCGTATAGTTAAACTTGTTAAGGACGAAACCTCCAAGAAATCAAAAGGGTATGCATTCGTCCAGTATACGAATCAAGATGATGCCATAAGTGCTCTAGAAAGCATGGATGAGAAGGTTTTTCTTTGCCTTTGGTTTATGTTTGCTAGTGTTTTGTTTAAACTTTAGAAACTAAATTTCACTTTTGTGCAGTATCTTGATGGCAGAGTAATATTTGTTGAACTTGCAAAACCTATAAAGGATAAAAAGAGTTTCTACCCAAGAACCTCTGGACCACCTCAGGATTTACAAGTTTTGGCTCAAAAGGAGGCAGGCGATTAATGGAAATGACAATTTATGATTGTCTTGCTTCGGGTAAGACAGTAGACAGTGTTGGATGTTATAGAGTTACATGTAATATCAAAGAGAAGTATTGTTGTAAAGATTTTTTTATTGTTGTCAACTACTCAACTGTGTGAACAATTATAAGCAAAGGCTATCACGCTTTTTCTTGCATTTTGCAAACATGGATTCCTGACTAAGAAATTGGTACGTCATATAGTATTATCTCATGTACTTATAAACTGGTTGCCATTGTTTATGGTTTACCTCTAATTAGTTAATCTAGTGAGATAAATAAATAAGCTCAAAAGCAAATGGGTCAATACCAGCAAAGTTGCCAAAAGTGTACTTTAATGCGTAAAACCGCAGAAGTATATCTGGGTGAACCAAACATCACATCTCGATCACACTGCTGAGTGCTGACATGTTACCCAAACAATCTAAAATGTTTGTTTTGCCATCCCTAAGATCATCCACAATGCTCCAAATCTTCAGTAGACAGTGTTGGATGTTATAGTTACATGTAATATCAAAGAAAAGTATTGTTGTAAAGATTTTTTGTTGTTGTCAACTGTGTTAACAATTATAAGCAAGAGCTACTACGGTTTTTCTTGCATTTTGCAAACATGGATTCCTAAGAAATTGGAATGTCATATAGTATTATCTCATGTACTTATAAACTGGGTGCCATTGTTTATGGTTTACCTCTAATGAGTTGATGTAAGATTAAATAAATAAACTGGGTGCCATTGTTTATGGGTGCTCAAAAGCAAATGGGTCAATACCAATAAAGTTGCCAAAAGTGTACTTTAATGAGTAAAACTGAAGTATATCTGGGTGAACCCAACACCACATCTCGATCACACATTGCTGACATGTTACCAAACCAATCTAACATGTTTGTTTTGCCATCCCTAATGGCTGGTTTCTTATCTGAGTGTTGTACTCATGCCCATGTCTGCTGCAAGTCTGAAACAAAATCCTTTACTCTCTTGTACAGCGCTTGGCCTCAAAAGTTGGGAGTTGTGGCAACCCCATGAGAAACACATGAAACCAAACTTGAAAATGAGCAACACGGAACACAACAAACAATAACCTATGTACAATGTGTGGTGTGTTAATGATATTTTGCTTGATACAAATAGCAGATCTGTTTTCGACTGCAAAAGACTAATTGGGATTTTACGTTTACAGAAAAAGAATCATAAAACGGCCATATAAGATTAACAGACGCTAAGAGAGAGCTTTACACTACAAAGATAGATGTATCATGTAACTTTGTATAAGTAACTACATAAGCAAGCGGTTTATGGCCTAAAACTTCATACATTCAAAAACTGTCCCATGCGGAAACTTCATAATATATTTATTACATAAACATAAAAGAATTTCAAACTTGTACCCCAAACTACACCATCAATACCAAGTCATTACCTACTGAATCAAACCCTTTACATATATCGTAATCCAGGCTACACGTTCATGAACATAATAACAGATTTCATTGCGACACTGTTTGGGCTTCTCCTCCGTCGGAGTACACTTCTTCCTCGGTGCTGTAGTCATAATAATACTCACCCTCCTCGTCATCATCAGAATCACCCTTTTCATACGTGAGTTCCCCAACGTTTCCCTTCTTCAACTGTTCTTGAATACGATCCCTAATAGCAGTACCCTGACACACCATAGCAAATATGTTGAGTCAAAATGGCAATGGATCTTAATATCTTATTATAAACTCGGTTGACACATAGATTTTATCTCACCATTTTATGGCAGCCTTCTTCAAACATTTCAAGGAAACCAGCAACTAAACGATCAGCATTCTCAACCCAGAGGTTATGGTTCATGCCTGCAGTTTTTGCCACTATATGGATCTGCAGTGCCAACAGAAAAATAATCATGGTCGACTACAAAAATATAAGTATATGAAAACCATTGTATAATTGTGATAGTCAAGAATTTTTCAAAAGGTATTCCGATAGATGTTGTAGAGCATCTAGTGCGTGTCATTAGAAACACTTGGCAAAACAAATTCACAGAAATCACAGAACATTTGAATTTGGTGTATGGTTTCTGTATACTTTCTACATGTACTAGTTCCAACTATAATCATCAGAACGCAACCCACGACTCAAACAACAAACTGGATTTGATCTTACATGTCATCATTATTCATTAGTGGAAATCTAATATAAAACTTTGTGCACAGGTTTCTCAAATATGCATATTAGCATATATATACCTTTGGTCCCCCTTCATTTAAAGGGTTGGCTAAATCGTTTGACTAGTGGCAAACATCATTCAACTAAACACCTTCGAGTGCAAGCTAATAAACAAGAGCGCATACCTTCTCTTCCACCTTTTCTTGTTGCTTCTTCACTTTTTCATGTAGCTTCCTTAAACTCATATTTACTCTCAATCTCTTTTCCTGGTACATCAAAACATAGTAAACTCAGATATCAACGTATAACAGCATAAGAGCACAAAGTAGAATACAAGGTGCACAACAGGAATATAGCTTTAACCTATCCAAAGGCGACTTTACAAAAAGAGCATACCTTCACATAGCTGACACCAAGGTCCTTTCTTGAGTAGCCACGGTCCAAATTCCGCATCACGTAATTGTTATAATCCTTGACAATTCTCATAATTATATCAGATGTGGAGATACCTTCTGTACGTTTTGTCTCCTTAAATCGTCCAATAGATTTGACCTAAGCAAGATTAATTAAAAAAAATGTTTATATTTAGCCAGAGATTAACCTTACACCTCAGGACGACAGGACATACAATCAATTTTTACGCTGCCTGGGCTTAAGCCAGAAAAGTTGGACTGCTGGAGCCCTCAGATGACCAGGCATATTCCCTTTAATCTTTCTTTATATTTTATAAACTTTGACATGTACAATATCAGACCAAGCCATCAAGCAACGGAAGAGTAAACATTTTTCAGAAGAAAGACTAATATATTGCAAAGTAAAATGAATATGCAAACATATACTCCCTTCCACTACTGTTACTCACGACCTCGTCGGCCTTTATCATCAAATGGTAATGCTAAGCTACGAAAGTTCACTTCTTGGTACTGTTTTTAAATGTTCAAAATGAAATTTATTTTGGAACATATACTCCCTTCCACTACTGTTACTCACGACCTCGTCGGCCTTTATCATCAAATGGTAATGCTAAGCTACGAAAGTTCACTTCTTGGTACTGTTTTTAAATGTTCAAAATGAAATTTATTTTGGAACATATACTCCCTTCCACTACTGTTACTCACGACCTCGTCGGCCTTTATCATCAAATGGTAATGCTAAGCTACGAAAGTTCACTTCTTGGTACTGTTTTTAAATGTTCAAAATGAAATTTATTTTGGATAGAAGTTACAGGGATTCATGCCTTTTCTGTATTAATTATTAAATAATATCTAAACTTACAAATTCGTAGACATCGTTTCCTGCCCCACTTGCATCAGCATAACTGAAAGTTTAACAAAGTAAAAGCAATTAACACATAACATATAGTGACCGTTAAAGTGCACCAAACTCAAAGACAGAAAAATAAAAAACAGTAACCACATTCCAGTAAGTAACCGGCAATAAGTTGCCACAATGATCACATCTCATTAATGTAAAGCATGTCAGTGGAACCTCATTGACACTATTCTTACACTATGCACTTTATCAAGGTGCAAATACACTAATTTCTTAGTAAGTTTGTATGTTATCATACACTTATACCTATCAACCGCACATGACCATGTATGTATGATGAGCAGAACCTTCCAAGTATCTTAATCACCAACCCTTATTAGAACTATCACGAAAATAAAGAAAAAAAAACGGAAGCACCAACCCCATCCAGCTCAAATCCTTAACAAACAATGTAACTCATAAATAAGCTGTTGGAAGTTTGAACAGAGAGATCATTCAGTTGTTTTAGTTAGTTATTTGACCAGACTACTAAGTTATAAAAGCAGTTCTTATTCAGCCGAGTAAAAGATATATAGAAACATTAAGAAGGAAATAAAGAAAAATCTTAATCACAGTGTTTCCACTATGCAAATAACAAATCAATATGAAAAGGATAAATTCGACTAGGACGAAAATTGTAACAAGATGAAATACGAGTTTGGTTTTTGTGCACCGCCTTCTTTTTTCAGGAAAAAAAAGCAGAGCATGTGAAAATAAAGTTATAATAAAATGATTTTTCATTTAGCAATCCACATTATTCATCATTTATTGTTACTAGTAATGCATATCAGGGTATTAGATACTTAGAAAACATATGCATAAGATGCTAATGTTTTAAGCTTAATGAACCGCACATCCTATTGTCTTTTATAAGTCACAAGAACATAATATGCTCACATTGTAATGAATCAGATCTAATCCATAAGACTCCACAAAACTAAGTTAACCATCTATGCTAATTAAGAGTTGGATAATGGCAGAAGAAGATAACAAAAGCATCAACTGTCAATTTACGTCTGACTGCTAGTTTTGGCCGACCTTACGGTAAAGAGTCGTGAGCACGACTGGCATGGGGCTTTTTAAAACAAATAGAATATAGTTTTGGGTGACCTTACGGTAATGAGTCGTGAGCCACATAGTCGATCTGATGCTTATCTATGAATTCCTGGTTCATAACCCAAGGGGCATCTGGGATAACTTCATCAACCCACCTGCATAAAAGTAACATAGGTTACTTTCCAAAACCATAGCGAGATCCGATATATTTACAGATGATATTAACAATCGTTGAAACATTTACAAATCAGGATTTTGAGTACATGAAACATACTTGCAATGCCGGAGGGATTCATATCGCTCCTGATCAGTCATGACTGTTTTTCCCTTTAGGCTGTGAGTGACCTCATCATTGCAACATCCGACCAACAGATAAGTATTTGGAAACCTATTTCAAGAATCACAGAAACAGTTCGTTAGAAAATAGTCAAATACATACACTTTACATGCTTTTTTTTCGCTTTAGCATGATTTAAAAAAGGCAGTTTCAGACATAAACAAGTAACAAGACACACGATAATGTTGTTGATACCTCACTAACAGAACAGTGATTTCCAAACCCATACATTAACTCTCAGAGGAGCAAAAATACATATATCGCGTTGATTCATTGATCAAACTTACACTTGACAATTTACATGAAACAAAAAGAGACACTGATATATTTTATGGATATAACATAAAACTAATCATATCACGTATTCTCGTTCAAAAAAAAAAAAACTCTTTAATTAATTAATTTTTTTGAAACCCAAACTTTGTGATCTATTATTACATATATTATGTATCACAACAGGTTATTTCATATCAAATACAATAATCCAATAAATAAGAAAACATAACCTGAAAATCACATAATTTTAAAAAATAATAATGAAAAGCAATAAAAGGGATATACGATTTTTTGGCTTGTTCGAGAGAGCGAGCGTGACCGAAGTGGAAGAGATCGTAAATCCCATCGGCGTAAACTCGAACCGGTCGGTCCGTCGGTGGATCACGCATCCATATTTTCTGTCTTTGCGGCTGTTGTTGTTGTTGTTCATCCTCCATGATAAATGATTTAGGGTTAGGGTTTTAAATCTAAATTTAGAGAATTGGTGATAACAGAAATCAATAAATGGATTTTGTTATTAGCTTTTTGTTTACGGTGATGATGGATCTCTTCTTTCTTTCTTTCTACATCTGGCTATGCGCGTTTGTCACTTCTTTTATTAGTATATTTTTCTTAAAATTAAAATAATAATATGTTGGTTTAACTAATTTTATATGATTTTAAAAATGATGTCCACACAATGTGTGATGATTTTATATATAAAGTTGTTGTCATATGACCCATTGACCAAGGTCTAGAAAGGGTTATGTCATGTACGCTGGCCATTATTTAGAGTTTTTTCTAGAAAAAAACTTAAATCAATTTGTATTAAAATGGGCCAAAACTTTTCTTTCGAAAATGAAAAGAAACTAAAATTAAATATGCAAATGACATAATTGGTTTTTATTTTTTTTTTTTCTTAAAATTTTAAAAATGAGTATAATTGTAAATTGATCAATTATTTTCATTTATTTCCAATCAACTCAAACAAATATCTTTTCCAACTTTCTAATTTTTCTTTCTTTTACCTTTCTTAGAGCATCAGGTGTGGATGACACACTTCATCTCTTCATTCGAGTTCCACGTATGCCACATCACCCAAGACCTCTTCACAACTAACCCTTCTCACTAAACAACTAACCTTAACTTCTTCATTCGGACCTCACCACTTACAACCTTATTTTTTTATTCATTTCATTAAATAAATTAAATTCATTTTTCAAATTATACAAAATAATACAACATACTAATTTTTAATTCATTCAAATAAAAAAGATACAATACGAAAAAAAAAAAAAAAAAAAAAAAAAAAAAAAAAAAAAAAAAAACGATATGAAGGAAAAAATACGATACGAAAATAACGAAACGGATAAATACGAAATGAAACATCTTCAAGAATTTATATAGACTTGTAATTATCGATGAGTTGTGATTTTTCTTCCCAAACTTGCAACACTTGTTCTCGGACCATTTTCAATGCAACTTGAACTTCCAAATCTGCTTCATCATTTCTTAAAAGGGTTTGTAGACCTACCATGACTATTGGATGGTCTTGAGGCAACTCATGTAACCTTTCGACCTCTGGAGCACGAGACTCCCTCTGTCGAATAATACGCGCTATCTCACCTAACAAGTTGTTAATCAACTTAAGTTCATTTTCTTGTTCATTGCGCAATCGGGTAAGTATTCTTCTTTGCACCTCAGCTGGTTGGTTAGCCATAGTGTGTGTGTGGAATTTAGTTTCAGGTGTTTGATAATAAGAAGTTGAGTAAAGATGGTATTTATACTGAAACTAGCCGTTAGATAATTTTATTGGAGAAACTAGCCGTTAGATAATTTTATTGGAGAAACTAGCCGTTAAGCCGTTTATTCAAACTAATACTTAAACTGACATAACATCACAAACGAAACAAAAATACTTAACATAAACCAACACACGATACAGGAATACAAAGGCCATTAATTCATATATTTGTTCCAGGTGAAGTTGTGCTTCAAAATCAACCACACTTGAAAATATTTGAAATCTTCCCACCATTACGTTCCTTGAAAACGTTCATTGCATCTTCAAGATGAACATCTAGCTCACGTGTAGGCTGCAAATTCAAGTAAATTTCATGAAATTTTTGGCAATCAGAGTGCATTCTTGCCCACTTACCCGTTAGCTGGTTTTTGCTACGAAAAGGACCGTCTGATTGTTAATTGAACTTTTCTGTTACGACTTGCCAAAAAGGTCCTTCGGTGGCATGGAACTCGTGAACGTTTTGCCATATCTCGGCTAGCCAGCATTCTTCTTCAATAGACCAACGATTTGCCATAGTAAATTTCTTTAGAAAGTGAAGTGTGTGCAAAATTGTATGATAATGTATGCTTTATATAGGAGTGTATAAATGTTTAAGATTCAAAACCTGAGTGGGATAAATTTAAAATTTAAAATTTCAAAATTTCAAACAAAACAATAAAAACGTGTGCAAATTCAAAATTCAAATTTCATCTGAGCGGGATAAGTCACACCCACAAAATTCAAAATTCAAAACAGAGGGCAGAGTAATTTTGAATTCAAATAGAGGGCATGATACTTCCACAAAGCATCCTATAAATACCTATTGGGGTGATGCTGAATACACACACAATTCACACCCACAATCATCAAAGAATTCTCTTTTGTTCTTCCAACAGAATGTCTCACAACGCATCACCTGAAAACGCATCGGTGTACAACACACCACCTGAAGACAATTCCCCACAAAACACACCGCCAGAAGATCTTTTTTCGGTGTTCCAATATGACAACCCACTAACTCCAACTCCACCAGCAGTTATGTTTCCACCAGAAAACATACCACCACCAAACAATCAACCACCAAACTTTCCACCTGAAAACCAACTCATCATTCGTCAGTTGACTGAGGAAGAACAGTATGAGCTGGATATGCAAGTCTTTTTGGAGTATGAAGCTGAGCAAGACCGTCAGGAAAGGGAGCGTGAGGCGTACCTCAAAGGGAAACAGGATCGGAAGAACAGACGAGCAGAATGGCGATGAGCTCAGGGACTTCCACCTATGCCATCGAGTGAGGACGATTCAAGTGCCTCCTATTCGAGTCACGAGGGATATGTGTCGGATGATTCATTTTATTGAATCGTAGTTTAATTAAATGTCTTGAATCGTAGTTTTTATTATCGTATGGTAGTTTAGGGGTTTTAATTTCCGTTTCTTAGTTTAATGTTGTAATCGTAGTTGTTTCAAGTAATAGCAATCCTATGTTTCATATATTTGCATTTACAAAACAATTACATATTTACTAAACACCTACATATTTACAAACATTTATAAACATTTTACATTTACAAATTGAACCATATTAATACCAAAAAGCTGGAAAAAGAAAAAAAAAAACAAACAAACAAACCGTACACATTCAACCTCGTCGTGCAGACGAGGAGAACATGCTCGGCGAACAACGGCGAGCACACGATGGTGTGGAGGTGAGCTCGGCGAGGGTTCCACATAGGACAGCGACGGCGAAATTCCTACCACACCGGATGCTCTTATCTTCTTTTTGTTAGACGCTTAGTTTTTTTTTTTTTTTTTTCCTTCCTTCCTTCCTTAGCTAAGGCCATGTGGGTCCCACGTTCTATATGAGTCTCTTAATGGGGGGAGATCATATTTATATGCTTTGGGTATATAGATGTACTAGTGGGAAAATGTGGGCTCCACATGAAAAAAATATTATTGAATACTTTATGTGGACCTATTCCCTTAACTAAAGGAAAAAAGAAACACCCTTTAGTCTTTGAGTATAGGCCCGTATGTAGCTAGGCCCGTCATATTGTATCCTATATATATATATATATATATATATATATATATATATATATATATATATATATATATATATATATATATATCCCCCTATATATATTAGCAATACCTGCCAAGTTACTAACGCCACTTGGCCAAAAAGAAATCAATCTCATTGCAACGTTTAATGCATGTCACCAAAACACACTCCTGGAACACTCCTCTTCACTCATAATTCAAAATTTCATCCCTGTCAAACCTATAATCACGCCTCTGATCACTCAATGCTATCAATTCCATAAACACAAATGCTCGATCAATCAATTCCATCTTTATCAAACCTGTGTTATTAAAATTCATGATGCGTGTTTTAAACGGCACATATACGAACCCTAATTTCACCAATTGAGATCGACTCATCAATTAATGAAGAACCCTAATTTCAGAAAATAGGTAATCGATGAATTGATTGGTCTAATAATGAAAGACTATCATCCCGTGAACCAAGGTACAAATTGTTGATCAGAATTATCTTTTTAATTAGAGATCTAAAGGTATTTTTTTAAATCTAATTATGATCAATTTTAAGGTATGATGAATTAGGAACAAATTTTTTTGTTTTAAATTCGTTATTTATTTATTAAAATTTTATATAATGAAATTGGGATTAGTCTTATTATGCATTTTGGTTATTGAATTCAACCATGACTCAATCTGAGGGTGACCTTCTTTTATCAGATTTTTTCAATTATATATTTTCATGTATCGCTAATTATGGTTTCAGTTTTTGTTCGTATACATGATATGACGATAAAAAATCTAAGGAAGAAACCGTAGCCACTTTATAATGCAAACAAGAGGCTGGTATCAGTAGAGAACAAGCTTTTGTTTCTACACATACTCATCAGGTATATCCAATTTCGTAGTCCTACTACAATATGTGTTCTTTGAAAATGTAAAGATCTTTTAATTATAGTATTTATTTGCTTTTAATCAACAAATGTGGAACTGTAAAGTATGCAAATCTAACGTTTTGGACCCAAACATTCCTCATTGGGGATAGAGTTGGCTAGATCATTGGATAGTAGCCAGGCCATGGGAAATTCAAGTTACGACAAACAATAATTAGTCGTGTGGAGACATGGTCAAAAGGGTTAATATAACTACAAGAATAAGTAGGTATTTAGGAGGTTGTATCATGTATGTAATAAAAGTCTCGAGTCAAGTGAACAAAACGGATTAACCCATGAAAGTTCATGTATTGCCAATTATGGTTTCAGTTTTTGTTCGTATATATAATAATTTATGGTTCACGGTTGAACAACATAACTTCAGTAACAGAAATAATAGAAGATGATGTCAGTAATCCCAGTTGTGGAAAACTAGAAGGGGGGTTGAATAGTTTTCCCTTCTTTTTGATTTTATAAAAACTTTGTTTCAAAATGTTGATTCAAATTTATTCAATTGTTTGTTTGGAAAACTTCAATTAGAGTTTAGTATGAAAACAACATATAATCAATATGATCAATTATATATGTAAGCTTTGGTCGATCTTTAAGTAAATACGTTTTCCTTTTAAAATCTTAAAACGTTTTGTATCAAATTATCTATCAAGTTAAACTTAATATGAGAAGTGTGAATAATAATCTATTTGACCATATCATGCAATTATACACACAATCACAATATTAACTACTATGTTCAACACAATCAATCATCACAACTATATAAGCAACAACTAAGACATGTAGGCAAGCATAGAAGTAAAGCGAGAAATGCAAGAACAAATGATAAGAGATAAGAGAAAGGAAATGCAAACCGGACACGATGATTTATAGTGGTTCGGCTACAAGGACACCTTCCTTGTTCCTACTCCACTCCCCGAGTCACCTACTCGAGAGTTTTCTTCACTACTCAACAAGCTCCCTTTTGGCGGAGAAAACCGTACACAACTTTTGCTTACACCATTTAACGACACTAAGCTAAATGTCGAGTTCTAATAGTAGCTAGAACCAATCTCACAACACAACTTCGATCACTACACGACTTATACACAACTTCACGACTTCTCGACTTCATCACAACTTCTTCTAAACTTCTTCGCGGCTTCACAACTTCTTCACGTCTTCACGACTTCACAACTTCATCACAACTTCTTCTAAACTCCACTACTAAATCACACACCTACATCTTCACAACTACATGTCTTCTTCACACTACTACTTCCTCCCACTACTTCTTACTCACTCATTGAATCACTACTAAGTAAGATCATCTTGATCTACTTATTACATATACATAACTCACAACTTCACATAAGCACTAACTAGATCCTAATACATTTTTGGCTTTATGATAGGGAGAATTCTTCTCTTGCACTTTGAGTGATGAGAAATTGGATCACTTGAAACAAAGATTAATAATCTTATGATCAAAGGGTTTTAGAAGGATGTTTAGAGAGAATTGGATCTGAAAATTTTTGTGCAAAAGGTGAGAAAAATTCCAGGTTTGAGGTGGTATTTATAGGAAAAAATTTCTGACCAAATCTGACAGGGGAGCGTGGCCGGTCCCCTTAATTGTGTGCCGGTCCCCTTAAAATTAAGGGGACCGCCCCTTATAATTAAGGGGGCCGCCCTACTGAAACGGCCAGATTTTCTGTCTTTTAGTGGGGAAAGTTTATTTGGTGAAAAACTAACTAATTTTGGTTAAAAGTTTGAAATCATATATTTAGTATGATTAAAACATTCTTCTTTATTACCAAAAGTGTTTTTCAAAAATATATAGTATGTTTATATAATTAAATAAACTTTGTATTAGTTAATTAAATACCCCTTTGATCATGAGATGTATTAAACACTTGTTTATCCATACCTTAAGTGATAGTTGAAGCATACTTGAGACGTTGAGATGTCGAGGCTTGTTGGAATGCATAGAAGAATTGTGATCACAAGTAACTTAAGCACTTTACGTTATATGTTGTAACTTACATCTTTGTCATCATCAAAACATGAAGAGGATGTTTAGATTAAATATCGTAATATTCATGCCAACAATCTCCCCCTTTTTGATGATGACAAACTATGTAAATTATAACTTATAGTAAAATGTATAAGTTACTTGTTTACACTTCTTCTCCCCCTTTTGTCGAAGCAAAAAGGTGGACTCTAAGACGAGACTTCTACTACGCTTGAACTCTTGAGATAGAATATAAAAGGAGAGCTTGCATCATCGTAAGTGAAGCCTTGATCCTATCAACCTCAATGCTCCCCCTTGGTGTATGCTCCCCCTTAGTGTATGCTCAAAACTTGTTTTGGCTACCAAAGAATCCAGCGGTGAAGTAATCCTTCAAAACAAAGTTAGTAGACAAGTGCACATATATATATAATGATGATAATAGATATATGCATGAAACTAATAGGGGAACAATATATGGACATATTAGGTATATGCACTAAAAGTATGACACATGCAATTATTGTTTTAAAAACAACAACCTAAGTTAAAAAAAATTAGAACCTAATGCAAAGATTAGAACCTAGGAAAATGTAGGAGAATGAGGAGGGATGATCGTGAATGTAAAGGGAAGGTGATGACAAAGGGTTGACAATTATGGTTTAGATTAATATATCGTTCGACAAGGGTGGATGATAGTGAATCATGGGATTTTTAGGTGTTTTGTTGATGGTGGTGGAGGTGTTGTGTTTGTTGTTGGTGGTAGAGGATGCAACAAGTTTTCAATGTGAGAAAACATGTATTGTATCACATTACTTAGTCCGAACACAATTGTTCGGTTGTCGATGCAACAAAGGCAAGTGTCTCCATGAGCTTCAAGTAAGCTCCATGGGATGGGGTTATAGGTTGGTGGATTGATAGGAGATGATGAGAATGGTATGGAGGAGGTAGAGGTTCCTTAAGTTGATGGTGTTTTGGATGGTGCATTGGGAGCACTAGGAGATGGACATAGAAGTGGTGGTGATGGAGTGTTGGTGTAATCTTGAGTCGTCCTAGTGAGTAGATACTCAATCCAATTGAGATGTTCATTGAGAACAAAGGTTTGTTTTTCAAGGTAGGTGCAACAAATGCAATTTATGATATGGTTTTCAAGATGGATCAAATTGTTTGATGGAGATAAGTTGGTGGAGGTAGGTTGTTGATCCAAATTGCGTTGAATAAGATGCAACGCAAGAAGAGCATTAAGCTCATGAGCTTCTTTGAGCTCTTCAACGAACTTTTCATGTTCGGAGGAAGGTGATGATGGTGGGGTTGGATTGTGATTAGGGATTGAGGTTTGGTCATGAAACTTATGATTCATGTTTGGATGAGATTGATGGTTATTGTTTTGATATTGAGTATGATCCTCAAAAGGGTCATTTGGTAGAATTGAGTGAGATGAATGTGGAAGTTTATTAGTGAGGGTGATAGTTGGGTTGTCTTGTTCAGCTAAAAGAATGGTTTCATTTGGGTGATCATGAAAGCATGATGAAGGTATGGATGAAAGTGATTCATCATGTGTGGATGGTAGTTTGGATGTTGTATGTGGGGTGATAACAATGATGTTAGGTTTGTTGGGAGATGACATGATGGGTTGAATGATGATTTTGATTATGTGTTTATGGAAGGATAGTAGGTGTTGGATTGGTTAGACAAAACATGTTGGTTTAGGAGGTATTAATGAGGAGTGATTTAGGAGGTATGATATTGATTCTTGGTTTCTTTGAGGACATGGAAATGATGGATGACTCAAGATTGGTAGTACAAAGGATGACTCGGTTTTGGGTGTGAGGTAGAAGGATATATGTGAGTGAGTGTGATTTCCCTTCCCATTAAATTCATGCTCATTCGGATATATTATGAGACTAATATGACCTATCGGATTATGACACTAAGGTTCTCATGAAATGAGGGTGTAGGATCTAAAGGTAAGAAAAATATACCTAGATGAATGATACATATAGAGTACACCATGTAAAGGCATACAATCAAATCACATAGGAGCAAATAATCATCTAGAAATAACATATATGCGATATGCCATAAATCTAGGAATGAAAGCATCTATTGAGAAGCAAAGTTCATAAAAGTAAACTACCATTAGGTATATTTAGGAAGAGCAATTTAATCAAGTTTGAGAATGAGTATGAGACTATTACTAGTGGTGCTCAATTCAGGCTAAACACGACCATTTTTACAGGTTACACACACCCAACTTCTCACATAGAAGCAATTCAACCGTTAGGTTAAATTGAATTTCTAGTCAATAGATTCTCCAGTAGTCATTCTCTTTTTAGAAGAAATTGAGTTCCTAAATTTACCTATCGAAGAGTACCAAATATGAAGTTTGCTTGATTCACTAATACTTGGCTTAATGTGACTCAAACATCATGTTTTTATGAAGGTAAGTCTACATGATATATTTTACTCACTATCCCAATAGAGATGTGTTAAATGTTTAGATAAGAGTAAACACAAAGTTTTAATCTTTTGTTCATGATTAACCGGTTATTTGGTTTTGATGGCATATTACTTGATTTAATAAATGTGCTTGATTTAAGAATGCTCCTTAGCATATCTTGAAAAATGAATCTCATTATGATTATTTATCTTAAATGAGATTGTGATTCACAAATGATATCAAAACTAGACATTTATAAATTCTAAAGCAAATATTATTTTCTATGATTTTTGTCAATGTTATATATATCATAATTTTAACTAATATTTGAAACAAAATGAATTGTACTTGTTTATGCATTGTGACAAGTTATTTTTCAATTTTAATAACTTAAATTATTTCAAAAAGAAAAGTGTAGTGCATTATCTTGTAACACAACCATTCATGCTACAAAGAAAAGGAAGTACATATAATATATATAGTGTGTATTGTTCTTAAATATGTATTTTAGCTTGAAGTGATGATTTTAAGTAGTGTGAGCAAAGTTTACATATGTTGTTAGTTTGCTCATGTTTGGTTTTTCGGATATGACACATTTATCCATTGCTTTGCAATGTAAATTGCTTGAATATTTCGGATGAAACATCCAAGTCGTCAATCCTACTTCATTGTATATTTTATGCATGTGTTAAACATGTTATTCTAATATTTGGAACACAACTATTAGATAAGTAGATTCAATATGGCATTGTCAACACAAGTGTGAGTTATGATCTAATGCATATTCTTTTCATCTACAAAGGATGTAAATATTTTCATATCAGTCTTAGTGTGATTGAGTATGTAGATTCAAGACTATATCCTTTGTTAAAATTTGATGTAATCTTGAAACTAAGCAAATAACAATCCAATTTCTTGTCCATACTCAAAAACATGTCAATTAGATTTGATGAATATATCAACCATAATTTGAATAATGAATTGATATAATATCAAGATCTTTCTTGACCCTCACAAACACTCATTTAAAATAAATAGACATTTTGATAGTGTGTTCCATAAATCCTGAGATTCTTAATGAGTGAGGTTGGTGAGTGATTGAAATTTGACTTATTACTTCATGATTGTTACAAGTTTTGTTTATGTGAAAGACTCTTCATTGTTACTTATAATGAACACACTTTAGATTTTGAAAATACTTTTTCTTTTGTACTACTACTAATGTTTTACAAAGATTCAATTTCTCTTATTAAACAACTTAAGGTAAAACAAGGTAATTTGTTGAAAATATTTAAGTGTGTTGTTAAGAATAGATTAAATTGTTTGAAATATTTAGGTGATTAGATTTAACTTATTTACAAGATGTTTGAGTAACATTAAGCCATCTATACCTATATGCAATGCAAGCATAATATTGCAATCCTAACACAAGAAATCTAGCATAAGATCTAGTTAAGTATAAGCCAGAAAACTAGCTATAAACTAATAGAGTACAAGACACATATGCTAAGATATTCAAATAGCAAAATTACAAATAGCATCGATTAACAAAGTAAAATCACAAATGAGTTCACATAGCACATAAAACACTTGTCGTCGTTTTGTGTATTATATATACCAATGTTTACTTAGCTCGATTTTATTTGAAAATAAAATAGTTTCCTATCCATTTTAAAATTTAATTAAGATCAATATTTTGAAAACATAAATACTTAATTTTTCAAAGATATATCGACAAGGAATGCCCGACTCGAAGGAAAAGGTAAAATACAAGTTTTACGTTAAAACAAGACTTAAATTTTTGACCTTCGTGTAGTATTTTAACTTTCTGACTTATTTAAGTTTGTAATGGTTACTTATAAGTATTTTTAAATGAAAGTAGACTCAATTACCTTTAAAACGCCGGGTGGCACGACTTCTACGGAGTTACAGTTAATTTTATATGATTTTTCAAAGTTTCTGAAAAACTGTCGAACAGACAGGCGGACCCCTTAAATTTAAGGGGGCCGCCCAGACAATTAAAGGGACCGCCCATCTAATACTCAAAAATGCAATTTTTATTAAAAATTGTTTTCTGACTTTGTGGAAAGGTGTGTAGCTTTCTGATTTTAAGAACGAACATATAACACTTGTTTTAAGCATAATTCTTATCTCGAGCTAGTATAATTAGTGTATATAATATCAAAACTAATACAAGTTAATCAACAAAACAATTTTCATATTAAATCCTCCTTAATGGGTAATTTGATACATGGATCGTACTCAATTTTTAAAACCATTTGTTTTGAAAATTTGAGCGACGTGTCTCTGATACCAATTGTGGAAAACTAGAAGGTGGGTTGAATAGTTTTCCCTTCTTTTTGATTTTATAAAAAGTTTGTTTCAAAATGTTGATTCAAATTTATTCAATTGTTTGTTTGGAAAACTTCAATTAGAGTTTAGTATGAAAACAACATATAATCAATATGATCAATTATATATGTAAGCTTTGGTCGATCTTTAAGTAAATACGTTTTCCTTTTAAAATCTTAAAACGTTTTGTATCAAATTATCTATCATGTTAAACTTAATATGAGAAGTGTGAATAATAATCTATTTGACCATATCATGCAATTATACACACAATCACAATATTAACTACTATGTTCAACACAATCAATCATCACAACTATATAAGCAACAACTAAGACATGTAGGCAAGCATAGAAGTAAAGCGAGAAATGCAAGAACAAATGATAAGAGAAAGGAAATGCAAACCGGACACGATGATTTATAGTGGTTCGGTTACAAGGACACCTTCCTTGTTCCTACTCCAGTCCCCGAGTCACCTACTCGAGAGTTTTCTTCACTACTCAACAAGCTCTCTTTTGGCGGAGAAAACCGTACACAACTTTTGCTTACACCATTTAACGACACTAAGCTAAATGTCGAGTTCTAATAGTAGCTAGAACCAATCTCACAACACAACTTCGATCACTACACAACTTCTACACAACTTCACGACTTCATCACAACTTCTTCTAAACTTCTTCGCGGCTTCACAACTTCTTCATGTCTTCACGACTTCACAACTTCATCACAACTTCTTCTAAACTCCACTACTAAATCACACACCTACATCTTCACAACTACATGTCTTCTTCACACTACTACTTCCTCCCACTACTTCTTACTCACTCATTGAATCACTACTAAGTAAGATCATCTTGATTTACTTATTACATATACATAACTCACAACTTCACATAAGCACTAACTAGATCCTAATACATCTTTAGCTTTATGATAGGGAGAATTCTTCTCTTGCACTTTGAGTGATGTGAAATTGGATCACTTGAAACAAAGATTAATAATCTTATGATCAAAGGGTTTTAGAAGGATGTTTAGAGAGAATTGGATCTGAAAATTTTTGTGCAAAAGGTGAGAAAAATTCCAGGTTTGAGGTGATATTTATAGGGAAAAATTTCTGACCAAATCTGACAGGGGAGCGTGGCCGGTCCCCTTAATTGTGTGCCGGTCCCCTTAAAATTAAGGGGACCGCCCCTTATAATTAAGGGGGCCGCCCTACTGAAACGGCCAGATTTTCTGTCTTTTAGTGGGGAAAGTTTATTTGGTGAAAAACTAACTAATTTTGGTTAAAAGTTTGAAATCATATATTTAGTATGATTAAAACATTTTTCTTTATTACCAAAAGTGTTTTTCAAAAATATATAATATGTTTATATAATTAAATAAACTTTGTATTAGTTAATTAAATACCCCTTTGATCATGAGATGTATTAAACACTTGTTTATCCATACCTTAAGTGATAGTTGAAGCATACTTGAGACGTTGAGATGTCGAGGCTTGTTGGAATGCATAGAAGAATTGTGATCACAAGTAACTTAAGCACTTTACGTTATATGTTGTAACTTACATCTTTGTCATCAACAAAACATGAAGAGGATGTTTAGATTAAATATCGTAATATTCATGCCAACACCAGTGATCAAATTTGTGTACCAAATGTATTTTATATTATATTTGAAGATAGTTATTCATCACCTAATGATTCAATGTGTGTTCAGTTTGTTCATTCCATGAAGAGGTAATAAGATTTTGACATCGGGCAATAAACAATAATTTGGTAGCAAATGAAACAAAAGAAGACTGTTAATGATCTCTTTGCTAAGAAACATGAAAACACCTCTAATTCAACTTTTTGTATGCTGTTTTTATTAGCGGTTCTCACAAGATTTTGTAGCATTAGCCAGAATTGATACCAAAGAAACCATAGCCTTGAAGAATCTTGAGGGATATGAGAAGGAATTGCCCATGCGATCTGATAAAAAAACATCTGATGACAAATTATATCAGGATAGGTACTTCTTCTTCCTATGAAAGTATATCAGTGTAGCATATCAATAATCATAGCATACATGGTTTTGTGTTTAGATAGATTAGAATTATAGAAGAAGAATAGTAGAAGAGTTTAGAGAGAGAAAGAGAGAGGGAGTCGGGAACTTAGAGAGAGAAAGTGAAAGAAAAACTAGTTGAATGATTAGAAGCTCCAACCCTCTCCACATGTAGAGAGGGGTATTTATAGTTTCCTACAAAAAAGATAAAACGCCCACACCCGGGCTGTGGATCAGGCATACAGTGGGTAAAGACCCGTCCTTCTTCCACAATGTTACTTAAACTAATTCTAACTAATAACTAAACTAACTACGAGCTAACCTAATGCTATTACAATATTTAGGTGACCGAGTCTTATATAGGAATAATTGTATTCCTAACAATCTCCTCCTAAGCGAGGTCACCTTGGAAATTAAGCTCTTTAATCTTCAAGCATTCTTTAGTTTATGTAGCTCGTAGGTTCTGATTCTTCACTTTTTAGCACACTTTGTACATCAAGCAATGAACTTGTGATTTGGAGTTCCTTTGGAATGTGTGATCTTTGAGCTTCTTTGAGATCATCAGCCACAGTAAATCTCCAAGCTCATCCTTAGTTGTATTGCCTTCAAGTGATGTTGTGTCTTTGGGACCATCATGCTCACACCCTTCTAGATCAGGAGACATTGCATCAGAGATGTGGATCAGGAGACTTTTTATCAGAGTTGCGGAAATGTTGTTGGTAGTCTCTCAACATTTGTTGTAGTAAGTTTCTCATCATTCATGATCATTATTGATAGCGCGTAGGATGTGTGAGCATGAGGTATGGATTGACCCGATTCAGCTGGAAATAGGAGCCCTCAACGCCATCTTTATATGTGTCCCTGAAATAAAATAGTTAGCAATAAAGATAGAGAACGAATATGGCTTTGTCATTCGTTCTGCGGGGACAGACTACCCTCCGGTTTTGTGAAAACTGACCTGTGATCAGGTAGAGTCTCTTTTTAAAGAAGACTCTCCTTGACAGGAATTTCCAGCTTGTAGTAATGAGTTTTCCAAAGAATCCACTTCAGAATCTTCATACTTAGCATGTTCTCATACCGGAACGTCTCAAAGCAGACAGCACGATAGAGTATCGGTGAATAAATATTCACGGATTGATGAGAAATTGATTTATAGAAATCACTCGCATGTCATATGATAAACATTTTTGAGACACGACGAGAGTTTTAAGCTTTGAATCATATTTCCATCAAAAATACTTTTGTTTGAAAGATCATACACAATCAATGTGCTCGAAAATTAGTAGGTGAGTACACTGAAAGGTTTTTGCAAAAGTATTCGTCAATCCATATCCTGGAACAAGTTTGATTCAATGTTGAATCGCACCATTGTTGCTTTCCAGTTGTCACTTGATCATTGATCCAAGATGGATCTCACATGTCACCTACCAAAAGCTTGAGTGATGTTCGCTCTAGAAGGATTTCCATCTTCATTGTGAATATTATCATATCACTCGGATGTTCTGGTAATACCACAAGGATAATGCGTAGGACTCTAAATATTTTATCTTACTTTCCACATTGTGTGAAATAATAAGCATATTGGAAGTGTATCCTATTGAGATTTGTGGATGATCTCATGGCTCTAGACTTAATAGTGCGTTTTGATCCGCTCCTGGAGTCTGGGGAGGCGTCTCCTGTTTAGGTACCAACATGGCTCGCAATGAGCGGTCGATACATTGCACAGGGTTCCCCGTGAGAATGAAACAAGCTCTTTTAAGAGAACTTAAGTGGTTGGGAAGTTTGGTGCAGTGCGTCACTGGGTCCATGACGTCTTGTCTTCAATACCGGTGTTACATTAGTAACCGCCAGTAGATTATGAATTGAACCCGGTTTCTGCCCTAAGGTTGAATATGTGGAGGGCTATTTCTTTTCACCCTTTCTCATTTCATTTCTTTTTCATTCTTCAACCCCTTCAGTGCTTACCGAGACTTCACCACTAGAACCTTGTTGGGTTTGTTCCAGTCCTAGCTCTATCTCAGTCCGCACTCTTCCCTTTCTCACTTTACTCCTTTTTTCAATCATTCCTAAGGACTTCTAATCTATCTATGGATTGTCCCTGGGAAGATCCTTCCGGTTCTGGTGGATCATGGGAACTCATACCTAACCTTAACCATCCTTATAACTCCATGCATAAAGATAAATGGTCCGTCTTTGGTATTACTTCCACAAACGCCTTTTGCTCCCCCTCAATATGTGCATCGATAATCGAAAGTGTTTAGCACATATGTGGGAGCCTATTTATTGAGTCCAAAAGATCACATTTGATTATCAGATTTCATATTTAAATCACATTCTCTCTCCCGATCAAAAATTTCAAATCTTTCGAGATTTTGGATCTCAATTGATTTAAATAAGTTAGAAAACGTTTGAGAGAGAAATGCGGCCTGTTTTAATATTTTCTGATAAAATAGGAACCCTTTTTTTTCTTGCTCCCCCTCAATCTGTGAGGGAGGTTGTTATGTGTTAGATTTGAAGAGTTTACAAAAGATTTGAAGTTATAACGAAAACTCTTTGAAAATTTTCTCCTTCTGACACATAACCATCACAAATTGTTTTATTGGAAGGTTTTTGTATAAAGTGGAGAGTTTTGATGATACATAAAATTTTGAGAAATCAATCTCCCCCTCAATCAATGACGGATGTTAGAACTGAAATATTTTCATAAAATATTAAAGTCATTGATTGAGTGAAAAATTTTATCAAAATTTAGATTCATTTTGATTTTCAATCAAAATCTCATGGTACCACCAAGTTTTGCACAAATACTTTCCGGAAAAATCATAGAATGGAAAGTATTTGGCGATAAAAAGAAGATTTCTCTTCTTTATCAAGAAATAATGCACTGAAGCGTACATTAGATCGAGGAAACATGGATATAAAGTAATCCATGCCCAGGTGAGCTTGACCCGGTAAAAGGAACAACCGTCTTTTTGGCGACGTGTTTTCCCCATTTTGAAAAACGGGTTGCTATCTGAAGTAATAGCAAGCCATAATTTTGAAGTACAGGTTGCAGCCTGAAATTACTACAAGCCATATAGGCATGTTTTGAAACCTTTTTGCACTTCTGTTCGAACTTCATTTAAAGACCCGTGTCATTATTGAATGACATTTCTAGGACCGTAAATGTTATCGATGCCAGAAGACATGCCAAAAAAAAACTATTTTTGGTATTTTCTGTTTTTCTGATTTTTATGGGTTTTTGTAGATTATATATCTTTCTATTTACAATTCTGTTGAAAAGAAAAGAATATGTACAAAACGGAGTGCACGCTTGGTTTTAAAGAATGGTTTAGCGATGCAGATTCCTTACATTGAATTCCAACGAGGACTGAAAATCGGTGTTTCATTTTGAAATAACACTCGTGGAATCCATGGAGATTTAAAACTCTTTTTCCGTTGAAAAGTTGATTGAAAAACCCGGTGTTTCTCTCAGAGTTTTAAAATCTGAAGAAGAAGATTTCCTTCTAAAGTTGAACCTCATGGGCTCTTTTTGAAGATTTGTTTAAGTGGAAATCTTCCGGCATTTGAGATTACGAAAGCAAAGTCATTCTTATAATACATCAAAAGCATTTCAGATTTTGAAAATTTGACAGAATTTGAATGACTTTGCTTTGGTCTCCTCACTTGCTTTACCGAAGTAAAGCGATAGTGCGAAGATTTTGAAAAACTTGTTTCTCAACATTTGAATCATGTTTCAAGTTTGGCCTTTTGATACATGTAGCCCCTTTTACCTCTCTCATCCTTCTCATGAAAATCTTTACTAGGTTTTACGTATTACAAAACGCTCATGAGAGATTGGTGTATCAGAAATCAAACTGAAATATGCAACTACATGAACAATACGGTTGAACATTTTTCTCCTTCTCAAAACACGTTTCATACTAACATTTAGGCAATAGTTGAACTTTTGACGAAACATATCTTGACTACAAATACCATGACATGTACTTGCACACAGAAAATGCATCAGGCACAAACAAATATAAAGGAGAATCAACAACTCATTCTAAATCTTCTTAAGTGCACAGAATTCTTAAATTAACACGCAAGATCACAGATTAACACATTCTTTCACTCGAGATTTTCCGATAATTATCATGGTTTTGGGACATATTTAGAGACTTTACATGCATGCTAGTATCATGATGCATGAATATTGTACAAGTAAACACATAGTAGTAGCAGCAAAGACATTGATCTCTTAGACCCTAAGTCACTTGAATTCAAACCTATGATGTTTCTAATCGAGCAAACACCCAATCAAGAATTCTTTAGTGTTCTCTAAGGCTATATGAACTAATTAATTAGACTAAAACACATCAAAGGGAAATGCTTCAATCGATAGTTACATAAACCCTAGTGTCTGATTATGCCCTTTTGATTGGTGTTATCATTGGAAACATTTTATGGAATGATTAGTCAACAACCATGAAGAAATTAGAATCTCACAATAATCGAGGATAAAAAGAAACTTGTTAGTCTGAATCGTTGAGGTTTTCAACTATGTGTGATACTTTTTGAGAGCATTATTAATTCGAATGATGAAGAAACAATTTTTCTTGTAGAATTATTTTAAGGTGTGCAAACTTCATGATGTTGTGAAAAAAAATTTTCTCCTTAAAACATGTTCCATTTTGACAATGCAAAGTAAAACTTGTTTTAATGGAGGAACATAGTTTTGAGGATAAAAGTTTGCACACGAGGAAAGAAGATTCTTTTTGTCGTTTTTGAAAGTTTTTTGTATTTTCTTTTTGGTTTTATAATCTATATACAAGGATACTAATTAATTAGTTTAAGAGGATGTTGACATGAGTACTGAAATGAGAGTATCGTTCAGCTCGTTGTAGAAGTCTGTAGTCAACATCTCTTAAACTTTCACCATCAAAGCTTTCGAGGCACACGAATTATCGTCTGAACTTGTAGTAGCCATGATGTAATCTTAAACGGGATTTTACAACTCTTGTGACTTAAACCGAGAGATCGATTCTCTCCCAGGATTTTACTAAAGTCAACAAAAGAAACTGAAAGATGTAATATGCGAGTTAAACTTAGAGTGAGATCTTGGATAAGTCATAATTAGCACTAAGTGTCAAGTCAAGTTACAATAGATCCAATCGTAATAAGTCAAGTCGTAAAGATTAACTCACAACGTCAAATTATAATCAGACTAATCAAAACGACTTAAGTCACAACAATTCACCAAACACAAGTAGTTAACAAATCACTAGAATCTCACAATTGAGTTAATCGCTAGACACCACCAAATTGCTGAGTTATAGTCTCTTCAATGTGAAGCTTTGGTAGCTTCCCTCCAAACCGGCAATCATCTTCATGAGACCACTTCCCCAAGTAGTGGAAGTGATGCAAAAAGTCTCATTGTATGACACTCAAAGACCCAAAGAAAATGATAGCACCGAAGTAACAAGGTGAACCATGGATCATCTCTGCGGTTATCAATCCCGGAATGTATAATGAAGACCGATCATATGACCCTGTTGTGCATCCCCAATGTACACATTGCTTTATGGTTTGGAGCAGTTGTTAATTCAGGGGAATAGGATATCAACATCTTCATTTCACCAAATGCTTTCCAGTTAACTTACACATACCAACTTAATCCATATTGTACACATGTATCTAACATAAGAAGAAACAATGACACCAAAGTAACAGGTTGAAGCACTGATCATCTCTGCGGATATCACCTCCGGAATATATGATTAAGCCCGATCACGTGAACCTGTTGCGCGTCCTTGATGTACACAAATCTCTCCCCTGATGGTTGCGATCTCATCGGAATCATCATACCATTGTGTACATGAAGCATTAACCAGAAGCACTTTACCATAAACCATATCAGCTCCTATGAAGATGTCGATTAAGCAATATCATCTCACGCTCCAAATATTCTTCTCAATATTTCTTGCCACTGAAAGCTGAAGTAGTACATACCACAAGTATCAGAAGACCACTTCCCCCTTATAGTTGGAATGATACACCAAACGCCACAAGTTAATACACTGATATTCACTACGGTTATGACATTTGTCTTCTCGGGATATCTTCAGTTAAGAAGAAGTATTAAGTGCACCATGTGTACTCATTATGCATTCAGATGTATGTCTCCTTCCCCCTTGCTGGTTTTGATACTTAAGAATCAGCAACACATTTTATGCACACGTACTTGAAATCTTGTGAGAAGAACAACCTTTGGCTTAAATGGATCTGGTGAGAATCAACTGCTATAGAAACACTCACTAATTGGGTTATTACTCCCTCCCAATTAGTAAGCCCATAAATTAACTTGCTCCCTCCCAAACATACGACCCGTTTGATATAACCTTGATGCTTGTTAAAGAAGTATCTCTCAATTCTTTCCAAAATGTCTTCAGTCTCTTAACATGTCATCCACAACGTAAAGTGGATCATAGACTGATAATCTGTAGCTTCTTCACGGGTTTGTTTGGGGAACGTCATATCGACATTTTCAACTCACTTAGAATGCTTCCAGTTCTTCGTAAAAGACCCCAATGTACACAATTCTCCCTCCATGATGATGACGATCACTCGGAATCATCATAACTGTGTGTACATAAACATATCAACTAGAAGCTACATACAAATCACTACCCCATGAGTAGATGTCGATAACAATTCTCTTCAACAATTCTCTGCAGATCAATCCCTAATTAAACCTCTTTTAACTTCCACTGGCTAATAGTAAATGACCACGTATGGAGAAAACCCGATATACCAAACTTGAAACTGAAGTAAAGTTCCCCGCTTTTGTGTTTTAAGCTTGCACTAATGTTGGAAGAACGGTGTAGAGAATTTATGCTCCAAGCAAATCTCTAAGTACTTACTACCTAACCAAAGCATGAGACATTACCACCTCTTGCGATTATCCATAACGACAATGGCGTGTGACACTGAGTACTACAACGTAACTCCTTAAAGTGATAGTTAACCAGGTCTTCAACCATCCACCTCGACTACTGGTAACTAGATAAACCAAGTCTTCAACTTAAATCTCAAGCATGAGCAAGTTATCATTGAAAGTCATACATCCAACCACCCCGACTTCAAGATAAACTAAGATCACGCCTTTGTGAAAGTCAACTTCAATCTCAAATATGTGATACCCAGTCAACTCCGTAGTCACAATTAGTCTTCCTTAGTTAGTGGAACATTAGGTGTTGGAGGAGAGGAGAGTCATTTCACGCATCAATCAACATGTATTTTATTCACACTTCTCCCCCTCAAAAATTGCATATGAGGTTGATCCACTGTTCACACTTCTCCCCCTCAAAAATTGCATTTGACGATGCCATTTTTGATCAAGCGGATAATAACAAATACAATCCAATGAAGGTAATCCACTTGAAGACTGAACAAGCGTGGAACAAATATGAAGTTTGTTGATGAGAATGGTCAAAAGCAAGAACATTTCACAACATCAGAAGATAAAGTGCACTCAAGCATACACTTTTCTTTTCTTTGATGAACGGGGCTTGAAGAGTTGTCAGCAGACGCCATAATGATGACATTGAGGAATGAGGCTTGAACTGAATTGTTCAAATGTCATAATGATGAAGAGCGAGGCCTGAACTGATGTGAACATACGTCATAATCATTTGCATCAAAGTTGAGCTTCATTAACCCCTGATTGATGAGATTTCACTCTTTTCGGTAGCCAAACTCTGAGTCTTTCTTTAACAGGATTGAACGATGTACCTGCACTTAAGTAAGGACTACCTGCACTGACATTGAGAGTTTGTTTGCATTTATATGGGTTAGTGAAATCAACATCTATTCCATTTGGGGTTCCACTATCAACCATGGTTTTGCAATCAGCGAACATCTTTCTCAGAGGTATCCATCTAAGACCAACAATCTTAAAAATTATACCCGTCGGTATCCACCTAAGACAAGTTCTAGGAGTGTTTGGTTTCTCATGTAAAGTGGAAGTCTTGTTTAGAGAAGACCTTTGTCCTAAAACAATCTGCCTACCAGGTTTCTGAATATAATTCTTTGATTCTACGGGCTTGTTGTAGTTTCTAGTCTTAGATGGCAGACCCTTATCACAAGTATTCACTTCCTTCGGGAATTTTGTAGCATAAGTATCATGATTTGCCTTAAAAACACATTTCAAACAGGTTGAGCACACAAAGTGTTTGGATTCAGAAAAAGATCTAGGCTTCTTAGAGTGATCTGCTACGGGAATCGCCTTAATCGGCACACAACTACTCTTAGAAACAGGAAAATTCCTAGTCTTTTCATGTGTGTTCTTCTTAGTATCCTCTAGGTTGTGATTATGAACACTGTTTTTATGTCGCACATTTTTCTTTTGTTGTCACAAATGACACGCGCTTTGGACTATTCCTAGAGGCACTAGAGGCACAAATATGATGCGGTTTTGCAATAACACATTCCTTTTCCTTAGGTTTAGACTGTGAAGTGACTGGTTTTGACAAAACTTGTTTCTCATCAACTTGGGAGGCAAACCGCAATTTTGAAAATTTTGGTCGTTCAGATCTAAACGCAGTCGGTTGCCTAACAACACTTTGTTTCCAAAGAGGTTGTGATGGTGGTTTTCCCAAGATTGATGGTTTTGCAAACTTAGTGTTCACACTATTTCCTGTTAATTTTCTTAAATCATTTCTTAATACCACAATTGCAAAACACTTTTCCTGAAGTTGAGCTTTGAGTTCATCATTATTAGCAATCAAGGAGGTTGTCTGCTCTATAGTCTTAGTTTTTGTTACTTTGATTGAGTCACATAGGTCTTTACACTGAACTTTCAAAGCCTCATTCTCCTTAAGTAATTTAGCCATTTTACATTCAATTTCATTAATGTCATGTTTAATTTTGGCTTCATTACTTTGCTCATACATGTTAATTCGATCTTTCAAGTTGTTGATCGTTAAGTACTTGGCTTGTAGCTGAGTTTTCAAATCGCTTATCTCAAAATATTCACGAAGTTCAGGCAATTCCGGATTCATACATGGTTTGCAAGTTTGAAGACTTTCTTCCTTTTGTTGAATTGATATTTCAAGTGAAATACAATGTTTTTCAAGTTGTGAAAATCTTTTAAAAAGTTGATTAAAAACTTCTTTTTCAACCATGTCCTTGTCCTTTGTTTTAGAAAACTCAGCCTTAAGCAGAGAACTTGAAGCATCATTATGTTCAGCATCCAGATCATTTTCTCCCCCTTTATGACACATATTTTTTGAATAAGAGACGGTAATACTGTCAGTCTTTTCCGACAGATTTGTGTCATAAATAGGTTTACTTTGTTCAGCATGCTGATGTTCATTAGAGAGCATATTGTTTTGGTCAATTAAGGGTACCTCATCACCTGAACCAAGTTCATGACATGGTCTGAACTCATCATCAATATCATGTGTAGCACATGTCACTAAATTGCCAGTAGTGTCAATCTTATCAGTTTCAGATCCTTTACATTCAGTGATGTCTGACCCAACATCTGATGCTTTACCCAAATAAGCAATACCATCACATGATTGTACCCGAGATGCCTTCACCTTGTCTTCATACTTAAGTATGTGCTTTGCCCTTTCCTCAATGTACCCTTTAACTTTATCCATGTGTTGGAGTAATATGTCTCTGAATGTGTCAACATCAATTTCCGTGTGGTCAGCAAAACACTTCATAGTCATCTGACTCTCATAGTCTTATATCATAGCGGATTTTGAATCGATGACCTCTGCAGTTGTTTGTTGAGCACACAGAGAGCAGCCATGGGTCCAATATTGGAAGATTCTTCTTGGTCCAGTTGTTGTCGTAATTGATCTAAATTTAGAATCATTGTGTCTGTAAAAGTCTGAACATCTTGACCGAAGAGAGTTGTAAATGCACGTTCGAATCTCATTTTGAATCCAGTTCCCTCTAACAGTACCGAGAGGTGTGAATGAAGTAGCCGAAAGCATTCTATGTGACATTCCTTTGCATCATCACGTAATTTCCTTGACAGATGAGTCACATTCTCTTGAGGATCCGAGCACGAAGATTCCATTACAGCATTATCAAACTCAAACACGTTAATTTGTTGTGAAGGGTCAGAAGTCTTATGTTGATCAATCATATCGTACAATTTGAGTATCTCAGATATGACTGAATCTGAAGAATTTGACATGATGTGGATGTGCACGGGATTTTACACTTCAATGATTTAAACCAAGAAATAGATTCTTTCGCGGGATTTTACAAAATCACGAAGAAACCGTAAAACACCGAAGACTGGAGATGAACTTGATGATCAGTTGATGGACTTGATGATTAGTTGATGTTGTTTAGTTGTGATCTTGGTTCGGTTGATGCAAGTTTGGCTTCGAAAATTTGGTGAAAATTTGGTCTAAAAACTTAAACCTCAATAACTTCACTCCTGAGGTGATTTGGGCCTCGAAAAATTTGTTTCATGACTTTGTGGTGAAAGCACACAATATTCAGACTGTTCCGGACGTTTTGACAACTAATTCGCTGAAAACGGAGTTACGGTTCAAAAGTTATGGCTATTTGAAGTTTTGACGTAAAAAGTCAACTTTGGTCAAACTGCAACTTTAGCAAATTGCTAGAAGAGGTAAACGCTAGTTGGAGTTAATCGCAATCTGAAGGTAAACGCTACAATGAGCAAACCGCAGGAAGAGGTAATCGCTATCCTTAGCAAAACGCAAACCAGAGTTAACCGCAGGATGAGTTAAACGCAGAATGAGCAAACCGCAATAAGGAGCAAACCGCAGGATGAGTTAACTGCAGAATGAGCAAACCGCAATAAGGAGCAAACCGCACGATGAGTTAACTGCAGAATGAGCAAACCGCAATAAGGAGCAAACCGTAGGATGAGTTAAACGCTAGTGAAGTAAACGCAGAAAACGCAAATCGCAGGAGTAAACCGCAGAGACTTAACCGAAACCCACTAGAGTCCAAAACAGTCACTATCTTGCGTTTTGTCCTTATACCCAATAAAGTAAATGCTAACTAGCAAACCGCAGGAACCAGTAGCTAACCGCAACCAAGAAATCAAACAGTAGACTAACCGCAGTTAAGAATAACGCCCCAAAATCAATCCAATCTTCAAATAAACGTTTGATGTAGCAAAGCCAACTGAAAAACTATGTAGTACTAACACAAATGATCGTAAATGTACACCCATAACATATTAAATAACACTAGAAAGATCAAACCAAGATGTTTTCAAGAAAACTCTTCTAACTCACAAAAACTACACAAAACCACACCAAATCCGATTCTACAAGGCCCTAAGATGAAACCTTGGCTCTTGATACCAATTGTAACATATCAATAATCATAGCATACATGGTTTTGTGTTTAGATAGATTAGAATTATAGAAGAAGAATAGTAGAAGAGTTTAGAGAGAGAAAGAGAGAAGGAGTTGGGAACTTAGAGAGAGAAAGTGAAAGAAAGACTAGTTGAATGATTAGAAGCTCCAACCCTCTCCACATGTGGAGAGGGTTATTTATAGTTTCCTACAAAAAAGATAAAACGCCCACACCCGGGCTGTGGATCAGGCATACAGTGGGTAAAGACCCGTCCTTCTTCCACAATGTTACTTAAACTAATTCTAACTAATAACTAAACTAACTACGAGCTAACCTAATGCTATTACAATATTTAGGTGATCGAGTCTTCTATAGGAATAATTGTATTCCTAACAATCAGGATCTTGCGTCACCAGATTACTCAAACATTTGCCAATACAGTTGACTCTTTAGTTTTTATACACTCATAAACATGTCCAATATTCAGTTTAGAAAGATTTTCATATTGTTATGAATCTTTAAACATGTCAAATTTACTTATTCTTAAGATAATAAGGGAATCAATAGAGACGAGGAACAGTTGTTGCCACAGTGCAACAATATACGCATATGCATAATACTAATGACGAGGTGCTTTTCTTAGCATTTCTGAAATGCTAACTTTACTTTTTTGACTCGTGTATTTATACTGCCTATTTAGTTGCAGGGTTCAACATGGTGCTTGCTTAGGGACTCCTAATGAAGGTACTTATCACGAGTTAAATATTGCGGCTATACAGACAGTGTTGTTGCGGGTGAAGCGGCTGGTATTAGTATGGGTCTATTAATGTCCGGGTCTCCGAGTGAGAAAGGCAACAGAGATGTAGTGTATGCGCACGAGACACAACAACACAAAGATCATAAGGTGAATTTACGATTTCAAATTGCTTCTTTTAATATGTCAAATCATTATCAGATATCCCTAAATCCGCTCATGTAATTATGTGTGGGTCAAATCATGTAATTTGAAAAATATGTTTCTTTTTAACCATTTTTTGTACATTAATAAGTTATAAAAAGTTGGACAAAAGAGTGTTTGGGCTAACCCAACCAATGCAAATCTATATGTTTTGACCCGTTACCGAACCTGGTCAAGCACCAACATTTTGCTACCTTCAATCATTATGATATTTTTCAACTTTTAACAATATTAACTATGTTGTACAGGGAGTTTATTAAACGGAAGAAGAGGCAAACACTCTGGTTGAGCAAATTACACGTGATCAAGATCATATACTATGCTATGGGGGTATGTATGCATTGGCATATTGATCGAGAATACTGGAGGTTACAATAGTGACGGGACATAGTCTGTGTTAGATAAGTTTATCGTGAATCTTGATGACCGAACTCAAGTAGCTTACGGATCCAAAACTTAAACTCATCAGGTTGGAGGAGACACTATACATATCATCAATACTCAAGGTGCCTGTTACAGCTTAAAACTTCATGAATCGAGACCATCTTTCTGTTGTAAACATGTATTGATAAGGATTCAATGAAAAATTTTCATCAATATATATATTGGATTTCATAACTTTTAAAAATATTTGTTTGCAACTTATCATAGTTTACCTTTATTGCAGAGTTGTTCTATGTGGAATTCGCTCATGACCGGTATTGCCACTTTAGTTATGCATTACTTGCACACAAAAAAGAGGGCCAGGATTCACCAGTTACAACTTGAAGAAGGTGCAAGAAGGGCTGCAGAGGAGCTAGAAAAATGTAAGGAGGTTTATTACTAGGTTAAGTTGTATATTATACGCATCCAGAACTGATATGATGAAATGAACAAAGTATAACCATAAATACTATATTATAGTGAGTTTAATACTTGAAGTATGAATAGTTTATACTAATAGTTATAAATAAAGCACTAATGCATGTTTTAGATAAATTTATTTCATCCATCTAATATTATACTTTCATTTTTTTTTGTGCAAGATATACTAAGATTATACAAAGACTGTTGGATGGAGTTACAAAGTTTTGAAGCCAATATCATTTCAAGCTCCAAAGTTATGAAATTTGTGAATTACTGCATATGCGAGTGGTGAAATAATACTTCTGAATGAAGAGTATCTCTTGCGGTATTTTTATATTTGTTAAACCTGTTAGAAAAATATATCTAAAGATGTGGTCGATATATAGAAACAGGTATGATAACCAGTGCATATACAGTGGTGATATGATTATGGTCCTAGCAGTTGAGCAGTTGGGCAAAGAAAAGAGAGATGATTATGGCCATAGCAATTGAGTAGGCTAAACAAGAGTCTATGAAAGATGACCCTAATGCATACACAGTGATGATCGGTGACAGTGCTTCAGTTCTTGATGGTCACGATTATCCTGATGCAAATGTGAAAGACATGTCCATACATAAAGTCTCTCTTTCATTACTGGGGAAAAAGTTGTTGAAGGCTGCATCTGTCAAAATTTCTCTTGGAGAGGTACGGTTTAGTGGGACCAACGGGATAGGATTATTGGAAAATCAACATTGAAAAAGCTATTAACGTGGAGGGAGATTCTCGTGCCTAAAAGAATAGATGTTTTTTTGAACCAATAAATAGATGGTGTGACACAACCTCCCTTGCACCTGTTGTTTCAGCAAATGAGGACGTTATGAAGCTAAAGCAAGAGGTTGCCTCATTGTTGGAAGTTTCCCAGGGAAAAATATAAATGAAGTTGCTGGTGATGTTGGAGAGGAACTTGCTTATTTGTATGACCATTTGGAGATAATGGGCTAAGATGATCCTAAAGCTCGTACTTCAAAGATTCTTGCTGATTTGAGGTTTACAGAAGCAATGCTTAGCTGCGCCACACATGAAATGATATATTTAATTTATATTCCATTTCAGCTAACTTATGTAGTCTCACTCTACATGTCTTCTTCGAATAGACATAGCAAGGTATGCATATTATTAGTGTTACTAATGTCATGGCACATGATATTACGTTGTTTGGTTCGTTCTCAATTATTATCTTTTATCTTGACTGCTCTTTATAATGTCTATTTACTAATTGTAGCCATGCCATGGAAGAAACGAAGGATGCAGAAGAAAGCACGTTAAATGAAGGTGAAGCTGAGATTGCTATAGTGAGGTTACTCTTTGCTTCTTCATGTTTAATTTTGTATATTAAACCTAAACGTGCATAAGTAGTGCCGAACTAGAACATCCT
The DNA here is from genome assembly GCA_030686995.1 of Artemisia argyi. NCBI lineage: Eukaryota > Viridiplantae > Streptophyta > Magnoliopsida > Asterales > Asteraceae > Artemisia > Artemisia argyi. The sequence goes on along the minus strand of CM060705.1, from coordinate 83,654,721 downwards.
AATCACGATGCTCTTAAAATTTCATTTTGTTAAAACGTATATTAACTTTCTATGTACTACTTGAGTTGAAATAAAATATGTCTGATTCACTCACAAGAAAGCCTTTAGATATCATCTTCACTCTTCAAGTTGAAATAGGTCAATGTGACATAAGCCTATTGAACAACCCTATTGATATGGTGTTTATATAATCCTCGAAATGATGAATATAAATTTGTTAAGTAAATTAATTGTAAACTGATTACTATTTGTTGCTGTTTGTGGGGATTAATATTTCACATTTTTTTGTTTCTATACCCCTCCAAACATCCCACATTACATCATGAGCAACAATGTTGGCCGACACTATAAGACAACCATACACCCCTATAACAATCACAACAGCGTACTCTACTCTCACCATTATTGTGAACCAAACAAGGAGTCTGCATCACTATATACAACCAAACCTCCCTATACCACTACCAACCAAACAAGAGGATAATATAGTTTAGGAGCTTTATTATTTGCCATTAGTTATATCCACAAAGTTCTAATATAGTTTAGGAGCTTTATTATTTGCCATTAGTTATATCCACAAAGTTCGTGTAATCAGTTAAAGACATTTGTTATAGGCGCATTTTGAATGAGTGATATTCGGGTAACTATTAATCTCAAATGGGTCAAACATATAAAAATATATGTATGAAAGAAAAGTGGTGGACTGGGAAAACATTTCTCAAAGTCTCTTTTTACTACATAAACCTTAATTTTGTTAAAAGTGGGTATAAAGTTTCTCAAAATGACAACCAACAGGAAATTTATATTTCAAATAAATGTTTAAACAAGGAAAGGATTGCTAAATTGAAGAAAGGGGTAATTATTGCTTACAATGCTTTAGGTAGTAATGGATAAACAGATTGTTGTTGATGTTTGTAGCAGTGTACACATACGAGGCGGATTATAGCATGCTCTTTCAATCTAGGGTGGGATTCCTTTTGGAATTGTAATTAGACTATTACTGAGTTAACAAATGTTATTTTCACCAATTATTTTTGGATTTTTTTAGTCTGTCAAGTTTGATGAAATTTAAGCTCTTGATGTTACTGATCTTCTTTGATTAACTTACCCAAGCACCCGCACCCCGGTGCTCCAAATTAAGCTGATAAGCAAATCAAAATACTATTTTGGCATGTTTTTTTTTAATTAATATTGTGTTTGAAAGAAGTTACCAATGCTAGATATATTGTCTAAAATTTTGTTGAACATTTGTTAAATTAGCTGCTATAAGTTATAATGTGACATATCTGCTCATATTTGTTTTCGTTGGATATTTGTTAAACTTACACCTATAATGTGACATATATATTCATAACTTTTCAAAATTAATAAAGAGGATTTTAATTCAAGACTAATAATCTTTACATTCATGAATTCAGGGAGCGGAAACTACAACTCAAGGATGTTAGTGGTAAGCTTTTAGTTGATAGCAACTTCATAGGTATGCTCGAAACCCAGAATTGGCATTTCATTAAGGATACTAATAATATCCAGCTATAAGGGACATGGCGATTTGAATCCTTGACCTCCGTTTTATGTCGTATGTTCCCAACCATTGAACTAATATTGCGGGGACATGTAAATGATTATAACTTGCACTAAAAATAACAGTGTAAAATGAAATTGAGAATGCAAGATGAAGTGTGAATGAGATAAATGGTTCAATGTGATTTGAAATGAGTTCATATCTTGGATTCTATTGACTATGATAAAGATTAAAATAATATATAATTAGTGAAGTTGAGCAAAATTGTGAAGTGAAAAGGTTAAATAAAAGTATTAGTTATCTGGTAATGGAGAAAGAGCATGTTCGGATTGTTAAAAAACCTTTGTTCCTGTGTCTATCAACTTTCTTTTTTGTTGCCAACAGCTGCAACATAACCTTTTTACATGCTGGCACGTAAGGAGTGTAGATGGTGTAAAACGGTGGAGTGAAGAAGTTTCATGAGAGTGTTCCGGATAAGAAAGATAAGGACCCGTGATGAGGATATAGAGGAAAAACACAAAGGTTGGATGATGAAATGGAGAGGAGGGGTGGGGGGACATGTTCAGGAGTGGCATGAAAAACGAAGAAAAGATGAATATCAAGAAGAAAATGCAGATGGTGAGACTGCTGGTAAGATGCGGACTTTAGAAGGGGAGTCGGATGATAAAGAAACTACTCTTGTTGAAATCGTAGATGATGACATGGATGTTTATGAAGATGTGAAAGAGAATAAAGAAAAATGGAGATGACATGGTTGATGGGCCACATAATGGTGATATTGTGACTTCCTTGCAGAATGGTTATTCTATGGATGAAAATGGTACCAATCCCCTCGATGCTTTCATGAACTTGATGTTGATTCCAGAAGTTACTAAGTTAACAACCGACGAGATTTAACGAAAGACGACAAGGTTCAAGAAAATGGGCAGAAAAAGACTGTTGGTAGCGTTGGGCAGGATCATTCCCAGAAAAGATTCTGACTTGGAATATCCTAATGTGGACAATGATGAAGATCCTTTGGAAGACGAAGATGACGATGAATTCATGTAACGAGTGAAGTAAAAAGTTTAGAAGTTTGATTCCACATTAGCTTAACATTTGTTTCAGTAAACTATATGTATTGGTGATTAGCTTAAACTTTTTCTTTGTAAACTAAGCTCTAAAGATGTCTTTTTTCAGCAGCTACTTTGTGTGGTTTTTGCTATAATTTCATTCTCACTACACCTTGATTTAAAACCTGCAGCTATCATACATACATCACTCTATTACATAAAAAATAGACAACTTGTAGGCTTTAATCACTATGATGTTCAGTAATTCTTTTTTTTTTTCTTTTTTCTTTTTTTTTTTAATCCAACTTGATCAATTTGGATGTATCATTATAATTTGACATTGCTCATAACAAAAAAGCTAAAAAGCTAAACAGGCGTTCTTATTTATATATGAAGTTTAGTCTTTCTAAAATACCTCTTTAATGCATTAATACACAAAAAATTATTAAGACATCCGATTTTTTATATTTTCCCAAACGAAAATAAGTAGCATCATACAACCGAAGAAACAACTAAGATCACATTGACTACACAACAACAACAACAAACCCAATCCTGCTGATGCAGGGTATGGGGGAGGTAGAATATAAACAGATCCTACCCCTACCCCGAGAAACACCCGGGAATAGAGACAACTTCCAACGAGACCTTCGGCAAGTGCAAGTGTGCAAGTGAGAAAAAAGAAGCACAAAAGCAAGCCCAAACAAAACTAAGAGCCACAGCGCTAAGAAAAGCAGACAAACCTCAGGGCACACTGACATATCACATGAAGCTTGCCCGTCCATCCATCGGGCGAGTCATTAATTATATTTAATAGTGTTATAAATTTAATTTTTAGATTGTTAACCATGGTTTATGTTTCTTTAATGTCTTTGTTTTACATATATTATAAACTTAATCACTTTTATGTTATGTACCAGTTGTGTATGACACATGCTAACAAATCATACTACGCACTTCTTTTAAGTACACTTTATTAATATAAAGACGCGTTAAAGCCACATGTGAATCCACTGTTTCATAACACACGCCTTGCACACATCTCGACCTTATCTTCAAATATAAATTTCAAACATATAAAAAATTTAAACAAAATATTCAACATAAAAATTTTAATTCTAAAAACAAAATGCTAACAAACAAAAATAACATTTATATCATAATATTAACTAATTTAGATATACAAACTACAAGTTTTTAACAATATATCGCATGAGACTCGCCCGGCCATCGGCCGGGTCATGAAGCTAGTATATATATATATATATATATATATATATATATATATATATATATATATATATATATATATATATATATATATATATATATATATATATATATATATAGGATACAATATGACTGGCCTATTGTCACACCCCGCCACGGCGGAAACGCGCGGGTGTAACTTCATGGATATCATCACAACACCTGGTGTTTACATAGAGAATAACTACACGCACCTAAATAGAGCAATGTACCAACACACAATGTTGTAACAATACCCCAAAATAAATAATCAAAACAATAATCCAAAAGGTATCTTCAATAGATACGAAAATAACAAACGATAAACATAAATGTATCAAAACCAAATCCAAATCAAGTCAAATCCCAAAACATAAGTAAGGTGTCCATATGCAACTAAGTCTCGCCTAATTGCTGCCCTCAACTTTAGCCTTAGAATGCTCACCTGAAAACGATGCTTAAAATGTCAACATTACGTTGGTGAGATTCATAGGTTTAGACACACTTACACTCACAAGACAACCAGTTTACTGTGATCATAAAAATATAGCTGGACAAATAAATTACAGTTATCATATAGCTACATGTATTTGCAAGTCGATAATCACACACAAAGGCAACAACACACATAAGGCAACATCAGGACGGCTCGTGTCCTCCGATCCCACAATGATTACAACAGGACGGCTCGTGTCCTCCGACCCCAAAATGATTACAACAGGATGGCTCGTGTCCTTCGACCCCAAAATAATTACAACAGGACGGCTCGTGTCCTTCGACCCCAATAAACCACAATTAGGTCGCATGCGTGAGCAACAGGATAATCATCCTCCTAATTGGAAAACATATATATCCACACAAGCAAATAATCACACATAGCATACATACGATAACATTATAAGTCTAAGCTCTTTTGACACATACATAATCACAGTAACTCAAATATTTAAGACAAGCATCATTCCCATCCCAAGTTTAAAACAAGTTAAAAAAAAAATGGGACTATGAACTCACCTTAAACTCCGCAGCTTCCACAAAAACAACTCACAATCTATAGCACTCAAAAATAATCCACATCACACAAGGTCAAGCTAAAAGCTACAACCTATGTAATACACATATGATGGATGTCTAAGACTCATATTACCCACCATGGATCTCCTAGACACCATACTAACCACTACCATAACTTAATACTCACTAAATCCCTTGCACTCTTAAAATAAAAAAACGCATAATTTTTTGGTACATTCACCCACATGAAATCATGACAAATAAAGCTCAACAACTCACACCAAAATTTTAACATGGTCTCTCATAAGCATACAAGCTAATCCCAGAAGGCCATGGACCAATAACACACACAAGTACTAAAAAGAAAATCAAACTTGTCAACTACTCAAATTCAGATCTGAACGCACACCAAAAAGTTTTGATTAACATAAAATACTTCCACAAGTTTTTATCGAGAATCCTTTTCGTGGTAGTCTATTATAACCTAATACTTAACTATTCCAGAAGGCCTAGTCAAAATACCACTTTTAAAACCACAAAACACCCTCAAACTTTTACCCAAAATCTGTCCCGGTTTGACAGCTTTGACACCTTAAGAAAGAAAAATTAAAAGACCAACTTCCCGACCTTAAAATCGATCGTGGCTGGACTTTTTGGAAAGCTCTTTCATTAAACTTCAATTTAGACCTAAAATTCGTGACTTAACTCTTCACTATCTGTTATTTACACTCACATCTTTACAGCCCTAATTTTCTGTCCAAACCCTAACACATAATCTAAAGCGTTTTACACTCAATTCTCTTATCCAATTACAATATTATTAACAACTAATGATCCTAACATGTTTTACTTCATTAATTTACAGAAGTATATAAACCCTAGATTCCATCATATTAAATATTACATGAATCATAACAATAATTAATTAATTACACATAAGGGTTAAGGATTTTACCTTGATTCTTGATTATTGCTAGCAAACTATGAAACCCTAATTTTTTTTATTCTTGTTTCTCCTTGTGTCGACTTCTAATTGCAGGAAAAAGGGGTAGGGAGGTTTTGATTTTGTATTTTTAATTATATTGGATAACCCTTAAGGCTTAGAGTTGTATTTGGTATCAAATTTGTTTTTCTTTTTCCCCTTTATCCCTATAATCGGCCGCCCCTATACATACATTTTTTTTTATTAAATTTATTTATTACACTCAAAACCTCATACTTTTCATATTTTATGTAATCCCATAACAAAACCTAACGTCTTTCGCGAGAAACCTTAATTTTACGACAAACCGGAAAATATTCATTTTCAAAATAAAGTTTCTAAAAATAGATTTTCACACACTCCATAAACATTTCTCACAAAAACAACATTCGCGTAACTTACTAACGCTCAATTACTTGAACGAAGACTCGTTACGCAAAACCTCAAAACACCAAATATACACAAATCATTTCTACACCACCTGGGTGATCAAAATGAACTTTCCCAAATACTAATCACACTATAACACACAATAATCACACATATACCCATATACCTACTCAAACCACACCAAACAAAGTTAGATAACTCAAAACTAAAGGTCTAACTAACCTGTTAAAATCACGGTTGTTACACCTATACCCAAAGACTAAGCGTCTAACACTTTTCTACATTCTTTTCTTTTGGTCTAAAACTCAATAACACAATGTTAGGTGGGTGTAAAAAATGATCGGTAAAGATGATAAACGAAAATAAAAGTTGTTTTTTGTATTTCATCTTCCCTAGTTGAAATGAAAGGAAAAGAAATAACGTTGTGTTCTTGAGTTGGGAAGAAAAAAAGAAAAAAAAAAAGACATTATTATATTTATGCCAATTTAAACATACTCATTTTAATCCAAAAAGTCAAACACGAGTAAATATTGAGGGTTATTGATACGTGGGAATCGCATCACGCTTTACCTCTCTAGGGATCTCGAGAAGCTTACAACCCCCACCAAGCAGTGTACCTGATCATTGTAGTATAGTATAGTGGCAAGTACCGGGGGATTGATCGTTCAACTCAGGAATAGTGTCGCTAGGATTAGAAGTCTCATAAACTAAGTCTAGAGGTGAGGGATGATTCTTTTTGTATTTTTATATTTTATAAAAGCAAGTAAAATCTCGGGTTTTGGAAGAGTGGGCAGAACTAGTTGCTAGCCAACTAACCCAAATAACTAAAGATGCAATCAAAATAAAATAACGAAAATGAAATGAAACTAATTATACTAATGTGGTGGTGACAATAATGAAAAAAATAGTGTTTACTTAGATTTCATTACTCCCTAGATATCTTTTACAGGTTAATTACTTGTTACAATTGCATGGATGACGGGTCATATTCCTTAATACTAGTCGTAGGGCCGTGTACAATATTCCCTAACTCTATAGGATCCTACTTCACTCCTATGTCGAGCCGTTAGAAGCTCCTAACATGGGATCATTAGAATTCTCCTACGCATTAAATACAACCAAAAATCATAGTACACCTCTGATCATGTTTCTTAAGATGTTCAAGCATGTTACCAATGGAAGTTTGCCAGTTTTCTTAAGCCTAACATCGAATACAATCATCCGTAACAACTATAAACAAACAATCAACCAATAATTAACATCTAGGTTTCACTACATCTAAGCAAACACAAAAGAAATATAGCCTAGCATGTTAAATAAAAGACAATCGTAAGATATATTCAAACAACACATAGACATATTGAATGAATTGAAAGAGTACTTATCTTTAATAGAACATGAAAGTTTCAAAGGGTTGAAACCCTTGAAAAAGCTGTACAAATCGGTTTTTCCCTCAAAGTTACACACTAATGAATGAAATTTGGAAAACTATATATAGATTTTACAGGGTGACGGCGTCAAGAAGGAATTTGTGATGCCGTCAACTCGCCGCCTATAATGAAATCGTATTGCCTAGATCCAATTATGATGCCGTCATGTGTAAATTTCTTCTGGACCGTCACTAACAAATGGACCATGACGGCCTTGGGTGACGCCGTCATGTCCAATGCACAAAACACTCTGGACCGTCACGTGTATCTTCCACTTCCACCTCTTTTGTAGCTCTTGACGCTGTCTCTTGGAAACTATTGATGCCGTCAGGTACTGTTCCCAACAAGGAAAATTGAGACTTTGCCATTTTCTTCACTTTTATGCTCCAAAAACGTCCAAAATGCTTCTTTTTCCAGATTTCTCTCCAAAAGTACCTAAAATGACAAAAGGAACGATTTAGGGAAATATTTGATCAAATAATCACGAATCCGGGCTTAAATGACCCCCTAAAAGTTGTTCACTTTTCGCCTCATCAAATACCTTTACACTTGAGATTTGCTTGTCCTCAAGCAAATGCGCTTTTATTTTAATCAAAATATAAGTTAGGGTCGTTTAACACTAATATAAAAGTAATTACAACAAATAATCGTTTCACTAAAGACCAAAGACAAGCACGGAGGTCATACACTAGCACCTCACAAATAGTGTTTAGATACTCACCTCTCTCGGGTGTAATAAAGTATATATCACAATATGGTAATGGAAAACATCTCTCACTACTTGTGATAGCAAAATAGATTATCATATGCTTGGGAAATGATCAAACCTCCACCACTTGGCGTAAGCAACTAGGATAAACTATCAAAGAAGTCTTTTAAAGGGTTATAACGTTAGGTGTAGGGATATGGAATACACGGTTTTGTTGGATAAAGGCAATATTTACTGGTGGCGAGTTAATTATCTTGGTTAATTACATGTACAATATGGCGTTGCTAAGCCAAGACTAGACTCGACTTAAGCTAATAAATCAAAAATAACAAAAACTTAAAACAAAAATAAAATGAAACGGGATGGTAGTCCGTATATTTTTCTCTTTTCTTTTTCTATATATATATATATATATTTCTTTTTCTTTATTTTTTCGATTTTTTTTCATACACTTTTACCCTACCATCCAAAATAATACATCATAGGGAATGTACATTCCCCTTACACTTGAATTTTTACATACTTTACAATAAACTATTCTAATGACTCGAATCAAGATAATCAAAACACTTGGAGTACTTTTTAAGATTAACGCACATATGGGGGTAATATATGATGTTCTTCCCCATTACTTCATAACACAAGTACTTTACCCATGAGTCTCAATCATCTCAAAACAATATGTACAAGACATGACTCGACTTAGCAACCATGTAATCAATTAGATAATTAACTAAGGGTTTAAACAAATAACAATAATGCACTAAAGATGAGTGCATACACGAAAGGCTAAGGCGATTTGGTTGCACATTTGGGTGGGTTGTAAATTCTTCCTTTAAGTAGATGCTTAAAGTTAGAAACGAAAAGATAGGCTCGGAGGGGTGTACTAGGGGTTTTGTGTACTAAAAATGAGTACAACGCTAAGGCGTGGAAAAATTAATTGACTTTACTAGCCAAGTAATATAACTTAAATGGTCAAGTAATTATGATACGGGTTTAAACACAAGGGTGACCCTATTGCCTCTTATCATATAGTAAATCCTACCACACGAATGTAGTCTCACTAGCGGTCTCAGGATGCATCACTAACGTAAGTTCTAGAATCTAAATGTTACCGGTACACTCATAAGCACTAATAATGAATGCTTTTCCTATCAAATCTAAAGGCGAACCTCACATATTTAGGTGGAAAATTTTTCTGAATATTACGGTTTTGTGTTAGTTATACAACTCTTATCCATGAGACGCTTGCTAAGGCTAAAGTTTCATTCCTAAATGTTGTAAAAAATTTTAAATTTGGCGCTAAAATTACACTAACAAGTATTTCTCTTAGTTTTATTACACACCTACCATCAAACAAACAAACTCAAGTGCAATAGTATCTTATAAGGTATCATCATTTACCCTCCCCTTACACTTAGGATGAACATTGTCCCCAATGTTCAATTAAAGAATGTAAAAGTGAAATAGGTAAAAGAATGAAAACAAATACTCCCCTGATTCGTTCGGTGTGGATAGTGTGGTAACAAGGTTAGATCTTCCTTCAAGAAAATGAACATTCAAAGCTTCCCTTCCAGAAAAATAAATCATCTTCTTGTCATACATAACCTGTTAAACCTGAGAAAACAAACAAGGCAACCTCGCATAAAATCGGAGGCAATCTATATATACTAACAAGTCCTAGAAAACAATTTAAGATATAATGCTTGTGGAATGAATGTTTGCAGATTTCCTGGAGTTTATAAAACTAAAGAATTAACAAAAACTTTAAGACTCCGTTAGAAAAACAAAACTCGCAAAATTTCCAGAATTTTACACATGACGCCGTCAGGAATTAATTCATGACACCGTCAGAAGTGACCTGCAGAAATCTTTACGTTAAGTTGTCGGAAAATTTCTGGAAAAACTTATGTCCTGCTTCCTGGAAAATCCTGCAAAACATCATTATGACTCGATACAAGCATTTGACTCTAACAAATACTAATACACATGTTCATTTAATATTGTGGTGAATCAAGATCAATTTCATTCTTAAAAACAAATATGGGGTTTCCCCTTACACTTAGCTTTTGCATAATACCTTTATATGAAGTTAAGACAAAGTTAAACAACAAAATAAAGCATTTTCACAATTTTAGTATGAAACATGATCTACCAACAATAAAAATAAAGCATGCATACGGAAGCAAATAACAATCAAACAAATAAAAATCACACAGAACATGGGTTGCCTCTCAAGAAGCGCTTTTCTTTATTTTACGAGTCTTGTAGCTAGACTCAAGGTCATGGGCTATCGTGTGTCGCTCATGCTCACATATCCTAGGGTGAGCCATCCAATAGTCGCCTTATCTTTCTTATAGTCATCACTTAGCTCTAAACATCCGCGATAATACCTTTTATTCTTTTCATGAGGATATTTAAGCCCTTTTCTTTTATCATTCTCACTTAGCATTTCTAGGGATGGATACCTACTACATTTCTCCATAGAAAAATCCTTGAACCTAGGGTGTGCACGGGGCATTTGGTAAACAAAATCTTCATCCCCATCCAAGAATGTAATTAACCCTTTCATAAGTTTTTCATTAAGGTTGGTTAACCTTTTGAAGGGTTTCCCAAACACAACTTGGGTTAACTTACTATCGATAAATTCTCCTAGATTCTCCATAACCATGAACTCAACAAGATAAACAAAGCTTCCTACAAACACATGCAATGACATTGCCCTAGCAATAATATTATCTCCTTTGTATTCTAACTCATCTACCATAATTTTATTGTATTCACCACGCGAGATTATGTTCATTGGTAGAGATGAGTTAAGGTAGGCATCAAAGCTCCTAAATCTAATTTTACAAGGAAATTGCATATTAAATGGGTTATCATTCTCAATCCTTGTTCTAGGGTCGACATACCTAAGAGGGTCCACTTCATCATCCATCCTATCCTTATTAATTACGTCACCATCATCTAGGTCCTCATCGGAGTCCGAATAGTAAAAAGGACTAGCCCTAGGGTCATTATCATGGTCGGACTCCTCCATCTCAGAGTTATTGTCAAAGTGATGGTTAGGTGAGAGATTAGGTGGGTTCTCATTTTCCACTAAAGGAATTGAGGTGGGCACTTGGAAAATCCTACGACGAAAAACACGAATAACAGGAATCAAACGATCAATGCTATTGTTATCCATCGAGATAGTTTAAGAACAAAGGAAACAAAGAAATAAGATAGACTAAAGAAAACCTAAAAATAAAAATAAAATCTTACTAGAAAGGAATCTAGCAAGTAGACCTAATAAAAAGAAATCCTAACCTAGACAATAACTATTCCTCGGGCTGCGGCGCCAAAAACTTGATACGTGGGAATCGCACCAGGCTTTACTTCTCGAGGAATCTCGAGAAGCTTACAACCCCCACCAGGCAGTGTACCTGATCGTTGTAGTATAGTATAGTGACAAGTACCGGGGGATTGATCGTTCAACTCAGGAATAGTGTCGCTAGGATTAGAAAGTCTCCTAAACTAAGTCTAGAGGTGAGGGATGATTCTTTTTGTATTTTTATATTTTATAAAAGCAAGTAAAATCTAGGGTTTTGGAAGAGTGGGCGGAATTAGTTGCTAGCCAACTAACCCAAATAACTAAAGATGCAATCAAAATAAAATAACAAAAATAAAATGAAACTAATTATACTAACGTGGTGGTGACAATAATGAGGAAAATAGTGTTTACTTAGATTTCATTACTCCATAGATATCTTTTACAGGTTAATTACTTGTTACAATTGCATGGATGACGGGTCGTATTCCTTAACACTAGTCGTGGGGCCGTGTACAATATTCCCTAACTCTATAGGATCCTACTTCACTCCTATGTCGAGCCGTTAGAAGCTCCTAACATGGGATCATTAGAATTCTCCTACGCATTAAATACAACAAAAAATCATAGTACACCTCTGATCATGTTTCTTAAGATGTTCAAGCATGTTACCAATGGAAGTCTGCCAGTTTTCTTAAGCCTAACATCGAATACAATTATTCGTAACAACTATAAACAAACAATCAACCCATAATTAACATCTAGGTTTCACTACATCTAAGCAAACACAAAAGAAATCTAGCCTAGCATGTTAAATAAAAGACAATCGTAAGATATATTCAAACAACACATAGACATATTGAATGAATTGAAAGAGTAATTATCTTTAATAGAACATGAAAGTTTCAAAGGGTTGAAACCCTTGAAAAAGCTGTAAAAATTGGCCTAGGGTTTTTCCCTCAAAGTTGCACACTAATGAATGAAATTTGGAAAACTATATATAGATTTTACAGGGTGACGACGTCAAGAAGGAATTTGTGACGCCGTCAACTCGCCGCCTATAATGAAATCGTATTGCCTAGATCCAATTGTGACGCCATCATGTGTAAATTTCTTCTCGGCCGTCACTAACAAATAGTCCATGACGGCCTTGGGTGACGCCGTCATGTCCAATGCATAAAACACTCTGGACCGTCACATGTATCTTCCACTTCCACCTCTTTTGTAGCTATTGACGCCATCACTTGGAAACTCTTGACGCCGTTAGGTACTGTTCCCAGCAAGGAAAATTGAGACTTTGCCGTTTTCTTCACTTTTATGCTCCAAAAACGTCCAAAATGCTTCCTTTTCCAGATTTCACTCTAAAAGTACCTAAAATGACAAAAGGGACGATTTAGGGCAATATTTGATCAAATAATCACGAATCCGGGCTTAAATGACCCCTAAAAGTGGTTCACTTTTCGCCTCATCAGTTATATTGGTCATTATATACTTAATAGTTTGGGTATATTTTTGTTTTCGTCCAAAACCACCAATATTTGGGCGAAAATTTTTTGAAGAAAATGTTAATGATTTTCATGTCATTTCCTTTATGTTTCATTTCTTTTACGGTAAAGAGAAACTAAAGAACACAATAATTTTTATTTATTTATTTATTTATGTATTTTATTTTTAGACAAAAATACACCGTTGGTCCCTAAACTTTCCACAAACCATCGTCATGGCCCTTAACTTTTCAAAATCGTCGCCCGCCGTCCAAACCATGGGAATTAGAGGCCGAATGCGTCTCTTGACCACTTTTGTCTTGGTCAACGCTTAAGTTTTGGTATATTCGCAAGGGCATAATAGGCAAACTACATTTTTCACCACACTATGGTTAAATCAACCATGACATACGACTTTAGGTACCAACTATGTACTACACTCTAGTTAATCAACTAAGATGGGTTGTTTGGGTTTTGCTTCCTCCCCACTGTGTTTGTATTTGCTGACACAATGGGGTGTTTGTTTTTGGTCATAACAACAGTAAACACAATAAGATACAGCAAACAAGATTAACCGAGAAACCATAAAATTATGTATGCATAATAGTGGCAAATGTTTAGACTACAAGAACATTAAAAGCCTAAAACAAGAACCCAAAAGACCTAATTAACCTACCCCTGGAAATACCCTAAATTAAGACCCTATTACACTAATTATTTTCAGCCATTTTCTAAACAAAACCTTCCTGCATACGAATATTAGCATCAGCTTGACCATACACCTTGATCAAACTTTCAAGTAGGTCAATTTCAATGGCTTGGGTTTTCCTTAACGACTCCAAACAATCAAGCGCCACACCACGCGATCCCAAAGCTTCATTCTCCTGAATCAGCTCCCTACGCTTTGGTATCATCCTCTTGAAATGATCAATAGCAGCATGAATAAGGATTTTAAAAAACCCTGCTTCAACAGCCTCTTGACCAAACCAGAGGCTCATACGATCATATAATCGTGGTGAATCGGCCAATTGCATGAGTTCATTCAACATTGGGAAATCTTCTTCCATCGGAAAATGTGAGGAAAAGCTTGTTGATGGGTTTATTGGGTTACGCGTTAAAGTTAATACCTTCGCAGTGAAGAGATGGTGAAGGGGTTTAATAACAAATTTTATTTCATACTTGGTCCCTAAGGTTGTCTACATTTTCGTCAACGTAGTTTCAATTCCCGCCCAAAATGTAGTGACGTGTTCACAACATGCTACATTGAGTGTACAAGTGCAAGGACCTACGGTGTAATTTGTGAAATTAATTAATTGCACCCCATTAAATCTTTACCGATCCCATATGAAACTCTAAAACAATATATTCATCACTAAAATCACTAAACATAAAGACACAAATATAAACTTTCGAACTTGCCATTACATTTGGTTTGTGAAAATTGCAAATGCCAAATAACCTTTACCATTTGCACGTTTGACTTCCTAAAGTCATACTTGCCATTACATTTGGTGACCAACATAGGCATTGTCAAAATTGCAAATGCCAAATAACCTTTATCATTTGCACGTTTGACTTTCTAAAGTCAAACTTGCCATTACATTTGGTGATCAAGTAAGTAGCAACATACTTAAACGAAAATAATTGTCTTAGGGTATTCAACCCATACATAAACTAGAATAAGTAAAAGAAATCTATCCCGGCTGTAGGGGAAGCTCGAGGGAGTTCCAACAGCCCCCTTGCCAAATCCCAGTTCAACCTGATGCTTTCATTCTCATCAGTAGTCAAAGTGCAGTCAATGATATAAATTTTCTTCAGTAAGGGGGAACATGCAAGTATCAACCGTATTATGGCTATTTCATTCTCTGTTATAGGGAAAGAATGAAACACCACAGTTTGAAGCTGCCCCGTGGTCATTCTGTTGATGAGTACATCAAATGAATCAATCTCCAAAGGTACATAAGTAAACGTGTATAAGGCTTGCAAAATGAGAGAAATATTCATATGCACAACCATTGGAATTTAATAGGATGTCTTTCATACATATGCATTCCACTTACCTTGGTTACTAGCCTTTGCATATTTGGAAACCCACGAATCATTTTAACGATCAATGAAACCATTGCCTTATTACCAAAATCGACCCCGTATATCTCAACAGTCTTGAGGGATAGAAAGGCCACACGGACACTCATCCAGGATGTACCTTCTTCCACCAACTACAAAAGGACGAATTTTCTTTAGTTTTAAAACTAACATTGCATCAATGTTAGAAATTACTTTAACATTATGTAAGTTGAAGTAGAAAACGCGAAGAATAGGTCTTACATTGCAATCTTCAAAATCCATGGTAAGGGTCTCAAGTTTAGGAACATTTGACAACTGAAAGATATTGGAAGTTGTTATTGTCATAGGATGGTTCCAAATACCAAATGACAAATTTAACGTCTTCAAATTCCGAAGAATTTCAATATCCCATAGTCTCATTTCGGTTTGTACTACAATGATCCAATTTTAGAGACTCAAGTAAGGGACAACCAGCAACTAAGTCCCAAACTATACCACTATGAAAATTGACATTACATAATTCTAAGTTAAGTAGCTTTGGAAAACCCCTAAAACTTGTCATAGTGTGAAAAATGCAACAATGAAGTTTTAGAAATGTCAACTCTTGACGATAGTAAAGTTGGGTTGGCAAAGTAACTGAATCAGCATACCAATTTCGAATTGTGACCTCCTCAACTCCGACCCGAGCCAAAAACAAAAGCCAATCATGAATGTCTTCATAATGCAAGTCGTCGTGTCCAAATAGCGTTTTGGCCTCTACGGAAAACACAAACCTTCTTACTGGCCCAATAAGCTTAAGTAAAAGCCTAGTAATATGCCTCCCATCACAGGTATTTGTTAAATAGTAAAACAAATCCTCATCAACTATGACATCGGTCAGTAAAGTCCACTTAAACCTCTAGCTTCTGGCTAAACTACCGGTCCTTACTGCATCTTTTAGTGGCAATCGGTTCATAATATTAGTGGTTACGTTATCTGGAATGTTGCTGATATAATCTGCCATATCAGTGATTACATTGTCTCCAAAAGCCATTGTAATGTTGGAATTTTAGTTGGGTCTTTGACTTTTGGAAATGGGTGTCTGGATAAGGGTGTGTGTTATTATGGTGTGTAAATGTGTTTGGTTTGTGGGTTAATTGGTTTCGCGCGAGTTATAACTAGCGTATTAGAAAAGATAGGCTCAAGTTCCACAAACCATAGTTCTTAGTTGCTCCCTAAACTATCACTCTTGGTTGATTTAACAATAGTGTGGTGAAAAATGTAGTTTGCCTATTATGCCCTTGCAAATATACCAAAACATAAGCGTTGACCAAAACAAAAGTAGTTAAGGGACGCATTCGGCCTTTAATTCCCATGTTTTGGACGCCAAGCGACGATTTTGAAAAGTTAAGGGCCATGGCGACGGTTTGTGGAAAGTTTAGGGACCAACGGTGTATTTTTGTCTTATTTTTATTTTTTTTACCATTTCTTTCTTTATGTTTAACAAATAAATAAAAAAACGGAGCGTAGTATGAGACTATGAGGCACATTTCTTAGTTTGTGAGACCAATGATGCAACACTTGCAAAAACTCATGGTCGTCTTATAGATTTCAGTGGCTTTTATATAGAATAATTAACAAGTTGGTCATTAAAATTCATTAACTTAATATTTGAGAAATAGTTTATTATAACAAAACTATATGAAACAGTACCTTACTAAAAAGCCAACAAAAAAGATGTCAATTAAGGACGACTCGAGGAAGGAACAACATAACGTTACATGGACCACAACAAAAGAAATTCATTGTGTGAAGCCGGGTTAACATATTCGAAGAAGATATGAGTGGGAGTCAGAAGAAATTGAATAGATTTTGATCAGGGGTACTAGCATACCTTAATATGTAGTACTAGTTTTGAAATCAAAGAAAACAAAAGAAGAGACAAAATGGGCAGTAAATAAAAAGGGAGAAAGTGTAATTTAATTTTGAATGAGTTGGGAGAGAAAAAAAAGAGAAAATTGATATTTTTACAATTATACCCTACATGGCATGTAAAATTTATATTTTATTTTAGAGAATTTAAGTCATTTTTTTAATCAAAAGTTTTCTTGTATACTTTCATCACAACTATTTTAGGTAGGAAGTAAGTTTTGAAAAGAAATCTAACCAAATTTCATGTTTATTTCTTTTCTCTTCTCTTTAGAAAAAAAAAAAAAAAAAAAAAAAAAAAAAAAACCCTCGGGAACACAAATTTATTTTTATTTATTTCTATTTCTTTTATCTTCTTTCAAAAATAAAACCCGGAAACGCAATGTAAGAAAGAAATGAGTGTAACCTGACTCATACTTATGATTCGATTAACTGCAAATGGAAGGGTTTGTGTAGTCATGTGGGTAGATTTTGTGAATGTTACAACAATGTGGTGAGATGGAATTCAACAGAGACAAATGACAATGTATTCCTCCAAACGGCAAAAAACTATCGTTAACAGCTTCTCGCGATTGAAGCGAGATATGAAAGAACACTCAGACTAGAACGAAGATCATCAAACGATGCATATGGGAGACCTTTGGTGAAGATTCCCGTAGTAACAATTAATGAATACAAGCAAAGTTTAGGAGGCGTTTGTTTGGAGTGTTAGGAATCAAACAATGACATTCATAGTCATTCCAAGTGTTTGGTTGAAGATTTATTGTTAAAGTATGATTCTAATAATCATAAATGCAAACCTATCGGGAGGGGTATTTTTTGTTAACCATTCCCACAAGGCTCGCAAATCTTATTATTTCCAACACAAAAATAATAGAATAGGAGCACTTAGATGGACCTTACTAAATGTGATGTCGATACCTAAATTTTATACACCAAACAACAATAATGGAATTGATATCCCCAATCTCATACGCACCTCTAATCAAAACCATATAGATTTAGTAATTCTGGATAGCATACCAAACACACCATTAAATACATGAGATAAAGTACTTGGGCTAAGCCCAATATTAAACAAACAGGCGTTCCTGAATCCTGATACAAACACCGGTAACATAACTAATTAATCTTTTGTAAACACTAAGCAGATATGAAAATTGAAAATAATTTATTGTCCTTTGCTTTGTAATTGGTAGAGACTAGATCATAGTGGACAACACTTCCAACTTCCAAGGGGAAGCTCCAACATGCTCTGGATTGTTTTCTTTTTCAAGAAAACCAAAGATGAATTTTCACATAATTGTGTAGTATATGACACTTTGTAACCAGTAGAATATCATATTGTCAACGGACAATCAAATTTCAGATTTAATCACAATACTTCATGTGTTATGTATTTATCTTAGACTCCATATAAATGTTAGAAACAATAATGAATAACACTATGTAGGTAAAAAAAAAAATGGGCATTAGAAACTATGAGTTGAGATCCCTATAGACCCATCATTGACCATAGAACCATTTAACCCATCCCAACCATCCAATCAATTTGATCAAAGGCTGAGATCAAATCATCTATTTACACTTGAAGGGCAAAAAAGTCAAATATATATATATATATATATATATATATATATATATATATATATATATATATATATATATATATATATATATATATAAACACGCATCTTCATTCTTTTCCCAAAAAAAAACACACACAAACACTCCTTTTTTCAACTCATTCTCTGCTCCACCATCATCACCCTGATCCACCGTCATCACGCACACACAAACACTTTGAAACATCACCATCATCATCACCAATCCGTCATCATCACCGATCTGTCATCATCACTGATCCACCATCATCACCAATCCACCACCATCACCGATCCACCATCATCATAGTCAAAAAAATCCGTCATCATCACCATCATATAACCGTAAATATCACCGTCAATCCACATATAACCGTCAAATCCGTCTTCATCACCATCAAATCCGTCGCTGCCGTTGCATTGTGATTATAGCTGTTGTGGTTGTTGTTTTTATGATTGTTGATGCACACCATGTGTTTGATGAAATGCGTCTATGATAATCACATGTGATTCTGAAGCAAAATCACATGTGATTCTGTAACAGGTAATTAATATAAGTGATTTTGTTGAATTTGTGTTAGTTGTTGAATTTGCTTGGCGCGATATTAGTGATTTTGTTAAATTTGCTTGGCGTGATATTCTAGTTGATGTTTGTATTAGTTATTGCATTAGTTGATGTTTTAGACGCGTTAGTTGATACTTTTAACTAGTGTCGAAAGGTGAAGCGTATTGTCAGGTTCGGCCTCCAAAGGATTATAAGACGCCCTTGAGTTAGCCGGTTGGTAGAGCTGCGATGTGGAATGAGAATGTGAAGATTACTAAATATCAGTTCCTTTCTTACGGGAGCATGACGAAAAGGTAAACTTTTTATTGAGTTTGTAATAATAGGTTATACTAACATGTCTTCAGTTATTTCACTCATTAATAAGGATTCGTTTACTTAATGCCATTGTTGCAACAATAACCCCATTGATGCAATATTAGAGCTATTTTATTAGTTATAAATGGCCCTGTGTCAACTTAACATACCTGTTGTTTTATCATTGAAATAAGCTGCTGATTTTGTTGCACAGGACTAGTTCTACGCCTTCCACCAAGTCTTTGTCTGAGCCACTTTTACGGAGCTCTTGAAACATGTTAATGGTCTCATGAGTAGCCGTGTGCTTATACTGATGTTTTTAGTGCTTATATATAGTTGTGCTTATATTGATGTTTTTAGTGATTATATTGATGTTAGTGCTTATACTGATGTTTTTGTAAAATCATATATGATTATAGTAGAATCATCTACGATTCTACTAGAATCATATGTGATTCTTACTAAAATCATATATGATTCTAGCTTATACTGATGTTTTTAATGCTTATACTAGATGTTTTAGATTTTTCACATGTTTTTAGTCTGATTGGTATTATTTTTCTTATTAAGGGCCAAGTGTTTGCTGGATGCTTTGCCAGCAAATGATAATGATGAAAGAATTGATTGAATGATGCGTTGGCAAATAATGCTGAGAGAGTTGATTTGAGTAAGAAGCGGTTGCCGTTTTTGCCCGAGGCGTTTGAGAACTTGAAGATGCTTGTTTCGTTGAAACTTTCGTCTAATCCGCTTGAGGTAGTATTTTGATTGTTTTATATATATGATACTAAAATGTTGCGATGAGCTAGTTACTAGTTATATACCAGGTGTTAGAATTTTTTGGTTTGGAATTAGTATATGTTTGGATCAATTTTTTTGTTTGGAATTAGTGTATGTTTCGCCATAATTTCTTTTATTGTAGCTCTTTGACTAGATGATTGTTTATGCGCGTATTGTAGCTGTTTTCGAATAACTGATAAGATGTTGTTAAGTAGATTATTGTTTATGTACGTATTGTCATTGTTTAAACAAGTATTTGACTCAGATATATACAACATAATTAGAGTATCCTTTTACTATTTCCGAACTTGTTTAAAATGTGTACTAGATAACATGTATTTGACTCAAATGTATACAACATAATTAGAAAATAATTAGTTGTCTTTTGGTATTTTAAGTTTCCTTTTTTTTTTTGTTTAAATAAGCGGTTTTCCCAATTCGTGCCTCCGATCATTTTTATGTGGTTGTTTTCAACATTAAGAAGAGTCCAACAACGATGATTATCCTTGATAATACTCCAGAGATCTACAACACAAAGTACAAGATTGCTTGTGATCTTCTAGTAAGTGTTTCCGTTACCTGGTTTTCTGTAACAAAGAAGAAAAGAATCATATATGATTCTAGTAGAATCAGATATGATTCAAAATCATATATGATTTTTGATACAATCATATATGATTATGATACAATCATATATGATTCTGATGCAAACATGTATGATTCAAGTTGCATGTTTTATCTGTTTTTGTGACATGTCTTATATGATTTTTTTTTTCTTTTGCAGAGTTTTTGCAGGATGATTAATTAAAAGCTTTCAAGTATATCTTGTGAGAAGGTTGAACTTGAACATCTTCATATTGGCATAGTCATCCTAAACCTGCTCCTGTTAAACAGAAACCTCCTGTTCTATTGAAGATCGTGATGATGAGGAAGATGGTGACACTGATGAAGAAGAGTATTTGATGATGAGGAAGAGGGTGATTCAGATGAGCAAGATGAGGATTATGAGGAGCAAGATAAGGCTGTGGGAACATGGGTCAGCGTAAAACTCAAGAACATGAGTATTTGATGGTCGTAGTACTCATAGTGGTTAGCGAAAGTCAAGAACATGAGTATTTGATGGTCGTAGTACATGTGATTCTAGTAGAATCACATATGATTCTTTTCTGAAATAAATAGTGTTTGTTCTTTGTAATGTAAATAACTATATTTTTGTTGTTAATGAAGGTAAATCACATATGATTCTTTCTGTTTTTCTATTTTTTCTGTTTTCTATTTTTTCTTTTTACATGTGATTATAGTAGAATCACATATGATTCATAATGAATCACATGTGATTCATTATGAATCATATATGATTCTTTTTGAATCATATATGATTTTTGTTTATTGTTCTAGAAGACTATTTTTAACTGAACATAAATGCAAGATATTAAATTACAATAATAACTTTAAAAATACATCAAAATTAGTAAAGTAGCAAAACTACCATCAGATTTTTATAATACCATCAAAAATTGTTCAATACTACATCAAATTTTCTCAAAAGACTACCCATCAGAAATTGTTCAATACTACATCATATTTTACCAAAAGACTACATAACAGGTTTACCACATATACTACCATCAGACTATACCAAAAGACCATGAAGTTACTAGATATGCTACCACCGGCCTACACATCAGTTTGACACGATCACTTAACCATCACTTTTTGCAACCTCTTGATTTTCAACGTCATCTTTTTGTTTCTCACGATCGGTCCTGTTCTTGATTGCATTCACAATATTTGAGATCCTTGTTTGTTCAAGTGTCTTCGTCTGGAACTTGTAAGCCAAATCAAACATCTTTTGCTAATGCACATTCAACTCATGTAAGAGAATCACCCTCGTCTTCACCACCACCTTCTTCATCAGACTCATCCTCGTCCTCACCACCACCTTCTTCATCAGACTCACCATCCTCATCATCATTGCCTTCTTCATTAGACTCACCATCGTCCTTATCATAACTACCTTCTTCATCCGACCCATTCTTGTCCTCATCACTACCATCTTCATACACTGAATCTTTTTCACACCTCTTCCTTTTGTGTTTTAAATGAGGAGGTTGAGGTTTGACACCATCAGGTTTCGATTTGACAACTTTTGATTTTGGATCAACAGGAGTCATAGTCCACTTAGTTGCTTCATTTGTTCGACCTGCATAAAAATTTTGAATGTTAATAAACCTAAAAAAATATACTATAATCACATGTGATTCTACAAGAATCACATATGATTATACTAGAATCATATGTGATTCTTTATGCTGATATATTCTCAGCATAAAGAATCACATATGTTTCTACTAGAATCATTTGTGATTCTTTATGTTAATATATTCTCAGTTATACAAAACAGCTAAAATAAGCGCATAAAAACAATCATCTACTTAACCATAACTACTTAATCATCTACATATGTACACAGCATATGTGAAATTCATAAAAATAGTCAAGTACCAAAAAACAACTAACAACGCACATAAAAACATGTGAAATTCATTTATGCTGATATATTCTCAGTTATACGAAACAGAAAAACACTTTTTGTTATTTAAGTGCTTATCTGCTTATTAACAATCAAATAGCAAATTAACAACTTCTTATCAGGTTACCCCAAACATCCCTTGGGTGAACAAACTATCCTAATAATTTAATGCCAAGCGTACCTAACCATCAACATGTTGCTTAATCGAACTCAACATATTATCATTCAATTCTTAATAAGACAAAAGTATAGCAAAATCTATTAAAAAAAAAGAAAAGAAACAAGAAAAAAAAACGAAAGAAAAAGAATTACAACATATATAAGCTTAATAATAAATTGAGACCACTCATTAAATATGGTTTGTTCGACGACAGTTTTAAAGGGCTGGTTGTGTGTGTGGCGGCGGTTTTAAAAGGCTAGTTGTGTGTAACATCAGTATAAGCTAGAATCATATATGATTTTAGTAAGAATCACATATGATTCTAGTAGAATCATTAATGATTCTACTATAATCATATATGATTTTAGTAGAATCATATATGATTTTACAAAAACATCAATATAAACACTAAAAACATCAGAATAATCACTGAAAACATCAGTATATTGTGCCTTCCTGGTCATTGAATATGATTTTTCAGTATAATTGTAACAACAAATCTTAAGAAAATAGACTTTTTGAGACCAAGTATGCTTTGTATGTAAAGCGATCAAGATTCTATATAGGAAACTTTATTTCAACTACACACTTTGCAACTAGTGCAGTTGGCTAAACTAGTTGTAAAGAGTGTGCACAAAGCTCGGGTTTTAATCCGCAATGAATTTCATCAATGCCCAATTCAAAGTAAGCAACTTCTAATGCTTACATAAAAAATACTAGTAAGCAACAATAAGCAACAAAAACCTAAAATCTTAAAAAGCAAAAAACCTAAATAAGCAACACCTACTGCTTATATCCAAAATAAGCAACAAATAATAATCAAAATAAGCACATCAACTGATAATATATAAAAAAAAAAAAAAAGAAAAAAAGAAAAAAAAAGCAACAAGACCTAAAAATCCTAAAATGAGCAAATAAGCACCAAAATGAAGAAAAGGAAAAACAAATTTATACCAGAATCAACATTTCAAGGCTTATTTTGATCAGAAACCAACAATGGAGAAGATTGGGGCAACGGGTCACCTTTAGATAGTGCTAATTCGTCTCGTATGTCCATTGGATAGAGTTAATTTTGATCAATTAATCATGAATAATGGTTAGGGTTTCGTTATGGTGGTTTAGGTGGTTGGTGTGTGAAATAGTGTGTGTGTGTGTGTGTGTAATGGTCGAGAGTTATGTAAATGAGAAGATGTAACAAACCCTGTCAATTGAGTAAATGAGAATATGTAATTACAAAATTGCCCCTCAGTAAATAATTAAAATAAAATAGCAAAATATATCAACTGTTGGATTGAAATAGAATGGACGCTTGAGATCCACTGGTTTGATCTTTAGCAAATAGTAGATCTATATGGAACTTTTGGCTAGAAACTATATAGAACACCCAAGGCGTTTTGTTTAGTTGTATGTGAGTTGCTCATCAACCTTGAGGTTGTGGGTTCAAGTCTTGCTTAAGACATTTGTGAGATATATTGTAAGATAGAAGGTATGAGGTGCGAAACGAAAAAGATTTTCAAGCATCATAATTCATAAGGCTATTCACGACAATGAGCGGAACTCATCTGTCATTATTAATTCACTATGAAAGTAAGGATATACACACCGAATATAAACTTTGAATGACAAAATTGTCAAAAAAAAAAAAAAAAAAAAAAAAAAAAAAAAAAAAAAAAAAAAAAAAAAGTGTATCCATAAAGATCATGGATTCTGATCTACCAAAAACCAAACAATCCCATTTATTTGTTTTTCAGTCTCGACCGTAACAACATTGCCACTTACATTTGTCACAGCATGTCCTCCAACACCTCCTGTTACTCCTGCACCATTATAAATCGAATACTGAACATGATCAATTCTATTTGGAAAAACCAAAACTTGGGAGAAATCCGCAATCCACAATGTACCATTACCGGCCACACCCAACTTCCCAACAGTCGATTTTAATCTCATCCCACCTCTCGCGTTATTCTGATCAATCACAACTTGATCAATGCTCGTGAAATCCCCATCTAATTCCACTGTGCTTCTCGAGGCACCAGAGAACATATTGTTGATAATATTAAGTCCCGATATATGACCATTAACAGATTTCAAAACAATGTTACCTCCACCAAGGAAAAACCCGTTACTAATATGAACTTGGGTAGGGTCTTGTATAACTATCGAGTTATAATCCATGTAACAATTATCTATACGATTTTGTCCCGTTTTTACTAATATACCAACTCCACCAAAAAATGTGGCCTTGTTGTAGCAATGGACCCCGGTGATCATGTTAGCCTGACCCCGTAACACGATTCCTGTTGCAGCAGAGAAAATAACGACATCTGTAACCGCATTATCGTTGCTAGCAAGATCAATTGCCGTTCCCGAAAAGTTTCTCTCGTGCTCGTTCCCACCAATGGTGGGAATCTGTCCCATGAAAGAACTTGATATGAAGGTTTCATGGCCTCTTTCGACTAGTATTCCCTCAGTGACAAAATGTAGGAAAAAACAATTGGTTATTCGAGTACGTGCTGAGTCAATCACGAAAAGTCCTCCACCTATGTTACTTGAATCAAAAAGGATGTCACGAAAAGTGATGTCTTCGTAGTAGATTGGTTCGTTTCTGTTTTTCATGTCGGAAAATGGGTCGTGAGAATTGTTGGCAATGGTTTTGGAAAATTTTGTGGAACTTGTAGACTGTAATTCGATAAGGTATCCGTCAGCTGGAAATGTGTCTGATGCTCGCAGTGTACCTCCTTGTATCTGTAAAATATATTGCATCATATATCAGTTAAGGGCATGCGGACTAGTTGAATTAAACAAGCCATACATCATGTGTGTAAAGAGGCTTCAAAGCTCAAGTAATGCATATATATTCAAATGGTAGTTTGATGGGCAAACCTAATCCGGAATCTATTATGGACCCGATGCGACTATTCCTCAAGGATCGCATTTGAGGTAATGTTCAGTTGTTTCCTGCGAACCCGAGAGTTGGTATTAAACCTAGAATCTATTTTGGCAAAAATTATCCATTGACCGAACCCGCAAAGATGTTAGCGCGAGAGAATAGACAGCGAAGTTTTTTTTTAGAATGTTCTTAGATTGGATGACTCGACTCGTGCGAAATTATTTAAAAATACTGACCTATAGAACTTTGGGGTCATGTGATAACATTGAATCTGTTACATGTGCTGATTATTATTGATGGTGGTAAAATAAAATGTAGTACTAAGTGACAACAATGTGGTACAATCGACATGATAAATGTACCATGCAGAAAAGCGTCAAAAGCCTAGAAGCATAAAAGGTTGAGCCCCACGTTAATCAACATGGGACTCCACGTACTACACCAATTCCCGTATTACTATTCTCTTGGATGAATCCAACCTAATTAAAATCCAACACCAGTTGGTGCATATTTACAACCAGATTAACTACGCCAACAAACACCTTGAAAACTTGTGAATAATAATGTCGCTTTTATGATACTTAGAAACTTTAAATGCTTAGGATTTGAGCAAATTCTATGAATGACTTTTTTTTTTTTTTTTTTTTTTTTTTTTTTTTTTTTTTTTTTGAGAATAATTCTATGAATGACTGAATCGCTCAAATTGTTTACTTTTTTTAGGAAAAAAAATGTGATTTTTTAAAATACATAAGACGACTTAAGCAGTGGCGGAACTATAACATTTTTTTTAGGGGGCCGAATCGGAGATTTGTTTGTAACCTCAACTAAATTACCTCTAAAACCTATAATATTTACACTAAGTACTGTAAATTTTGGGAGGGCCGGGACCCTCCCTTGCCCCTTCATAGGACCGCCCTTGGACTTAAGCGACTAGTCACTTAAATATAATATCGCTCAAAGTATAATTAGAGAGGCACTTATCAATATTTTATTTGAGAAACTTGGAAAAGTATCTTACACAAAAAGTCGCTCAAAGTATAATCAGAAGACACTTTTTAACATTTTATTTGAGCGACTAACCATATTGTCTATTTTGAGAAGTCATATTTTTTATCTAAAGGATGAACAAGTTGAGCGACTTGAGCATTTATAGAATTTGGTCTTATGATTATTTGCATGAATACATTTTCAAACTGTGTTTTTATAGTGAGTGAAAAAAAAAAAAAAAAAAAAAAAAAAAAAAAAACTTTTTTTTAACATGGTGTGCGTGCTACACTTTGTCAGGTTTTGTTCACCATTAAAATAAAAAGCCATATGGGAAAAGTACACTTTTTCATATCATTTGGTGCATCATACACTAGGTAAAATAGATTTTGTTGATTTGTTTGGTTTATCCATCTTTAACATAAAACCACGTACCAATACTTTGTCTAACAAGTCAAAACACGTATAAAGTGTTAAACCGTTTCATGTAACACCTAAATACACAGACTATTTATAGAAGTGATCTTGAATGATTTACATGGAAAAAATTGTGGTTTATGGCTCTAAGCTATGATGCCTTCTGTGTGCAATTACCATGGCGCATGCTACTTGTATATTTTATGTTATTTTATTTGAATTTTGGGCATGTACATGTTTTGTCTGTGTACGTTATTTTGTGGGTCCCAACTCCCAAATATACCTATAACATTATACTATTTGTGAGATTATTTTTGTAAGTATCAGTATAAAATATGTGTTCTATTGATATACTGACTAGAGATGTAAATAAACTGATATAAACTGCAACAAAGTATATTAGTTTAATTACCTACGTGACATGTTATCTTTAACTAAGTATTGTTTTCTAAAAATCTACTCAAGTACTCATAAGACTCATTTTAACATGAAAGAACTTTTATTCACGTGATACATAAAGTCACATTTGAACAAGTAAGACAGTAAGTATTTACAAAACTAGACATGCAACACAAAAAACAAAGGAATAATTTAGTAACATACCACAAGGTTCCCGGAATTCTGAGGAATAACAATGGGCTTAGAAATCTTGAAGTTGCCACCTTGTAAGTCAACAATTGCACCACCTAAATCCTTGATTCCAGGCAGCAAGTGCTGCCCATCTTCGATCATTGCAGCATCCGCCACGGCAGCCACAATGGCTGCCGTACTATCCTGCAGACCACCCGGGTCTGCTCCGTACCCAATTGGGTAAAACACCCTGCCCGAATTCTGCAAGAAAAAACATCTAACTACCTCAACAACAAAAACACAATAATAAAATGTACATTTGTACATCAATCATTAAAATGCTGTACCTTAACACCATCTAAAGAGGATGAAAGCAAAGGAGATGAAGATGAATGCTTGTGAATCTTTGTTTTGAAGTCATATAGTTTTTGTTGCTTTTGAGAACATTTTACTCCATGTAACATAAAACATAATGCTAACATATATAATGGTCTCATGTTAGCTTATAGTTCGAGGCTCGAACGTGAATCAGGTTCAGGTTCGAGTCAGGAACTAGAACAGAAGGATCAGTGTAGGTGAATTATTAATAATTAGTGTGTTGAAGACTTGATGAAGAGAGTTTGGCAGGTCTAGCTATTTATATGGCATGCTAAAATTTGTTTATTGTGTTTGTTTTTTCTTTTTGCTTTTACTTTTGCTTTTTAATAAATGAATGTAACAACATTATTTGTTTTAGTTGTATTTAGTGCTTCTTGCATCAATTAACCCACCTGTTAAAGGGAAAAAGATCACTGCCTCTCTTAAAAGCCACCATTTTTCGAGGGATATTTATTTTGCTTTAGAATTGTTTTTTTGTGTTGGGTTTTTGTTCATTTTAATTAGTGTAACAGAATAATGGATATTTTTAGTATGTGTATTTGAGCTAATTTAATCTCAATTGATTTTAAGTATGTGTGTATTCACATGATCAGTATGACAAAAATTTAGAAATGACAACTGTTAGTTTACCCTTTCGATCATATACATTGTCTTTGGTTTTGTTGTCTTTTTTGGTCAGGCTAGCTTTTTTAAGTTGGATTTTGCACTAATATATGTCATTTCTTTTCTATTAAGCAATGAACATGCAATGTTTGTATGTTTTTTGGAAAAAAGTTATTACTAAATTTGCATATTCACCTATTGCAGACCATAACAACAAATTGAAAAGATTGATCTTTGTCTAAACTTTCTCGATTTTGTTTTATGTTGGTATATATTTATCCTCAGCATAGAGTTCTATTAGATTATTACTCAAATTATTTTATGAAAATTTAGTTTAGTATCATTAGATTAGGCAAAACTGTCTTGTAATAATATGAAAATGCAGATATTGGGAAGTCTTAACTCTCAACTATAGTCTTTCCCGTGGTATGAATCAAGTGAGCACATGTCGTAATAACTACTGTGTATGTTTTTTGATAACGTTACGTGTTACCAGTCTCATTTCCTTTGTTGAGTATGTATGTTGATGCAGAGGTCTTTATTTCTATCAACGGATTTTCTTTTGGGATTTAGAGAAAAGATTTTAATCAATAACTGAATGCTAATGATACAGACTACAAAATAAGAATTAGAGAATAATTGTAAAACATGATACAAATAAACCTAAATCAGAGAAAATAACAAAAACAATACTAAATGCGAACTAGCTTAAAGCGCTACACAATAATTAATAATGTCACCCGACTATACTATCAATTTCACCAACTTTAAAGCCCAAACCAGAATGTCCAATAAGCTTTATATCGACAACATTAACAAAAGAAAAGTATGGAATACTTCCAAGTTCCAAACCAAACATCAAATTGCAAACATTGGCTTGACCACATTTGGTTCTTACTAGAATTCATTTGCATAAAATATGTCAATATGGGTTGTACAAATGAGTAAAATAAATATACGATGAAAAAGTGCACAAGTCACTTCTTAAGCAAAGGGTGAAGCGGCTCATACCAAAAAAGTGATATCACGTCATGTCTTCTCACCATTTTTCTATTTCACTTCCTTTATTATGCACACACCAAAACCGTCATGCCTAGTTACTCACTACTTTTGAAACACATCATACCCAATTAAAACACAAACTTAACAAAAAAACCCAATTAAAAAAAAGACACTTAGCTTGGCGCAACCCAAATCCTTCACTTTTGTTTTGCATAAGAGGGGGGGGGGGGGGGGGGGGGGGGGGGGGGGGAGTCACTTCACTTTGGCTCAAGCCAAAAAAGTACCATGTTGGTTTGGCATAGGTTGGTGCCTGTGAGGTTTAGCAAAATCACCTTGAATGGAGATCATGTATATTTAGTAGTATATATATAGTAGTATATATAGGAATATAGTTAACAAGATAAGTACATATATTACACAACTACCAAAGCTACAATTACGGGAAGTCATATCATCAAGTTTCTAGAATATTCTTGCTAACACCCCCTCAAGCGAACTGGCGGTGGGATGAAGCTTGTAGCGTAAATGTTCAAACAATGGTCGAGGAAGAGGCTTCGTGAATATCTCTGCTACTTGTAGATTCGTTGGAACAAACTGAGTTGTAATTCTACCAGTAGAGACTAACTTGCGGATAAAGTGGTAGTCAATGTCAATATGGTTAGCACGTTTGTGAGCAATGGGATTTTGGCTGAGAAAAAGAGCACTACGATTGTCACAAAGTAGAACGGGTCGAGTAGAAGGCATCATGTGTAATTCACGAAGAATGTGAGTCACCCAAACCATTTCAGCTGTTGTATTGGCCATTGCACGATATTCAGATTCACAACTTGAACGAGCGACGGTTGGTTGCTTTTTAGCACTCCATGAAACCAAATTATCACTGAGAAAAATGGGGTAACCATACGTTGACCGACGGGTTTCCAAGCAGGGAGCCCAATCGGCATCAGAATAGCCGAGTAAATGATGAGAATCATTCTGACAAAAAGTGAGCCCGAAAGAGATAGTTCCTTTGAGGTATCGCAAAATACGTTTAACAGCTCGAAAATGATCAATAGTGGGAGCATGAAGGAACTGACTGACTTGATTAACCGCATAGGATAGATCGGGTCTCATGATCGTTAGATATTGCAAGGCACTGACAAGTGACCGATATAAAGTGCAGTCCATAAATGGTGTACCTTCACTTACCAAATGTTGGTCAGAATGAAGTGGTGTGGCGATTGGTTTGGAGTCAAGGAAATTAGCACGTGACAGAATATCATACTTGGTTTGGCTTAAGAACAACCCATCATCAGTGTACGTAACCTCCAAACCAAGAAAGTAACCAAGACGACCAAGATCCTTGATAGCAAACTCGGTATTGAGACGAGTAATAAAGCGATGGATTATACCATGGTCATTCCATGTTAAGATAATGTCATCAATATAAACCAAAAGATAAAGTATGTAAGAGTCACGCCGAAAGATAAAGAGTGATGTATGAGCTTTGCTGCATGTGAAACCAATTTGTATTAGAAATTCACTCAAGTGTTGAAACCAACCACGATGAGCTTGTTTTAGACCATAAAGAGCTTTATCAAGCCCTGGTATTTGTGTAAATCCTTGTGCCACCAGACGGGCTTTGAGCCGATCTACAGAACCGTCGGAGTGATATATTGTTCGGAAGACCCATTTAGAACCGACCATATTAGAGTCCTTTGGACGTGGAACGAGTGTCCATGTCTTATTTGTATGAAGTGCAAGCATTTCCTCTTCCATAGCAGCAAGCCATTGTGGGTTTTTGGCTGCAGATTTAAAACCCTTAGGTTCCTTAGCAGCAAGGAGAGCCCGATGAAGAGGAGTAGAAGACACATGAGTTAGATCTGCAAAGTGTCGGGGTTTAAAAATTCTAGTCGTAGATCGAGTAACCATGGAGTGAGTGCCTTGGTTTAGTTGAGAAACAGGAACAACAGAACTTGTAGTGGAAGAGATGGATTCTGTAGTGGTCTCTGGGGCACTTGTTGGGGTGTCAGTTGATAGGGTCGATGGCTTAGTACAAGATGGGCAAGGTAGTGGTGTCGTAGGATGGGTGATAGATCGTGTTCCCTTGCATGTTTGTTGGACATCAGTGGTTTTTGGTGCATGAGAGAAATGTATTGGGTCATAAAAATTCGAGAACTCCAAAGTGGCAGGAGATATGCCCTTTGATGCACCAGAAAATGGAAAGCATGACTCATCAAATTGTGCATGACGAGTTTTATAAATACGAGATGTGGATGGATCTAGACTTGCCCACTGAACATAATTACCTGGTGTAAGCATTGGTGGAGTGTCAATAGATCCTGCTTCATGTCTGGATTGTTGAGTTGAAATGACTTCACACATCCTGTCAAACCAGTGAGTCTGTTTTGATGGGAGTTGGCCTTGTTGTTGTGACATTGGATAGGATTGTTGTATTGGAACCATCTGATGTTGTTGCATGAGAAGATGTTGTTGTGAGTAAACCGGTTGTTGATAATATTGTGGTGATTGTTGATATTGTTGCTGTTGCAGATGATACTGCTGATTCTGATGTTGCTGAGGATGGTTAAAGTTGTAGTACGGTGGTTGAGACATAATGAAACACGTGTGTGAAATGATGGATCTTTTTAGAAGATTGAAATGCACGTTCCTTTGGTTAAGATCAAAATCCTTGGGCAAAGTTGAAATCTTACGCGTAACAACAACTTATGCGTAGACTTAAAGTTATGCGTAGAAAGGTGATGTTATGCGTAAACACAAGGTTTATGCGTAAGATTACCCTTTTTACGCGTAAGATTAAATCTTTTGCGTAAAGCAAGTTATGCGTAAGGTAAAAACCAAACAAATCTTTCAAACTTGTCCAAGCTTGAAAGATATCCTTAGTCGAAGTATTCCACTAACTTGTCCAAGCTAGGGAAGTACTGAGTCACCTTTGCTAGAAGAGAAAACCTGAGAAGAAACTTTTGCGTAGATTTCAGGAACTTACGCGTAAGAAAATCTTATGCGTAAGAAATGACTTTTACGTAGATCTTTGGCGTAGAAAGTAACTTCAGCGTAGAACTTAGGCGTAGAATCCTCTCTTACGCGTAGAAATGGGGTTTTTCACCAAAACTCACGCGTAAGAAGTAGTCTTTTGCGTAGGGAGACCAAATAGTACTGTTGACAGCTTTCAGATTGTACTGTTCCACTAATCTTATGCGTAGAGTGACCAGAAACAAGTGAAAATCACTACTTTTTGAAGAAAAATGCTTAGAAATGAGTTTCTTTTGATCAAATAACTTCCCCAACACTTAGAAAACACTAAATATGAAAGTTTTAGGTACCAAAGACTAGTTTTCTAATATCAAAGAAGCTATAAAACTTAAGAAACAAAGAGAAAAAGTACTAAAAGCTATGAAAGATCAAAACTTTATGCAAAATCTAAGCTTCTAATCACTATATCAACCTTGAAACTTGTCCAAGCTTCAAGATTAAGTGAAAGAAACAAAGAAAAAGCAAAAATATAAGGAAAAACACACCTAAACCCCACGTTAACCAAATAAACAACACTTCAATCTCTACTAGGCGAATGATACCACTTGTTAGGTGCCCATATTGATATCACACAAGTAAAGAATGAGATAGATATAAGGATTGGTTGATTATAAGATATGAGAGAATTATAAAAGCAAGAGTTTCATTAGAATATCAAAATAACCAACAAAGTTTAAGGCATCATAAGCCTTGTATTTATAGGTGGGAAGCTAGGGCAACATTCCCTAGTCCCTTTCATCATCTCAACGTGGGCTTACTAAGCCTTTTGGGCTTTTACAACTTGCCCATTAACTAAAACATAAACATAAATAATGCTTAAGCAACCTATTACAAAATATAATGACCGAGACTTGACTAAATGTTAAAGTATGTTCCCAACAGATACAACGGGTTCTACATGGTGATAATTTATTCGCTGAATAACCCCGTAGATATGGATACATACGACAACCAAAAACGCAAAAATTGACATAGTGTGGAACGGTGGAGAAAAGTAACTCATAAGGAGATTTATTCTCCAAAACCATAGATGGTACCCTATTGATAATGTAGGTGGCTATAGCAAAAGCATCAACCCAAAAAGTTACAGGTACATGGGCATTGAATAACAAAGCGAGTCCGGTTTCAGTTAAGTGGCGATATTTACGTTCTTCACGCTCGTTTTGTTGAGGTGTATATGGATAAGAAAGATGGTGTTCAATGCCTTTTTCAATGAAATAATCTCGCACACGGGTATTGACAAGCTCAGTACCTCCGTCACTTTTAAATACCTTTATGGAGCGAGAGAACTGATTTTGTACTAAATTGGTGAAAGCAACCAGTATGTTATAAAATTCTGATTTTAAACGCATAGGATAAAACCAAGAAAATTGAGAGAAGTCATCCACAAAAACAACATAATATAAATAAGGGATTTTGTACATGGAGGCCGTCCAAGATATGAGTTTTTTTCATTAAGGCCGCTCATCTATGATAATTAATGTATAGGCCGTTCAAGTATAAATGTATTTTCATTTTTATCAAATCCGGCCAATTGTAGTGACTAATGACTAAAATACCCTCAAAAATCCTGAAAGACAAAAATACCCTTGGATTGATATGGCAAAAGGAACAACGATATTAATTCACAGCTAGGGTTTTTTACTGAATACATGCGCTTCTTCCTTCTGTATTCGAGTATCATTTGTCAGCCAATAATTTTACAATGACAAGGTAATTACAAAGTTCTCTTCATCCTAACATAGTCAACAACTAGATTGTAGTTAATGATTCAATTTTACGTCATATACATATTTTTATTATGATTATGATAGTTAATAACTTAATATTCAATGTAGAGAAAAAAAAGTTAAGGTAGATGTTTAGATGGCTACAAATATATACTTCTTTTTTGCCATGTTCAATGAATTGATGAATCATGTTTTTATATAATTTCCACTGTTGTGTTGCTCACTAATATACATTGCCAACTGTAGGATACTCATAATGATTAACATGTATGGTCTTGAGTTATGGTTCGAATTGTAGAAGGAGTTTAGAGAGAGAAAGTGAGATGTGGGAGACTTCTAGTGAGAGAAATAGAAATGTATTAGATTGAAAGTATAAGAAGTTCCAACCCCTTCCAGGCTAGGGAAGGGGTATTTATAGTTACAATAAAACGCCCCCTGAAACGGGTTGTGGAGCGGGCTGACAGTGGGTAAAGACCCGACCTGACTCCACAAATACTAACTAACACTAAACTACGTTCTAACTAATAAGATAAATACTATGAGCTACAACATGCTAAACTATATTCAAGGTGACCGAGTCTTCATACGAGTAAACGTATTCCTAACAATCTCCCTCTAAGGGAGGTCACCCCAGAAAATAAATATTGAATCATAGCATTCAAGTCATTGAAGATATCTTTGTAGCTCGTAGCTTTTTGATTCTTCATTGTTGAGATCTTTGTGCATTAAGCGGTAGACTCTAGATGACTTGTTCAATGTGATGGATGGTCTTTGGAAATTACTTCTAGTTCATCATCCAAATGAGTGTCTGAAAGTCATCTTTGAGTAGTAACGTCTCCATGTGATAAGAACATCTTTGTGTTGGCATGCTCACACTTTTCAGGATCATGATCTTCTGCATCAGAGTTGTGGAAGCATAAATGAAGCCCAATTAATGATCATGATTTCTTAGATTGTGATGTCGAAGGGTGAGCATGTGTTGATAGATCAGCATCTTTTCAGCAATCAACTGCAACCGTCAAAAATTCCTGCAAGTAGACAGTTAGCAACAAATCATCCGGTACTTATAGGTTTGGAATAATAGATTGTCAACATCATAGTGTGAAGACTCCTTCAAATCCTTACCAAGACCGTTCCCAATCGGCAAAACCCCGAGAGGATTTACTCGAACTACTTAAGTAGATCAACGATTGGGTGAGTCGATGGAGATCACTCCACGACTGTTGACCGTTTGTAACCGTCGCGACCACTAAGAGTAATTCACAAGGAATTACTTAAGTGACCTGATTTCAGGGATGCTTGATGTTGACCCTGGCAGGAATTTCCATTCAATCACTAGGAGTTACAATAGCAACATCCCTCATAAATGTTCTGGCAGATTGCTAAGATCTGCGTTGGACTCATAAGTTTACCACTGGTGTCCTTAATGTTGAACAACCATGGTAGAAGTAGCAAGTGTTCCTATGAGATCTTTGTATGCATCTCGAGGCTCTAGACTCAATAAGTGCATTTGGTTTTCTTATGCGGAGATTAGGGAGAGGTCTCCTGCTTCAATATCAACCATCTCTAAGAGATTAGTTGATAGATTACACCGGTTCCCTGTGAGAATGAAACAAGTTATTTTAAGAGAACTTGAGTGGCTAGAAGGTTTAGTGCAGTGCGTCACTAGGTCCATGACGTCTTGTCTTCAATACCAATGTCGCCTTAGCAACCATCATTAGATTATGAATTGAACCCGGTTTCTGCCCTAAGGTTGAATAATTGGAGGGCTGTTTCTTTTCACCCTTTCTCATTTCATTTCTTTTTAATTCTTCAACCCCTTCTTTCTCCATTCTCACATTTCTCCTTTTTTCATAATCATACCTACGGACTTTCTAATACTATCTATTTGGTATTGTCCATGGGTAGATCCCTCCGGCTCTGGCGGATCATAGGACGGTTTTACTAACCTTAGCCACCTTATAACTTCATGACTATCCTATATTGCCATTTACCAAATCATTGAAAATTCTCTCAACGTGTTTATGATTGAGAAACACATTTTGTTAACACATTGAGAGTTTTGTCATTTTCAAATGCTCCCCCTTAACATGTGCTCATATGTTTTGATTTGAAAATTTGCACATGTCGGGAAGAGTTGCACTTTTTGAATTGATCCTCCTTAAGTGAATATGAACGGGCATTCGAGACACGCTTACATCACTAGTTAGACTAGCATGAAGTTATTACCCGGCCCGATCAGATTCACCAAAGGTTTCTCAAAATGGTACATTCTACTCAGACAAGTCCTTTTCGAGACACGCTTACATCACTGGTTAGACCAGCTTGAAGTTATTACCCGTCCAGGACTGGTCCTTTCGATTCAAGACAGTTGTGTTTCGTCAATTCATGAGTCAAATCAGAGTCTCGATCTCTTAAAATGCAAGGATCCTTTTCCACAAGTCATTTGCTCCCCCTTAATATGTGCATTGATATACAAAAGAGTTTAGCACATAAGGGAGAGCATACATTGGGTTCAAAACATTACATTTTAATCAGTTTTTCATATTTAAATCACATCTTCTCCCCCGATCAAAAATTTCAAACCAATTGAGATTTGTGATCCCAAGTGATTTAAATAAGTTTAAAGCTTTTGGGAGAAAGATGTGTTAGATTTAAGAATGACTAATTTTGAGATGATACATTAGCTCCCCCTCAATCCATGAGGGAGCATGTTATGTGTTAGAAATGATGAGTTTGTAAATGATTTCGAGTTTAGCGAGAAACTCATGAAAAATTCATATACTAACACATAACAATCACACTTAATACACTGTATCTATGCACAAAGATCTTGTCTTGATGATATATAGTTTTTGAAATCATTCTCCCCCTCAATCGATGACGCATTTTCAATTAAATATTTTGCACAAAAGATTAATCTTTTAGCATCGATTGAGTGGCAAATTTTAAACAACATTTCAAGTTTGTTTGATCTTCAAAAACCATGGTACCACCAAGTTTGGAGCAAATACTTTCCCGAAGAATCATGAAGGAAAAGTATTTGAGATGTAAAAAAGACTTCTCTTCCTTTACCAGAAATGATGCACTTAAGCGTACATCAGATCGAAAAGGCATGAACATAAAGTAATTCATGCCTTTGTTAGGAACAGTCGTCTTTTTGGCGACGAACTTTCCCCAATAGTAAGACCGGGTTGCTATCTGAAGTAATAGCAAACCATCATTTTGAAGTCCGGGTTACAGCCTGAAATGACTGTAAGCCATAAGATTAAATCCAGGTTACAGTCTGAAGTAACTGTAAGCCATTATATAAAGAATATTTTTAGAAACGACATGTTTTAGAAAAATATTATTAAAAAGAAAAACTCTTGCTCAAGCATATGTATGTTTCCGTGTCATTATTAAATAACATTTCTAGAAACGTACATAATATTGACTACACAAGAGACATGTCGTGAGAAGAATATTTTTGATTTTTTATGATTTTCTGATTTTTTTTGAGTTTTTGAAGGTTTTATATTTTTATATATATATATATATATATATATATATATATATATATATATATATATATATATATATATATATATATATATCTTAACTACTTATAATGTATTTTTAGTCAAAGTGAAAATATGAAAAGCTTAAATTTCAGTCAATGACCATTTTACCCTTGTCAACTAATCAATGTAAATCGAGGTCAACCAATAAATGTAATCAAATGCCATTTTACCTGGTCATTAATTGAATGCAAATGGAGAAACTGCAAATCAATAAATCACACACACGTAACTCCCTCCTCTCTTTCTTTCTCTCTAACCTAAAACACACACCTCCATACCCTATCTATATGAGTCCGCCGTTGTCACTATCAGATTTTATTGGATCTTCATGTCTGACCGGTTTTGAGGTAGCTTCGGGTTGTGTTTAGAGACCAACCATCAAGGAAACTTCCACATCACAGAAGGGGTTTTCAAGTTCTAAGGTATTTTTTTTTTGAGTTTTTTTGTTAGATCTATTTTTAAACAAGTTTTGAGGTTTTTTTTTGTTAGATCTATTTGTATCATAAATAAGTTTTGTAGGTTTTATTGGTAGATCTTAGTTTTATACAGTAACGTTTTTGGCCTTTTTTATTTCAGCCGCCGCTTTCTACCGCCAACCGCCACCGTCTCTGCTGATGTCTCGCCAGAAATAGGTGCGGTCGCCACCTGAACTGAGCCGCTAGATGCCATAACAGGACCACCAATCGGGTATATTAGGAGTTTTGAACATTTTCTAGATTTTTTTATAGATTTATAAGTTTTTGCATGTTATGAAGTTTTTTTCATATTGATCTAAGTTTGCATTATTCCTTTTTTTTTCATCTGTACAGCTACTCAAAAAGACACCCTGCCACTGGCGTAAACGGATCCAATTCCAATGTTTAAATTTGCTGTTTTTTCTTAAGGTTTTTAATTAAAGTTATGTTAGTGTATGAAGTATTAAATATTTCAATGTAACAAAGTTTGAACCCTTGACCTCATGTGTGAAAATCGAAGACCTTACCACAAGGCCATTTGGTGGTGGTTAATCCGTTAAGAAATACGACATTTTTAGTAGTTTTAGGTTTGGAAAGAATAAGGGTTTATGTAATCGATGTTTTTGTTCATATTGTTGCATAATATTGTTTTATTACTAATGTTACCTTTGTGTGATAATTAGTTTCGGTGAAATGATAACTTGAGTCTATGATAATCTCGAGGAAAATGATGAACTTGTTAGCTGTTTGGAGTTGTGATTTCTTAGGCTGCTTAGGACACTGCGTTAATAAATTAGGATTATCTAACCTATAATTTACATATGTGGTTACTTGAAAATGATTTCTTAGGATACAGCTTATTGATTCTCATTTTTTGCTCAGGTTGGACCTCTATTTCTGTGTGCACTCTCCTGGATAAACCACCAAGGAGAAAGGTTCATTTTGATCTCTTGGGTGAGGGGAAGTTCTATAGTGGTTTTGAGGTACTCCCTCGATACAATTGCATCTGCCTAGACGTGGTGGCTTGTGAATTTGATGTTTTTCAATTCTCTTATGATAATCCATATGAGATTCTAGCATTTACTAAATTGACTAGGTTTAAGATATGTAAATCTAAAATCTTTGTATCTGCAACCACTAACATTAGGATGTTAAGAAACGTATAAGGCTTTGTGATATCCAAGTCTTCTGCAATAATTCATTTTAGTTTATAATGGCGTGTATATAGCATTACGAGTATTATAATCTCAAAACCTGCTAAACAATCGGCATTATAGATAGTACTGCGGTCAGTCCGGGGTCACAGTCTCTTGAAAAAAGTTAATTATAAGTTCATCTGAACAAAATTGATAGAAAACAATCCTTTGGTAAGTCTCATGAAAACGGAAGCAGTTTTTACTCTAGAATTCAAGTCCTCAAATTTTAATACTTAAGATTTTGATCCATAACCACAAGTTCCTTTATATTGTCATTGAAGTTCAATGTAGATAATATATTAGTAGTGAAATACTTCATTACTCATAAATGATAAGACTTGTGCATTGAAGGTTTTGTGGGACAGTGAGAGTATAGTATATAACTATTGGATACTGATGTGCAGCCTACTAATTAAAGCAACTTAGAAATGAGTTTGTAATAGTTAGTGCTGAGGAATCCTTTACTACTTATGTAACAGTGTGTGTCTGAACATGTGTAAATGTAGATATTAGATATCTGACATACCACCTAATAATGGACCTTTTGTTACTACTAAAAGTGAGTGTCTTGGATTAAAATTTTAAAATGGCTTTTCAAGCTTTAGACAGTTACTACGATTATTTTTTGCTTCTATCTTCTTTTTTTGGGACGGACATTATTTAGCGTCTTGAATTCAATGACTAAAATATGTATTTTCTGTCTTTGACAGTGCCCAGATTCGTTTGTGGTGGGGGTACGGGCTGGATTTAAACGAGCGCTACAGGAACCTGCCTTACATTGGAGTCTTGAAGCCTGATATATATGAGTAATTTATACTTGAACAAGTATTTAGGGAGTGCATAATTTCCTAAATTACAAGAGTCCATATTTTGCTGTAAATTTTAAGTCATTCCCGTGCAGATGTAATGCATAAAACTAATATATTTGGTATCCTTCGCCAACCTCTCAAGCTTGGTGTTCTTTTACATCTTTGCAAGAACTTAGATATGTTTGCACTGATAAGCCACCAATCAAGATGGCACTTTATTGCCAACATACATAGATTATTGGGGTGTTTGGGATTGCTTAATATGGCACCAACTGGTTTATTTTTGTTTGAAAGAGGATATTATGGTCATAATTTTTACATTGTTTATGTATGAAGCTTTAATTGTAAGGGCATGAGTTAAAAAAAATCACATGGCTCGCCAAGACTACTCTGCTTTACTAAAATCATGTGAATAAAATCATGTTGAAGTAACTATGAAAAATATTATTATCTATATCTATATATCTATACTATACATAAAAGAAAAACCAAAAAGTGAACGTGAAAAGTTGAAACTAAATTTTTTTTTTTTTTTTTGAAAACATATGTTTCAAAAGGAAACTATTAATACACATAAAAAATCGGTTTGACTCGGGATGCTTCAAACTCGGCGGGTGACTCGGTTTAATTTGACCAATTTTTTCAACCCAACTCGTCGGGTTGACTCGGTTTAAATTGACCAGTTTTTCAACCTGAACAGTTCAACCGGTTGAACTACCCAGGTCAAACCGGGTTTCAAAATATTATGTTTAATCCCCAAATACTGTTATTATTTTTCGTTTATAACCCATAATTTTTTTTATCACAAAAACTATCTGCCGCTATAAAATCTCGTTGCTATGCACGAGTTCGGGTATTTTTTTGGAGGTTTGACCCGAGTTGATCCGAACCCAAACGGGTTAACCCGAATGACACCCCTAACTACAATGCTTAAATATATACTACCTATAAAAAGAAAATGGTCAAAAAGCGAAAAGTTAAAAAACTGAAATTAAGGTATTAACTAAATACCCTTAATTAATCTATCTTTGGCAACTTAAAAGCTACCCTAAGAAACTAAACTATTTTTTGAAACAATAATTAAATTGCAACAAGCTTACATTGTTGCCTTTATTTTATTTATTTCACTTTGCTCCGTGGTTTGGTTGTCATTTTTTTTGGATTACATTTAATTAAAATACAACAATATTCAGCATTGTTGTATTTAATTTGTACACTTAACCTTCAACCGTTTAATTACTATTTTCCTCATAAGTTGATCACATCACTTTTGATTTACGGATATATCAATGGGTTATGCACATTTTATATAAAAGGAGGCATATGCATATAGATGTTAAATTTTTTTTTCTAGACTTTAGTTATCGTGTATTACAATTGTTTGCAATTACATTATGATCGGTTTACGTTTTATTTTGAACGCTACACAAAACACTCACCACAATATCACAAATCGTTAATTATCTGCCGCTAGGAATTCCGTTGCTATGCACGGGTACTCGCCTAGTATATATATATATATATATATATATATATATATATATATATATATATATATATATATATATATATATATATATATATATATATATATATATATATATATATATATATATATATTATAACTATGTACAAGGATACGTGAAGCAAATCCATTACTCCTCATTCTCTTTCTGAAGACATTTGAGGGATTCATGTGTCAGACTCTTCATGCCAAGTCGCGGAAGAATGAATAGAACTCTTTCTTGTGGAAGAGCCTTTGAAAAGATGTCAGCCAGTTGAAATTCTGTCCTCATGAAGTAAAGTTCCACTACCTCATTCTCGTCTTATTCCACCACACCTTTGGAGAATCCATTTTCCAGGAGAAACTTTGACAGTGTATCGTACCATGCCCTAGGCGTCTGTTTTAGGCCATAGAGAGCCCTTTTCAGACGATATACATGGGTGGGATGATCAAAACATACAAATCTTTCCGGTTAACTGAAATAAAGAACTTCATTCAGCTCGCCATTAAGAAATGTAATTTTTACATCCATTTGATAGACCGTCATGTTCTGACTTGCAAAATTAGCGAGAAATATTCAAATAGCTTCAATATGAACAACCAGAGCGAAAGATTCCACTAAATCAATGCCTTCCTTAAGATGATATCTCTTAGCAACAATCCTTTCCTATTTATCAGAACGACATCATGCTCATCAAGTTTCACTTTGAAGATCCACTTAAGAGCAATAACCATTGTACAGTCTGGAGGTAGTATCAATTCCATACTTGAAGTCGATCGAACTTATGAATTTCTTCTTGCATCGTATTAAACCAACAGTCTTAAGAGACAACAATCTTGAAATCTTTTGGTTTGACTTTGGTTAGTATGGAATTATAAAAATCACCACAAGGCATATGTGGCAAGTTGCCTTCGTGTGGACACTGGTAGAAAAGACTACCCAATAATGTTGTCAATCGGATGATTATATGTCCGTTTTCTGAGATGTTCATGTGGATGAGGGTAGGAACCTGAAGAAGCCATGTTTGTATCTCTTGAAGAAGATGTCTCAAAAGGAGATTTAGGAGCAAACAAGTTTTTGAACGGAGCATCTTCAAGAGAATGCTGAATAACTTGCAAATGAATTCACTTCAAAAGACTTATCGACTGCAGTGCCTTGATGTACTGAAGGAGATTGAAGATTTGACGATGATGGTGAATAACTTGCAGATGGAGCATCTTGATCAATTCAAGTAGACACTGATGGACCATTTGAGTTGTACAGAACTGGAGCAGCGGCAGCTGGTGGTGTCAGTGTATCATCAGTAGGTATCTCAAAGTATTCATCAATCATTGGTTCAAACAAGATCTCCAAAATCTCATTTGAAGTTGGTACATGAGGTACTGCAGGAGTGGGATACTGTACAAGACCTGAACTGATTGGTTCAGGAGACAAAAGTTTATTCGCGGGTCCTGCACTGATGTGTACAGGAGCCATACGCTCAGTCAGCTCAACGAATGTGACGTGAATGGTTTCCAAGATTTATCGGGTTCGTTTGTTATAGATTCGGTATCCTTTACTATTTGGAGCATAACCAACGAAGAATCCAATATCAGCTTTAGCTTTTAACTTTCCCAGATCTTGACTGTCATTCGTGGGGTAGCATAAAGCACCAAAAACAAATAGAAAGGAGAGATCCGGTTTCTTGCCATGTATCAGCTCATATGGAGTTTCGTTGTGAAGAGTATGTATCAAGTATTGGTTTTGGGTGTAACAAGCTGTAGCAATTGCTTCCACCCATAGGAACAACGGTGCCTTGGAGAATATTAGCATGGTTCGTGCAGCATCTACAAGAGAACAATTTTATCTTTCAACATCTCCATTCTACTGAGGAGTGCATGGAACACTTTTCAGGTGGGTGATGCCAATACTTACGTAAAATTGAACGAGTTGTTTGTTGAGAAACTCCGTTCCATTGTTTGTCCGGATGATTCTGACGGTTTTGTTGAGTCTTACTGGCAGCTGTTTGATGAATTTTATGATAACTTTTGGAGTCTCGTCCTTGGTTCTCAAAAATTTTACCCATGTAAACCGAGAGTATTCGTCGACAACAACGAGTACATATTACTTCCCATTTATACTCTACACACTCATTGGTCTGCCTAGGTCCATGTGAAGGGTGTAAAGAACTTCCAGGTTGGTGTTGACAATTTTGGGTTTGTGAGTATGCTTCATTCTTTCGCCCAGTTGGAAAGCCGAGCGAAGATGTTCCTTATCGAACTTTAATCTGGGTAGACCTCATACAAGATCATTGCGAGCAAGATCATTGATGGTACCAAAGATCGAGTGATTAAAACTTTGTTGCCATAGCCACGATTAGTTCTTTGAGGCCTTTGAAAGAAGGCAAATAGGAGAGGATCGCATCATGTCTTCGATAGAAAAGGTGTATAGATTTGTGCCATGACTGTCTTTAAGAAGATCAATACCATCCAATTCTCAGATGAGGCATGTGTGTTTTCTGAAGGCAACTTCAAGATCGAAATCAAAATATTGACCAACAGAGAATAGATTATGCCCAAGTCCTTCCACGTAGTATACCCAGGAAATTAGCTGTCACCAAAAACATAATCTCCATAACCCATAATTACTCCAAAATGGTAGTTCTCGAATCTAACTGTCCCGATAACCTTATTCATGAAATTCTCGAGCCCTGAGCGATCCCCAATCATATGTTTTA
Organism: Artemisia argyi; assembly: GCA_030686995.1. Classification (NCBI taxonomy): domain Eukaryota; kingdom Viridiplantae; phylum Streptophyta; class Magnoliopsida; order Asterales; family Asteraceae; genus Artemisia; species Artemisia argyi. The sequence goes on along the minus strand of CM060705.1, from coordinate 83,609,815 downwards.
AGCAGCCTGATTCCAAATACCAAAGGACGAAATGTACCACCTGCATTTGAAAACAGACGAGAGTAGAAAATTTGGAGTGTCGGATCCCCAATTTGAGTTGGGTTCTAGTTGGTTAGTGCAAACAAGTTCTGGAGCCACTGATACCTTAGGTGCATTCGTTTCAATGGTGGAAATATCACTAGTAGATGCAATGGGCCTAGTTAAGGGACATTTGGTCTCCAAAGGGAAAGTTCTACCAGTTGGCTTCCATTCCTTAATAGGCACTACTTTAGAATTAGTTATCCTAGTTAAAGGGCACTGTTCTCCTAAAGTGAATTTCCTTCCAGTGGGCTTCCATTGATAACCAACTTTGGCAAACATTTTTCCTGTTGCTTTCCAAATTTGCTTAATTTGTTTAGCTCTCCAAACTTTCTTAATTGGGGTTTTGTTCAACGACTTCAGAAATTTCTCAACACATTTATCATGATTACTCGAAATTAAACATTCATTACATGTTTTGCAAAGTGAATTAGGGTTTGAGTTATGATCCTTCTTGCTCAAGTCCGACTTATTGTTCCTCATGTGGTCTTCTACTTTATTTTTAGGAACACTTTTAGCTGGTGAAGTCTTATCATTCTTTGTATTTCTCATAGGTTTTGACTTTCTAGCTTTAGTGTCACTATAAACTCCTGTAGGAGGACTGATGGGAACCTTAGTCTTTTTCACTTCTAGTTGCTGAACATGTTTTGATGTGTTGGGATCTGAAGTTTCCACGGGTGCCTCAAAGGTTATATGATTGTTCTTAATCATTGAGGATGATGCAGTGAGCCTATCTTGCTTGTTGTCAATCTTAGGACATGTGCCAATGGCATATTCTAAGAGTTCCTGAGATCTATTAGTGAGAAAGCAGGCACCTACAATAGCATCATCAAGTGGTTTTGCCATCCTATCCTCTTCAATGGTTTCACGAAGCAAGTCAAGGCACTCCTTAAGATGTTTAAGATAGTCACTATGAACTAACTTATTATTCCTAAGGGGAAGAGGAATATACACAGCATCACAAGCATATTTCTTGCACGCACGAACCTTGGGAATCACATTATCACTAGTGATGATTGGCCTTTTCCCTTTCACCTGAGTCTTTAGATTCTCAATTTCTTTAAGCAAATAAGTTATCTTTTCATTGTTTATATCACGTGTGATCTTAATTGAATCATATAACTCTTTGTAATGTTGTTTAACTTTCGAATTTTTAGCACGAAACCAATCATTTTTATGTTGCAATTTATTGATGGTATCTTGAAATTGAAAATTCTGAGAGTCTTTAGACTGTGGATTTTGGGTGCCAATCACATCACTCTCGTTTGATTTCAATTGGGCAATTTGAACCCTCAGTTTCCGAATCGTGTTAGTGTGAGCTTGAATCTTTTCATCACGTTTGGCTAATTCAAAATATGCATCAAATTCTGGAGCATCCGAAGATGTCTTGGCATTTGAGATTTTAATTCTTTCTTCTAAATGTTGACACTTTAATTGCAAATTAAGATTATCAACCTCTAGTTTTGACAAATGCCTGACCATGTTATCATGGTCATCGTTTTGAATTTTCTCACGCAATTTTAAATTCTTCCCCTCAAGCTCAATAACACGATTCTGGAAAACGTTCAATGCAATGGACATCTCATGAAATTGGCAGGCAGATAATGCAGAATCAGTAGCAGTATAAAATACATCTTGTGCAATGCAATTAGCAATCAAATTTTCATTCATAATGAGAATGTTTTTCCTGTCAATTTAACTATATTTGAGATCAATTGCCAATTGTTTACCCTCATTTTCCACATCTTTGAAGACCTTTTTCATTTCAGTTACATCATTATTAATTGTTTTTTGAAGACCCTCAACATGTTCTTTGAGAAGATTGAAAAATGGCATGACTTCAGTTAGGTAACACCATTTTGTTTGCTCAAATCCCCTTTCCCCTTCAGTAATCCCCGTTGGTGTAATTCTCTTTTTACTTGTTTTCTCAAAATCATTAAACAGTTGACATAGAACATATAATCTAATTAGAGTATTACACTGTGTGGGAAGAGTAAATGGTACAAGGTGCTTGGGTGACTTCAGAGGATAAATAGTTGGGTCAGCTATTCTAAAAACTGTACGTGTCTTTCCCACTATTCTTTCTGCTTTCATCTTTTCTAAGTCTATGCTCCAGAAAACTTGCTCTGGTGTTAATTTCTTTTGCGGGACAAAGACAGCTAATTGATTATCTTTAGAGTAATCATAATTGTACAAGATTTTATTAGCTATGCACAGGGGATCCTTTAATTTCTCAGCTAGTTTTTCTCTGGTTCTATCTTCTATCTCATTGCCCTCATCATCGGATGTAGCATCAGGAGGGGCATGATTAGGCTCAAGCATAATGTTTGCATCATATAATGCCGGCTGTGCACCTATACCACTTCTAAGGAAATTGGTCTTAGGTTTATCTATGTCCTTTTCACTGTGTTCATCACTTAACTTCCTATGTTTTTGCATCATTTGAGCAGTTTGAATGGTTTGGCCTTGCGTGTACAACTTTTCTTCCAGTTTATTTTTCAACACTTTAAGATTAGAAAAATCATTTAGGAGTCTTGTTTCTTTATCTTTGAAATCATGTTTGAGTGTGGTTAACCCCTTTTGAATCTCCTGCTTTTGTTTAACAGTTTGATCCAATTGTTTTTGCAGATATTGTAACTCCTTTTTCAATGTTTCTCGCTTAAGATTATTTTCAGATATGTATGCACGCATTTGCCATTCCATGTTCTGCTCACGTTTAGTGAGTTCAAATCTAGCACGTTGTTCGTACATTGCCACCTGATCCTTAAAGATATTAAATCTAGTGGTCAAGGAGTCATCAGGGTTATAGGCAGCGTTCTCATGCAACACATAATCATCATTTAAAATAGAAGATGCACTACATTGTACAACAGACACTTCGTTGTGTTTCATATGTTGTTCACATGGGTCAACATTGCTATTTCCCATGTCAACAACATCTGAATCGACATTGTTTGTCGGTTGTACTTTGTTAGGAATCTTTTGTTCATCAACCATGTCACACAGTTCGAGTACCTTAGCACATGACACATGTTCTTTTACTGGTATGATATATGTATCCACATCATGTTTAAGAGTCATTGAACTGTTCGTAGTGTCAAGCTTATCAGTCTCTAATCCTCTGCCTTCGGTGACAAATGACCCAGCATCCGATGCTTTACCTGAATCCACACTACCATCACTTGATTGCTCCTCACATGCCTTCACCTTGTCTTTATACTTAGGTTCGTGTTGTGCTCTTTCCTTAATGTACTCATTTACATTACCCATAAGTTTGAGCAGTGTGACTCTGAACACGTCAACTTCGACTCCCGTGTAATTGGCAAAGCACTCTTTCATCATTTGACTCTCATGATCATACTCCTCAGTGAATCGCGAATCGATGAACACTTGGAATTGGTTGTTGATCACACATAATGCAGCCATAGATCTACCTTCAGAAAATTCACCGTTGTCAAGTTGTTGTTGAAGTTGATCTAAGTATAGAATCATTTTGACTGTGAAGGTCTCCACATCTTGACTAAAGAGTGTTGCGAATGCACGATTGTATCCTCCTGAGTACCCAGGTTGTGCAAAGAGAACCTTGAGATGTGAATGAAGCAATCGAAAACATTCTATGCAACTTTTCTCTGCATTATCAGGCAATTTAGTTGGCTGATGAAGCACATTATCTTGAGAAATCGAGCACAAAGATTCCATAGCAGTGATTGTATGTTAAGAGTGGTGATTGTTTGTTATGACACTTTGTGGATAGGTTTAATGATCAGTGATTGTATGTTAAGATTGGTGATTGTTTGATGGACAAGGTTAAATGTTTTTTAGTCGTGTTGGGATTTATATTTGAGTTGATATGACAAAATACATGAAAGATGAAGGACTAAAGTAGACAAAGGATAAAACTTCATATGCAAGAAAAAGATTAATACGGATCTTTTTATTATTTACAAATATTCTTTGTAACCCTAGTATCTCTAGTATATAAAGAGATACAGGGATTGATTATTTGTGTACACAGAAAAATATGTAGTCGACTAGTAAAGGTGTGTGTGTGTCTAGGCGTAGTCTTATTGTAGACGCCTAGATTAGTTGTAGGGAAGATGATGACGAAGAAACCTTGTTTCAATAATAATGATGTTTGTTTATTCCGCTGCGTATCATGTTTATTGTCATTGTTATTGTTTAACCCTAGTGCTCAAAAAGGTCCAAGGAGTCTAACAAACTCCACAATTGGCATCAGAGACAGGTTAGCTCGTTACCTAGGGATTCGCAAGGTTTATTGTTGAAGAAAACTGTTTTGGAGAAGGTACGGTGGTTTTTAAGGTTCTTGGTTTAATCGTTAATTTTTTATTGACCTTATTGGATCTGTGTTGAATTAATTCCGTTTGTAGTTTTCAATTTAATTCTATAATGATTGGCTAAATCTACAAACCTCGTACTAATTATGGTGGTGCTTCCAATTGAATAATATATATTATTGGTTGATGATCTATAATGGGCCAGTGCAAGCAGTTTGTTATTCAATTCATAATTATTCTCGTACTGTTTCTCTGATCTCATTGGTCCAACAATTTTGATGACTCGGTGCTATTTTATATTCAATAACCTCATACTATATGATTTGATTATTACTTGCTGCACATGGGTCGGTTCTTATAAATTGGTGTCAGTGGTAATATACATGGGACAGTGCTAAAGTTTCAATGATTGGCATTATTATTTGACGAGAAATTTTGGTTGATCATTGTTTTATCATGGGACGGTGATATTGATTATTCTGATTGGTCGAGGTTTTGCTATTATGGATCGATGCAATTAATTGGCTATTATTTTTTATTGGTGAATCTGGTACATATTTTAATTGGACGGAGGGCAGGTAGCTGTTTGTCGCATGTGGTAACTTTAGTACAACTCTTGTACTTAAGGTGCTGCTCTCACCTAAAACTGCTGCTACCATAATTTTCACTCTCCTGCTACAAAATTCACTCTGCTGCTAGCTTTAGTAAACTGATGCTCGAACCTACTGCTGGAATTTTCATTCTGCTGTTACACGTTTACTATTCTGCTGCTTGCTATAAATATTACTGTTGCTACGTTTATTGGTTAGTAGCATGGGTACAGTATGGCAAATTTTGATGGTTATTTGGTTTACACACACAAGGAGTTTGATTATTTTGTTCTTAATGGTTCAATGGCTCGCATTTATTATTTATTGACGAAGAGGATTATTTGTTGCTTATTTGACAATGAAGTGGAAGTTTTCAAGATTGTGTTTTATCATACCTTTTAGCAGGAGGTAACTTGTTCGTTCGTTCAGGTGACTATGAATTGACAATTACTTGAAGGAGTTACATTATTGTGCTCAGTGATTATTGTCAAGGGATTGCGATCTCCCTATACGTTAAGTATACGTTCGAAGTCAATTTTATTACAAGAGATAAGACACAAGGTTGGTTTATTCTACTTCAGCATCAAATTGGTAATGGTTAGTTTTCTTCATCATTACATAAAGCTTACAGAATTGAAGATTCAACAAATGGTTAACATATGGGTTTCAGGGGAAGCTTAATGTTTCAATGTTTAACCATTTATGTGCTACATCAAGGTGAAGGTTTTCATGATTATTCGTTGGTATTCTTACTGAAGATTTGGGATTTGTATGTCTTGAGTTCATTTAATAAGTAAGCGTTTTGGTGTTCTTCATGGTGGGTAATTCAAGACATTAAAGGACTAAATTAGATGTATGGTACTGGTTGTTGATTGTGAAGATCAAGGTTGCTTACATTTGTCCCCTTTTTGATGATGACAAAAAGGGGAAGAAGATATACATAGAAGCTACAACTTGAAGAGCCTTGGTGATATAGCATGGTTTAAGGGGAAGTTCGTTTATCTTTCATATATATTAACTTCAGGGGAAGTTCATGCTTATTGGTTTTGTCAATATCAACTAAGGGAAGATTGTTAGGATTTATATTTGAGTTGATATGACAAAATACATGAAAGATGAAGGACTAAAGTAGACAAAGGATAAAACTTCATATGCAAGAAAAAGATTACTACGGATCTTTTTGTTATTTAGAAATATTCTTTTTAACCCTAGTATCTCTAGTATATAAATAGATACAGGGATTGATTATTTGTGTACACAGAAAAATATGTAGTCGACTAGTAAAGGTGTGTGTGTGTCTAGGCGTAGTCTTATTGTAGACGCCTAGATTAGTTGCAAGGAAGATGATGACGAAGAAACCTTATTTCAATAATAATGATGTTTGTTTATTCCGCTGCGCATCATGTTTATTGTCATTGTTATTGTTTAACCCTAGTGCTCAAAACGGTCCAAGGAGTCTAACAAACTCCACAAGTCGTAATTTAGTTAGGTTGATGCAAGTCGGTGAAATTTTGGTCTGAAAACTTAAAACCTCAATAACTTCACTCCGAAGGTGATTTGGGCCTCGAAAAATTTGTTTCACAACTTCGCGGTGGAACCTCATAATATTCAGCCTGTTCCAGACGTTTTGACAGCTAATTCGCTGAAAACGGAGTTACGGTTCAAAAGTTATGGCAATTTGAAGCTTTGACGTAAAAAGTCAACTTTGGTCAATAGCTAAACAAGCAAATCGCTAAACAAGCAACTCGCTAGATCCAACTCGCTAAACACCACCTCACAAAAAACCAACTCGCTAAAGACCAGCTCGCTAAAAGCCAACTCGTTGGAAGTACCAAGTCTGGAATCACCAACTCGCTAAACCAACCAACTCGCTAAACCACCCAACACGCTAAGTTATCAACTCGCTAGGATATCAAATCTTTAAAATTGCCAACTCGCTAAAAGTGCTAACTCGCCAGATACACCAACTCGCTAGTCACTAGATGACAGATCCTGACAAATCGCTAGTCACAAGGGACAAAACAGTCACTATCTAGCGATTTGTCCTTATGTCCAAAATTAGTAAAACGCCAAGTCTCTAACCACAACTCGCTACCAGGTTCTACCAACTCGCTACCAGGAAATAATCACCGAGAACCAACTCGCTAAGTAGAAACACACCACGAATTTAACAAACCACCCAACAAATGAATGATTTAACTACTCCAAATACAAACCTAAGTACGTATAACTTCACTAACCAAGAAAGTACACGAATAACACACCTCTAATCACAAAACAAGATCAAACTAGTGAGTTTGAATCAAAACCATTCGAACCAAACAATAAACACAAAACCAAGCTACAAATTCGAGCACCAACAATCCTAGGATGAAACCATGGCTCTGATACCAATTGTAGGATACTCATAATGATTAACATGTATGGTCTTGAGTTATGGTTCGAATTGTAGAAGGAGTTTAGAGAGAGAAAGTGAGATGTGGGAGACTTCTAGTGGGAGAAATTGAAATGTATTAGATTGAAAGTATGAGAAGTTCCAACCCCTTCCATGCTAGGGAAGGGGTATTTATAGTTACAATAAAACGCCCCCTGAAACTGGCTGTGGAGCGGGCTGACAGTGGGTAAAGACCCGACCCGACTCCACAAATACTAACTAACACTAAACTACGTTCTAACTAATAAGATAAATAATATGAGCTACAACATGCTAAACTATATTCGAGGTGACCGAGTCTTCATATGAATAAACGTATTCCTAACACCAACATTGCATATTTATATTGTTTCCATTTTATTACAGTGAGTATGCAGATTATCATGATGATTCAAGAGGTAATCATATTCATCATGGGGAAGATGATGGTCCTTCAAATGGTGACTATAATAATCTGGGGGATAATGATGTTGAAGAAGGAAACTCGTCTGACTCGACTCAGTTATATAGTGATGAAGAGAGTGTACGCTCTGATGAAGAAGTCGTGGAGGCAAGAAAAATGAGGTTAAGTTTTAAGATAGATAAAGTTGTGGAACCTAACAGCCGCGTACTAGATGTTGATAACTACAATGTACATGCGGATAAATCAAATAAACGGAAAACGACAGTGATGATGAATTCATACCCGAGTTCATGGATGAAGATGATGACCATGATCATGGCTTAGGATCAAGTAACTCATCAAAAAGTAAAGGATCAGTCTTTGAAGGGTAAGAATTTCAACCCTTTAAAAAAGTGACAAAATTTTATTTTAAAGAGCCAAATGATCCTAAAGATACTCATTTTGAAGTTGGTCAGGTATTTATGTCAAGAGAACAATTTAAAAATGCTGTTAATGATTATTCCCTAGCAATTAAGAAAGACATTAGATACATAAGAAATGAAAGGAAAGCGGTATTTGTTGTTTGTGTTTCAGCCAAAGGATGTAAGTGAAGGATTTGGCTTGGTTATTTAAAAAAAGATAGTTTGTACCACATTTCTTCTATGTACCCAAAACACAAATGTGGAAAAAGTTTTAAAAGCAAAAGAATAAACTCTAGGTGGATTGCCAAAAATTATTTTGATAGATTTAGGACACAACCAAACTGGAAATTATTGGATATACAAAAAGAAATATTTGCTACGTACGAAGTATCAGTTTCTCAAACATTGTGTATGAGAGCAAAAAGGATAGCCTTGAATGGTCTTGTTGGGGATATGGTGGAACACTATGCTAAACTACGGGACTACAAAGAGTAACTTGAGACTACTAATCCAGGTTCAACAATTAAGCTTAATTATGTGGTTTTGAGTCAAGGCGGCCCGAGGTACTTTAAAGGAATGTATATATGTTTTGATGCATTGAAAAGGGGTTTCTTGGATGGATGTAGGCCATGCATAGGTCTAGATGGTTGTTTCTTAAAAGGTTTGCAAAAAGGACAATTACTAACATGTATCTAGAGGGATACTAATGACCAAATGTACCCGGTAGCATGGGCAGTGGTCCAAGTTGAAAACAATGATACATGGTCATGGTTCTTGAAATTGTTGATTGAAGATCTTGAGATGATTGATGACGGTAAAGGTTGGACACTTATCACTGATCAACAAAAGGTATGAATGTATAACTTAACTTATCATTTTTTAGATACTCTTTATTGATTACATACTAAATCTTATCTTGTTTTATCAAAAGGGATTAGTCCCGGCTATTGCACATTTGTTGCCAAATTCTGAACATAGGATGTGTGCTAGACATGTCTTTTCCAATTGGCACAAAGTATTCAAAGGGGGTAACTTGAGGATGCTATTTTGGCAAATTGCTAAAAGTTCAACCATGGAAGAAATGAATAAGAACTTCGAGAGGTTAAAAGCAATTGATGAAGCTGCTTATGAAGATTTGAAGAAAAAGGGAGTTGAACACTGGTGCATGGCTTATTTCAATACCGATTGCAAGGTAAGAAATTACAATTTAGAGATAAAACTAGTGTATAGCTTAATTGCTACTAAATCATAAATTTCAATATGCTTGTGAAGGTTCCAAATGTTGACAGTAACTTAGCAGAAGCTTGGAACTGGAGCCTTGTACCATTGAGGGGAAAACCTATAATATACATGCTTGAAGATATGCGAAGGTCACTAATGGAGATAATTCATAAGAGACGGGACTGGATGGATAAGAAGGATATAATTGTTTGCCCAAGAATTGTAAAGAAATTAAGACAAACTGCCAACGAAATCAAATATTGGAGCGTTCATCAGAATGGTTCTTGGTTGTTTGAGGTAACACGCGGATCCAATGGTTTTGTTGTTGACACTTTACATATGACTTGCACTTGTAGGATGTTTCAATTGGAAGGATTGCCATGTGTTCATTCAATGGCTTCCATTTAACATGTTGGCGAGAATCCTGAAAATTATGTTAGCCTCTACTTCAAAAAGGGAAGTTTCATGAAAACCTATCACCACTTAATTAATCCCTTGAATGGAGAAGAACAATGGTCTCGTGTCCATAAAGAACCTTTACTACCACCACCAACTAGAAGGATGCCCGGCAGGCCTAAAAAGAAAAGGATTAGAGACACAACTGAGACAAGGATTGTTCAAGGTAATCATAGGCTACATAAAAATGGAAGTAAGACAACTTGTGGTATATGTAAGGAAGAAGGTCATAATAGGAGAAGTTGCTCTCTTAAAAAGGTATCCCTTTAACAATTAATTGTATACATTAGTTTGTGTACTTAAGCCGTCGATACAAATGTCATTTTATTGACTTATCTTTTCTTGCTTTTATAGGATGACAATGACTCGTTGCCTAGAACAAATGCCATTTTTCCTAAAAAAAGTGTTGCACAAGCCGATAAAAGTAAATCAAAATGTGTTTATGCAAAAACCCGGAATAAAAAGAGGATCAATCCTAAGGTCCTACCGACTACTTCTGCTACACCCAATGTAGGAATCGAAGTGAACACACAGAGAAGTCAAATCAATAAACTTTAACACTTGACGATGAGCTGCGTTCTTTTCTTTTTGTCTAATGGGTTCTTTTGTTGACATTACGTTGGTTTGTACGCAATGAGATTATAATAAACTTGACTGTGGTATTCATTTTGTATTTGCATGCGTCTGGTTGGTTTGTATTTTCATCAGGGGCTCCTACTTTATTATGCATATTTGGCTAAAGATTTTGTTCTAAAAGTTAGTGTATTCATTATAGTAAAAACGTTTGTTTATGCAGCAAATGTTTCGAAAAAGTTTCTTTATGTTGCTGTGTAAATAAAGAAGTTGAATTATGTAGCAAGATTAAGTTACAACGAGATTCAATAGGATGTTGGTCATATTTAATAATGAAGAAAGAGGAGAATCATGCATGAGTTATGATTCCAAAAATGAGAGGACGAAAATCAAAAAAGTTCACATTGTTCATTTATATATTATTGCTTAAAAGGGTATATTAGGTATTAAATATTGATAATATAATTCCTATTATTTTGATTTTTTAAAAGAAGGGTATATCTGTCAATTAACTATATTCTGGTTTGATTTTCGCCGGATTTGGCATGAGCGAAAAGGGAGATATACTTGGATGGCCTATAAATAAAATTTCAAAGATTAGCGGCCTTAATGAAAAAAGTTTTAAACTTGAGTGGCCTCAAAGTACAAAATCCCTATAAATAACCATTTGTAGATGCAACAGGAGTAGGTCCCCATAAATCACAATGTATAATATTAAGAACATTTAAGCAACGTTTTTCATTCAAAGGAAAAGATAATGTTTGCTTTTCGCTAGTTGACATGATGAACATATAGATAGCTTGGGCAATAATGAAGTAAGAGATATGTGCCCAACCTTATTTAAGTAAGAAATAACTGAAAAAGAAATATGCCCCAATCGAGAATGCCATCGTTCATGAGATGCAATAGAATTCTTTGACTATAAAGCTGCCACAAATGCGTTTCGTCCTTGATTCAACACATACAAACCACACTCAAGCTTACCGCGAGCCAAGACTTCCTTTGTTTGACGATTCTAAATGGCAAACATAGGATTAGAAAAATAAACATCAACAGGATAATCAGACATCAGTTTGCTAATGGAAAGCAAGTTTTTGGTAAGATTTGGAACGACTAAGACATCCAATAGAGCAAGACCTGAAGATAATGAAGATGTACCAATATAAGAGATGGCAAGCACTTACCATTTCCAACTTGAACATTTTCAGAACCTGAATAGGGAACAAAGGAATCAAGATTGGACGTAGAATGAGTCATGTGCACGGAAGCACCAGAATCAACGTACCAGTCGGATGGCAGAGGAGTCTCAGTTGAATCGAGATTGCAATTTACCTGAAAAGCTTGAGCTAGATTAGCCGTATTTGAAAAGGATTTTGACCGTTGACTTATGATACGCTCAAAGTCGGGACATTTATCAACATAGTGACCATCTGTACGACATAATTGACAGTAAGGAGGATGACGTCCATGCCCTCTTCCTCCACAGTTTCCATTTGAACCACCGTGTTAAGAAGATTTGCGACCAGAGGACCGTTGATAAGACATAGGAGCACTCAAAGCAACAAATGCAGCAGGAGGAATAGAAGAGGAAGTACCATGAATGGATTTCAAAACATCTCATGACTTTCGGCCTGAGCCAAAAAAGCACGTGATGAGGCGAAAAATGATCCGTTTTTAGGGGGTCATTTAAGCCCGGAATTGAATTTATTTGATCAAATATTGCCCTAAATCGTTCCTTTTATGATTTTAGGTACTTTTGGAGTGAATTCTGGAAAAGGAAGCATTTTGGACGTTTTTGTAGCATAAAAGTGAAGAAAACGGCAGTCTTAATTTTCCTTGCTGGGAACAGTACCTGACGGCGTCACAAGGTTCTACATGACGGCGTCAAGAGTAAAACAAGAGGTGAAATGGATAGAGTCCGTGACGATCTAGAGAGTTTTTACACTAAGGGCATGACGGCGTCACCATAGGCCGTCATGGTCCCATTGCATGTGACGGCCCAGAGAAACTTTGCACTTGACGGCGTCAGATCTGGATCTAGGCAATCCGATATTACTATGGGCGGCAAGTTGATGGCGTCAGACATTTCTTCTTGACGCCGTCACGATGGAAAATCTATATATAGTTTTGTAATTTTCATTCATTAAGAGAGGGCAATTAGAGGGATAACTTGGAGAAACCCTAGCACGATTTTTACTGTTCTTTCAAGGGTTTTTACCCTTTGAAACCTTTCATGTTCAATTAAGATAAGTATCCTTTCAATTCATTCAATATGTCTATGTGTTGTTTGAATATATCTTACGCTTGTCTTGATTTTAACATGCTAAGCTAGATCTCTTGTGTGTTTGCTTAGATGTAGTGAAACCTAGATGTTGATTATGGGTTGATTGCTTGTTTATAGTTGTTACGGATGAATGATTTCGATATTAGGCTTAAGAAAACTGGCAGACTTCCATAGGGTAACATGCTTGAACGTCTTAAGAAACATGAACCAATGCGTACTAGGTTTTTATGGTTGTATTTAATGCATGAGCGAATTCTAATGATCCCATGTTAGGAGCTTCTTGCAGGCTCGACATAGGAGTGAAGTAGGAGCTTATAGAGTTGGGGAAGTACGTACGCCAACCCACAAATGGTATTAAGGAATATAACCCGTCATCCACGCAATTGTAACAAACTATCAACTTGTAAAAGATATCTAGGGAGTAATGAAATCTAAGTAAACACAATTTTCTCTATTATTGTTCACACCACTAGTTTAATTAGTTTTATTTTCATTCTTGTTATTTTATTTTGATTGCATCTTAGTTATTGGGTTAGTTGACTAGCAACTAATTCCGCCCACTCTTCCAAAAACTTGAGATTTTAATTGCTTTTATAAAAATATAAAAATATAAAAAGAATCATCCCTCACCTCTAGACCTAGTTTTTAGGCTTTCTAATCCTAGCGACACTATTCCTGAGTTGAACGATCAATCCCCCGGTACTTGTCACTATACTATACTACAACGATCAGGTACACTGCCTAGTGGGGGTTGTAAGCTTCTCGAGATCCCTCGAGAGGTAAAGCCTGGTGCAATTCTCACGCATCAAGTTTTTGGCGCCGCAACCCGGAGAATAGTTATTGTCTAGGTTAGAATTTCTTTTTATTAGGTCTACTTGCAAGATTCCTTTCTAGTAAGATATTTATTTGTCTTTCAAAGGATTTCTTTAGTCTATCTTTTTCTTTGTGCCATTGTTTGTAAAGCCATTTTTATTTGTCTCCATGGCGGATGAAATTCCATTTAGATCATTAACAAATGAGGAACAATTAGTTTACTCGGATAGATTTGTTTCCTGTTGTTCCAATGAATTTTTAAGTGATCTTTTATATATACAAGAGGAGATTGGTGTAAAGTTTGATAGGTTTGATGAGTTATGCGCATGTGTGGCCTATATTAAACAATCATTGTTAGGATCAATTCCTTTTAGTAAGAACCTCTGGAAAATTTTTGAGGAAAGCCTCCTAACCGTGAACCATGAGTTCAATGAATTGATGGGTATGTATACATCACAACTTGAGGAAACAATTATGGAGGATTTAGCCGAGCATGATCATATTGAGCAAAAAGACCTAGGTTTTATGATCAATGACTTTGAATCTCAAGAACACATGATGAGCATATAGATGATATTGAGATAAGGAAGGATGAGATAAATAACACAAACCTACAAAGCACCCCACAACTCCCATCATCACTTGAGGCATACACACCGCCTGTGACTTACCCGAAAGAAGTAGAAGAGACTATAGGAGCCCCGATAGAGGTAGAGCCCTTGGACCAAACACAACTAGAGGATATAGGTTTGAATACTTATAATGATAACCTTACTCTTAGTTATAGGGAAGTTCCTAGTTTTGATGAACCGGAGCCTCAACAAAATCCTATACCTAATCTTCCATCCTTGGATGAAAAGTTAGGAATTGAAAAAGGTCCCGATCCACCCATCAAACCATATAGTCCGGGTAGTCTTCGGATAAAGGTAGTAGACTCTAAGCCTTATAGAGAGGAAGCTGACATAAGAGTGAACCATGACCTTACATACTTGCATCACCCATTCATGACTGATCACAAGAAACATTATGGGTTTAAACAGGGTTTATTAGGTCAAGATGGATTCCCAATTAGGAGTCTCTCAAAGTTGAAAGAAGATGATCCCTTTTTAGGAGAAAACTTCAACTCACCCATTGACCAAAGTGAACTAGGTAAGGTTATGATGATAGGAGCACACCCCTTTGAGCGTATAATTCATCCACCACTCTTTCCTCACGAGGCATACTTCCACCGAGAAGGTGTGTATCGCTACTATCACCCGCACTTAATCCTAAGTGTAGGGAAAACTTCTCTTATTTCCGTTAAATAAGGGTAGAGTTAGGCTCGTGACTCGAGCAAAAACAAGCGTTTATTGGGAGGCAACCCAAGTTTTATTTGTTTTAGTTGTTTGTTTGTTTATTTGATTTTAATTCTTTCCGTATGCATGTTTTATTTTTATTGTTGGTAAATCATGTTTCAAAGTAAATTGTGAAAATGCTTTATTTTGTTTTTAACTTCGTCTTAATTACATACAAAGGTATTTCGCAAAAGATAAGTGTAAGGGGAAACCCCAAATATGTTTTTAAGAAACAAAATTGAGCATGATCCACAACAATATTAAATGAACATGTATATTAGTAATTGTTTGAGTCAAATGCTTGTATCGAGTCATAATGATGTTTTGCAAGATTTTCCAGGAAGTAGGACATAAGTTTTTCCAAAAATTTGCCGGAAACTTAACATGAGATTTTTGCAGGAACATTCTGACGGCGTCAGGAGTTATAACCTGACGGCGTCAGGTACAAAAATTCTGAAAAATTTTGCGAGTTTTGTTTATACCGGACTCTTAAAGTTTTTGTTGATTCTTTAGTTTTATAAACTCCAAGAAATCTGCAAACATTCATTCCACAAGCATTATATCTTTAATTGTTTTGTTTTTATTCCTAAGTCTGGAATTACATCTAGTTGTGAGTTTCCTTTGTTCGGTTTGATGCTTTGGGTTTTTGTGTTTGTTTTCTCAGGTTTAACAGGTTATATTGGACAAGAAGATGACTTATATTTCTGGAAGGGAAGCTTTGAATGTTCATTTTCTTGGAGGAAGATCTAACCTTGTTAACCCACTATCCACACCGAATGAATCAGGGGAGTATTTGATTTCATTCTTTTACCTATTTCACTTTTACATTCTTTAATTGAACATTGGGGACAATGTTCATCCTAAGTGTAAGGGGAGGGTAAATGATGATACCTTATAGGATACACTTGCACTTGAGTTTGTTACTTTGATGGTAGGTGTGTAATAAAACTAAGAGAAATACTTGTTAGTGTAATTTTAGCGCCAAATTTAAAATTTTTTACAACATTTAGGAGTGAAACTTTAGCCTTAGCAAGTGTCTCATGGATAGGAGATTGTATGACTAGCACAAAACCGTACTATTCAGAAAAATTTTCCACCCAAATATGTGAGGTTCGCCTTTAGATTTGATAGGAAAAGCATTTACTATTAGTGCTTATGAGTGTACCGGTAGCATTTAGATTCTAGAACTTACGTTAGTGATGCATCCCAAGACCGCTAGTGAGACTACATTCGTGTAGTAGGATTTACTACATGATAAGAGGCATTAGGATCACCCTTGTGTTTAAACCCATATCATAATTACTTGACCATTTAAGTCATATTACTTGGCTAGTAAAGTCAACTAATTTTTCCCACACCATTAGCGTTGTACTCATTTTTAGTATACGAAACCCCTAGTACACCCCTCCGAGCCTATCTTTTTCGTTTCTAACTTTAAGCATCTTATTTAAAGATAGAATTTGTTACAATCCACCCAAATCGCCTTAGCCTTCCGTGTATGCACTCATCTTTAGTGCATTATTATTATTTGTTTAAACCCTTAGTTAATTATCTAATTGTTTACATGGTTGCTAAGTCGAGTCATATCCTTGTACATATTGTTTTGGGATGATTGGGTGTTGGGAACATACTTTCGTATTTAGTCAAGTCTCGGTCATTACCTTTTGTAATAGGTTGCTTAGTTATTTATTTCATTAGGTTTAAGTTACAAGGCTTATGTATTTAAGTCCAATGGGCTTGAAGCCCACGTTTTCTAGATGTATGAGGGAGGAAGGGAGTGTTGCCCTACTCCTCCCCTATATATACTAAGCTTATGTAAACTTTAATGTTGTTGGTTATTTGAATATCTTAATGAAACTCTTGTTCTTTCACTCTTCATAATCTTATAATCAACCATCTCTTATTCTCATCTCATTTTTTATACTTGTGTTTACTAAATGGTGACCTAACAAGTGGTATCATTCGCCTAATAGAGATTGAAGTGTTTTTTCTTGGTTTTAACGTGGGTTTAAGGGTGTCTTTCATCATATTTTTGCTTTTTTCTTTGTTTCTTACACTCAAATCTTGAAGCTTGGACAAGTTTTAAGGTTGATATAGTGTTTAGAAGCTTAGATTTTGCATAAAGTATTGATCTTTTATAGTTTTTAGTACTTTTTCACCTAGTTTATTGAGTTTGGTAGCTTCTTTGTTATTGGAAAACTAGTTTTTAGTAGCAAAATCTTTCATATTTAGTGTTTTCTAAGTATTGGTGAAGTTATTTGATCAAAAGTTCCTTATTTCTAGGCATTTTTCTTCAAAAATTTGAATTTTTTCAACTTTCTGGTCATCCTACGCGTAAGATTTTTGAATAGTACAAAAACTTAGCTGTCTACAGTACTTTCTGTCCTTTCTACGCATAAGTTTAGCCAAAAACCCATTTCCTACGCATAAGATTGGTCAAAACCCTCTTTCTACGCGTAAGTTGTCTTTCCTACGCATAAGATCTACACTGAAGTTATTTCCTACGCAGAAGATGACAATCTACGCTTAAGTTCTACGCAGTAGTTATTTCCTACGCATAAGATTATCTTACGCGTAAGTTGCTGGACTCTACGCATAAGTTTCATCAAAGGTTTTCTCTTCGTGCTACGGTGACTCAGTACTTCCCTAGCTTGGATAAGTTAGTGGAATACTTCGACTTCGGATATCTTTCAAGCTTGGATAAGTTTGAACGATCTGTTTGGTCTTTGAACCTTACGCATAAGACTCTTATGCATAAGCTTAAAACTTACGAATAAGGTAAATCTTACGCATAACTTAATAGTTTACGCATAAGATCACCTTTACGCGTAACTTTGAAGTCTACGCATAAGTTTAAGTTTTACTCGTAAGATTTCAACTTACCCCAGGGTTTTTGATCTTAACCAAAGGAACGTGCATTTCAATCTTCTACAAAGATCCATTATTACACAAATGTTCTAAGATGTCTCAACCACCACACTACTACTTCTCTAATCCTCAGCAACAGCAACATCAACAGTATCAGCAACAACAATACCATCAGCAACAATCATATCAACAACCTTCACAATCACACTTTCATCAACAACCGTTTAATCCACAACCACAATATCTCATGATGCAACAACATCAAATCATTCCTCAACAACAACCATATCAAATGTCATAACAAAACACTCAGTTGTCCTCCAAACAACCTCACTGGTTTGATAGAATGTGTGAAGTTATTACAACTCAACAATCCAGACATGAGGCGGGATCACTTGAAACACCTCCAATGCTAACACCTGGGAACTATATTCAATGGTCAAGTCGATTCTTACGATTTCTTGAACTAAAGAAACCTCATGGGAAATTCTTGAAACAAGTGATACTTGAAGGACCATTTGAGTGGCCAACAAGATTTGAAATTGGTGATCCAACTGCTGATCCTCCACGTGCTCCTGGAGAGAGACCTCTTCCAGAATCTCAACTCACAGAAGAACAGAAATTACATCGTGAAGCTGATGAGTATGCAATGGCCTATATACTTCAAGGAATACCTAATCCTATTTATCGAAGTGTCGACGCTCAGAAAACAGCCAAAGCTATGTGGGAACATGTTCATCTCCTTATGGAAGGCACTCAATTGAACAAAAATGATATGGAATCCAAACTCTACATGGAATACACTGACATCACAATTGAACCAGGAGAGTCACTTGAATCCTACTATCATCGTTTCACTAATGTGGTTAATGATTTGGAACGACACAAAATCACAGTACCAAGGATCGCAGTGAACTCCAAATTCGTTGGTAGTCTTGGTCCGGATTGGCATAAATATGTGACATTCATTCGACAAACCAAAAATCTTCATGATGCACCATATGGATTGTTGTATGATTTTCTGAAACATCATGAACATGAAGTGGAAAAAGATCAAGCTCTTAGAGGAGGATACTTACCAACACCAACACCAAATTCTTTGGCACTCGTAGCTCAATCTCACTATGCTCCACCACCAATGTCAAATCATGCACATGGTCAAGAGCAAAACTACTTCAGTTATCCACAAACTTCTACCTCAAACCAAATGGTCCCTTATGATTCATCTCCACAGAATACTTCTACTCAACTTGTTCCTTACAACAACAATGATGCAATGTATTACTCAAACTCCAATGAAGATGACGATGAGGACTTTAATACGTTGAATCAGGGACTTGCTCTTATTGCTCGTGCTTTTAGCAAATTCTCCAACAAAACAAACAACCGTCAACGTTCATCTTCTAACACAAGGAATCAAGCTGTTATAAATGATGGAAGGGTGGAAATTCAGAATCGTAACTTTGGACGATCTGGTTCAGGAAGTTCTTCAGGAAATTTTGGGAATGGTCAGAGGTTCAATAACAATGGAGGGTTCAGGAACAACTCAGGTCCGTCTCAGCAAAGGTCTGAACCAGTTGAAACTAGGAACTCAAACTCTGGGAATGCAGTGTGGTGTTATAACTGTAATGAAAAAGGTCATATAGCGACAGCATGTCCTAAACCGAGAACTCGGGGGAGTAAGTTTCACAAGCAGGCATTACTCATGGCTCTCCAAGATGAAAAAGATGGACATTTCCCTGAGCAGGAAAACAATTTCATGGCAAATGTGAACAATGACGATGACATGGAAGATCTGGAAGCTAATGCAGCTGTGATGCTTATGGCCAACATGCAGGAACTTCAGTTTAATGATTCAGGTCCAGTGTATGACACTGACAGCTTGTCTCAGGTACATGATCTTAATGCATGCCTAATACATGACATTGTCTCACCTTCTGCTTCTGAATCAGATATGGCGCAAGCTGTTCCATCTGATTCATCTTCATCTTCTCAAGCAGATGAACAAATAAGCACAGTTGTCATATTTGATGATGACACAGTTGTTTCATTTGATGATCCTATTGAGTATGATAAACATGATCAAATAGAACAACATGAACCATCGTTTGATCCAGACCCTGACCTCATATTGTTATCCAAACAACTGAACGATCAACAATTGCAAATCATAAAATGCAACGAGAAAAACAAAGCCTTAAAAGAAACAAATGCGTCACTTGCAAGAGATATTGAGTGCTATAAAATACAACATTCAAATCAGGAAGACAAGGTTAAACACGCAAAAAGTTTTGAAAAAGCTTTTCAAGAATCTTACAACAAAGAGCAAGATCTTCAACGTAAAATGCAAGATTTAATTGAGTCAAACGGAAAGTTGGTTTCAAAACTTGAAAGTGAAAAGTGTGAACTCAAAGTAAAAGTTGAACAACTTCAAAAAGTACTTTCAAAAACAGAAACAGAATTGTCAAGTTGCAAAAAGGATTTTTGTGAACATAAAATACGAAAAAGGAAGTATATAGATAACTTACTTGGTGAGATTGTTGATCTTGAAAGACAACTCAAAGAATTTCGTAATGTTGTTTACAAAACCGGGGGCTCTGTCACAACAATTCAGAAATTTACTTTAAAAACGAGACCCGATAAAGGATTTGCTCTTGGTGATTTCAGATCAATGTTTCTTCACACAGCATTCAAAGAAAATCCTAAAATTTACAGTATGGACCATTTGCTTGATAATATGATTGTGCGTACTGTTGTTTTTGATACTGAGGAAGATGAAGAACTTGAAGACGAGAGTCGATCAAAAATGAGTAAAGTTGAATATTGGACACCATATGATTATTCAAAAGCTCCTCATATTTCTAAATCTTTTGTTACTCAAAAGGAATTACCTGAGAAATCATGGTATGTCACTGAGTCATATGTTTCATCCTCTAATGCGACCCCTGTCCAAACTGTAGCACAAATAAATGGTCCTTTACCATCCTCTGGTGAAGTTACACCTTTACCAAAAAGTTGTCGTGTCTTGAATTATTACAAAACTTTGATGGAAGACATCGAAATTTTGGAGGAAACAATTGAACGTAATTCTAAAATAAAAATTGAAACTTTTCAATCTGCTTACGAGCGAGAAAAGAGAGATATTTTTCAAAAACAAATGTTGCCAATTGTCAAACACCTCCGTCTCTGTGCTACACGTTGGGAACGGGAACTTCAAAACGAGGCCAAAACAATGATAAACGTTTTCAACTCAACTGAAAATGCGATTTTGGTTCAAAAGCAAAGAAATAGAATTTTAAAAGATGATGCTGATCGACTCTTGGAACAAGTTCTCAATGTTGATATTTTGTCTGTTATCATGAATGATCTCTATAAATCTGGTACTTCTATGCTTATGGATGATCCTTGTGTTGATAATAACTTGTTGAATGTGGAAATAGAGACACTTAAACATGAAAATGACAAGCTGAGAATACAGAATGATGATGTGACAAAACAATTTTCAAAAGAAATTTGTCTACTCAAACAAAGGCTTGAATGGTGTCAAGCTCAAAGTATTGATATGGAATTGAAATTTCAAAGTCAAAATAATTCAAACTCTTGTCAGCTTTGCAAAAATAATGAGTCTTTAAAAAGTTTGTGTCTCAAATACGAGAAAGAAATTGAGGATTTAAAAATTGAAAACGCCGAATGGCAACAAAACCGTGATGACATCAAATATTGCAATGGTTTACTTGAGTCTGATATTCAGGATAAAAATCACATCATCATTGATTTAAAAGAGAAAATTAAGCTACTTCAAAAAGGAAAGTTTGTTGACACCATGGTGATAGCACCAGGATTGTATCAAATAGAAAAAACTGTTAAAGGAAATCTTGTTCAAAACACTAATGTTGATAACTCCACTTCCACAGGACTAGTCTCCACTAATAGCGTTAGCAGACCCAAGCGAAAAAGTAACAAGAAGAATAGGATCTTGCAACGTAAAAGAGGACCACTAGAAGCTCAAGAAGTAGAAGATCAACTTAGGACTTTGAATAAAACTCATGTTGCATCAGATTTAGATTCTAATCTGGCAAATTGTATTCAAAATCTAAATGTAACGAATGATGAACCTTTGAATGTTTTGAATATTAATGCATCTTGTGTGTTTTGTCGTAAAAGTGTATCATCTTGTGATCATACAAAATGTATAGCTAATTCTCTTCTTAATCGTCATAAGAAACGTAGGACAAGCATTCCTTCTAGGCCCACTACTGCCTCTAAATCTATATTAGGAAAACCGCCTTCTACGGTTTCTAATGATGTTGAAGTTACCCCCATAATTGCAGAAAACAAATCTAGGAACAAGCTCATTACTAGTGAATTCACCAAAAAGAAAGCAAGAACTAGTTGGAATTGGCAACGTTGGTTACAATATAAACCAGACTTTAAATGGATTCCTAAATTGTTGAATACGTGTGCTTCTAACCAACAGGAACCTGCACTTTCTTTGGGTTCCACCCTTACTTCTGTTCCATCCTTGTCGTCTTCTTGTGATGCAGGTGGTACAGATTGTTCTCTGGATTGTTGATAGAAGATGTACCCGACATATGACAGGCAATCTCAAACTGTTAAACAACTTTGTTTCAAAGTTCATTGGTACTGTCATATTCGGGAATGATCATTACGCTTTAATCTTGGGATATGGTGACTATGTCAGTGGGAACATTGAAATCAGTCGTGTTTATTATGTGGAAGGCCTTGGACACAACCTTTTCTCTGTTGGTCAATTTTGTGATGGGGATCTAGAAGTTGCGTTTCGTGAGAAAACTTGTTTCGTTCGTGACTTACAAGGAAACGATCTAATGTCTGGCTCACGTGGTTCTAATCTTTATACAATATCAATGTCAGATATGATTGCTACATCTCCGATATGTCTTCTCTCCAAAGCGGAATCGACTAAATCTTGGTTATGGCATAAACGTCTTTCGCACTTGAATTTCAAAACTATGACTGAACTTGCTCGTCACAAACTTGTTGATGGTTTTCCAAGATTCCGTTTTACCAAAGATCACTTATGTTCAGCCTGTGAACAAGGAAAAAGTACTCGTGCTCATTTTCCTTCTAAATCTGAGCACAGTACGAATCATGTTTTACAATTGCTTCATATGGATTTGTGTGGACCGATGCGTGTTCAAAGTATCAACGGTAAACGCTACATACTTGTAATTGTGGATGATTACTCAAGATGGACTTGGGTTTATTTTCTGCGAAGTAAAGATCAAGCTCCTTCAATGATCATCACCTTTCTCACTAAAATTCAAGTTCAGTTACGCAACATGGTACGAATGGTCAGAACTGACAATGGAATAGAATTTAAAAATCAGACACTTCGGTCATATTATGAGAAAGTGGGAATTGAACATCAAACATCTATTCCTAGAAGCCCAGAACAGAATGGAGTTGTTGAAAGACGCAACAGGACGTTAGTGGAAGCTGCTAGAACCATGTTGATAAATGCTCAATTACCAGATTACTTATGGGCAGAAGCTGTTTCAACCGCATGTTATACCCAAAACCGTTGTATGATCACAAAACGCCATCGCAAAACACCTTATCAAATTGTTCACAAAAGAAAACCGAATATCAATTACTTTCATGTATTTGGAGCACTTTGTTATCCGAAAAATGATCGTGATGATTTAGGTAAACTTAAAGCAAAGGCTGACATCGGAGTGTTCGTTGGATACTGTGAAAATTCTAAAGGTTTTCGGATATGGAATCATCGTACAAGAGAAATTCAAGAAACTATTCACGCTAATTTTGATGAACTCACACAAATGGCTTCTGAGCAACACAGCTTAGGACCCGAATTCAACCGTCTTAACTCTCGGGACTCTTCAGCTGAACCATTGCCCCTCAACCGCAAAGAATTGGAAACCTTGTTTGCTCCACTGTTTGATGATACAATTGAATACCGTTCTACTGAGGTCTCACCCAATTCCGCTGCTCAACCTAAAAATATTCAAGTACCTGACTCACCTCAACAAACTACTACAACTGTTGAGAAAGACGGTCCTCCAACTGCATCACCATTCACAGCAGAACAAACTGCTTCCAACTCACGACAAACAGCTGAAGCTCCCACACCACAATCAGTTCCACAACCCGCAGAGCATGATCCTAATGCATTCTTTAACCTGTTTGCACCGGCTCCAACATTTCCTGAAGTAGCTGAGTCGTCCACACGCAATTTGGATCCTGCTAACATGCGAGATACTTATCAACTACACCCTTCGACACACAAATGGACTCGAGACCATCCACTAGTTCATATTATTGGCCATCCAAATGCACCTGTAATGACAAGACAACGACTTCACACTGATGGAGAAACTTGTATCTATGCACTCACAGTTTGTAAAGAAGAACCTAAGAACATTAAAGAAGCAATGACTTATGACAACTGGATTGAATCTATGCAAGAGGAATTTCAGCAATTCATACGATTAGAAGTCTGGGAATTAGTTGAAAGACCTGACGGAGTCTTTGTCATCGGGTTAAAATGGATTTGGAAAAATAAGCTAGATGCAGAAGGCACAGTCATACGTAACAAATCACGCCTGGTAGCAAAAGGATACTCCCAACTAGAAGGAATTTATTTTGCCGAATCCTTTGCTCCAGTGGCTAGACATGAAGTTGTTCAGATCTTTCTGGCTTATGCAGCACATCGGAACATGGTTGTTTATCAAATGGATGTGAAAACAACATTTCTTAATGGAGAACTCCGTGAAGAAGTTTATGTAAGCCAACCAGACGGCTTCGTTGATCCTGAGCGTCCCAATCACGTTTACCGACTGAAAAAGGCACTCTACGAACTTAAGCAAGCCCCAAGGACGTGGTATGACAAACTGTCTACTTTCTTGCTGGCCAATAAATTTTCTAAAGGTTCAGTGGACCCAACACTATTTACAAAAACATACGGGGAGGACTTACTTGTTGTTCAAATCTATGTCGATGATATTATTTTTGCTTCAACAAAAAGAAGTTATTCTAATGATTTTGTAAAACTAATGAAAGATAATTTTGAAATGTCCATGATGGGTGAACTTTCGTTCTTTCTAGGACTACAAGTTCATCAATCACCCCGTGGAATTTTTATAAATCAGTCCAAATATGCTCTAGAAATTTTAAAGAAACATGGAATGATGAGTTGTGATACTTACAACACACCAATGGGCTATACCACAAAACTAGATGCTGACTTACATGGGACACCTGTTGACCCTACCAAATACCGTAGTATGATTGGGTCACTCATGTATCTCACAGCTAGTAGACCTGATATAGTATTTGCTGTCTACATGTGCTCTCGCTATCAGTCCAAACCAACTGAAAAACACCTCAGTGAGGTTAAAAGAATCCTTCGTTACATAAAGGGAACCATTAACTTGGGAATCTGGTATCCGAAGGATTCTGATTTTGAACTAATTGCCTTTTCAGATGCTAATCATGCAGGATGTTTAGACACACGCAAAAGTACATCTAGTGGATTACAGTTTCTCGGAGATAAATTTGTGTCATGGCAATCAAAGAAGCAGGACTGCACATCACTGTCGTCAATAGAATCTGAATAGTAGCTATGTCTGCTTGTTGTGCTCAAGTCATCTGGATGAGATCACAACTTAAGGATTATGGCTACCCGTTCAACAAGATTCTGATCTACTGTGATTCCAAAAGTGCCATTGCTATTTCCTGCAACACAGTTCATCACTGCAAATCCAAACACATTGATCTCCGATATCATTTCATCAAAGAGCATGTTGAAAAGGGTACCGTCGAATTATATTTTGTTGGAATTGAGTACCAATTGGCGGACTTACTTACCAAATCCTTAGCACCATCAAGGTTTGCTAGTCTAGTTCACCAAATTGGTATGCGATGTTTGACTCCAGATGATCTGGAAAAGTTTTTAAAACACAATTGATCGTCAAACATCAAAACTATCTTTGTAAATATCTTTCCAAAAATAAAACACAAAAATATAAAACCAACAAAAACACAAAAAGATTTTGTTCTTTCAAAAAAAAAATGCAAGTACAACCACTCTTATCAACACTATTTTTATAAACGTCTTCAAATATGATCAAAAACAAGTGTTGAGGGGGAGGTAAAATATTTTTCAATTTTCTTAATAATTACTACGTACTTGCATTTTACCAAAAATATTATGTTTTATCAAATGTGATGCTTCAAAGTTTTTTTCGGGATACTTTCCTTGACCATTATAATAAAAATTTTTATTTTGAGAGACTTCGGTCTAAGGTCGAGGGGGAGTAAAATTCCACAAGTTGTTCTTGTCCTAGATTTGGTGTAGTTATCAAAAAGTTAATTTGAGAGTTAGTTTGGCACTTGGAATGAAAGTTATATGAGGTTAAGGGGCCATAAGTGACAATATGTGAAACTAATCTTACCATAGTCAAAACCAATTTGACCTAACACATTTACTACACCTGCTTTTGCATTTACTCTATTCAACTAACACATCAACGATCCATTATCAACCAACTGATCCATCCATTGTTCCTCAAATCTGTAAGTACTAATATGTTTTGATCATGATTCTAAAACAAGGGTTTTTAATTTCATCTTAATCCAACGGCTCGTTTTTCCTTAATCGTTAAAATTAGCTTTAGGGTTTTGCGTAAAATTGGACCCAGAAATTTGAGGTGATAATGGTTAAATTGGTTAGTGGGAAATGATCTTAGGATGATACTAAACATGTTTGTGAACTCCAATCATACCCAGAAACTCCAATTGATTGATTTTGAATTTAAGGTTCATACGTGGATTTAGGGGTTTCTGATTTAGGGTGTTATGAATCTAATTGTTGATGGGGATTGTGTTTGTATATGCTTAGGAACTCGATTGTGTGGTTTAATTGCTTCAGAAACAACTCATGGATCATGAATCTTTGATTTAGGGTTCGTTGTCACTAGCAGTTATGAACATTTGATTTTGTGGTTAATTGTTGTTATAAATTGGTCCACATGTTCCTTAGCATATTAGAATCACTTGCCCTATTCCAATTTCTACCCAGAAACAT
The DNA here is from genome assembly GCA_030686995.1 of Artemisia argyi. Classification (NCBI taxonomy): domain Eukaryota; kingdom Viridiplantae; phylum Streptophyta; class Magnoliopsida; order Asterales; family Asteraceae; genus Artemisia; species Artemisia argyi. Next base: position 83,582,977 of record CM060705.1, on the reverse strand, counting down.
GTTTGAATCCGATTGTGATTAGTTGTTCATACGATCCTACGCATAAGTTTGAGTATTGACATGTTTACGCGTTAAGTTGTGTGTTTTAAGTGTACTGGAATGAGTTTGAATGAAATATTGATCAGTGGTTGTGTTTAACACTTTCAGGAATCAAAAGATACAATTTTTCAAAGGTGAATTTTTCGTTAAAGATGATTCTACGCATAAGTTACTCATCCTACGCGTAAGATGAAATCTTACGCGTAAGATTCGACGATATTGAAAAACTTGTCTTGGATAAGACAATGTTTACGCATGAGATCATTTCTTACGCATAAGTTTTTTCTTACGCATAAGATATTATCTTACGCATAAGTCAAAATTTACGCATAAGTCATATCTTACGCATAAGGTTCAATCCTTTGCCTAAGCTTCATTCTTACGCATAAGATTCATTCCTACGCATAAGATGAATCCTACGCAAAAGATTGCACTTACGCGTAAAATAGAAGTTATGCGTAGCTTTTGTTATCTTACGCGTGAAATGATTTCTTACGCATAAGAAATGTTATGCATATGATTTTTCAATCTTACGCGTAAATTCATGAAATTTGTCTAAGTGTTGTAAAATTTCAAAAGTATAAACTCTTGTAATGGTTAATTCATGTTGTGACTAGATTATTATAAGTTTCTACTAAGTGTTAACTTCTAAAACACAAGTTCATTATATAACAATAGTTTATACACAAAACACCCACTGATCAATCTAAAATCTGCATTGTCATGTAATTGAATGTCTGAGCTAACAAAGTATATCATTGCTATGTTTGTGTTTGTTTATGATCAATTCAGATGGCACAACATAATGACATTCCATATGGACCAGAACCTGAACCTAAACTCTCCTGGGAAGAAACCTTTCCCGAGAATTACTCCAGAAAGATAGGCAAGAACAACTTAAGGATCAACTTCAACAAAATCACGTGCAATGAATCTTCATGCATTGTAGCTGTGGATGCTCTCCTCTATCACCCGAACAAAATCCTGTTCACCAAATCAGCATCTGTAGCCTGCTTCTACATACACCAATTTTGGCACACACTTCAGCTAGACCTTGGGGAAGAGTCCATCACTTGCATGCTTCATAAGAGACAAGTTACTGTGGACATAGACACTCTTCGAAACGTTCTTGGTTTACCCGAACTTGGCCCAGAAGAAGAATACGATCCAGTACCTAATGAGGAAGAGCTGATAGAATGGTTACGAGATATTGGCTACAATGAATCAGAAGAAGTGGTGACTAGACACTCAAAGGTCAACATCAGATTTCTTCCACAACCATGGAGAACGTTGTATATCCTTATTGCTAAGTCATTATCTGGCAGAGACACTGGTCACGAACATCCCAAGCTTCAACATCTCAAACTTTTCTGGGCTGTGGCAAACGTCAAAAAGGTGGATTATGCTAGCATCATTTGGGAAGATTTTGTGTGGCACATACAACACAAAACTACTAACATCCCATTCATTCGTTTCACCAAATTACTCATCGAAAGCTTCCTTCGTGAGTATGACGATATTCCTCAAAGACTGGATGATGAAGCCAAGAACACATTCAGAAATGAGGACACTCTCAGACAAATTAAGAGACTTGACACCAGCACTCGTAAACAAGGAAAACCTTTTCCCGGTTGTCTCTTGAATGATAAAGTGAAGCTTTGTAAGAATTACAAGTACTATGTTCAAGCTCTTAAGGAAGACAAAGTTGGGTTCTTAGATGAAGTCATTTTACCATCGTTCATGCAGAAGAAGGGGAAGAAAGGTAGCAAGTCTGGGAGCTCTGGTAGTTCTACCAAGTCTACACAAAAGAGGGTTACACTCAAGTTCAAAATTCCAGTCAAGAAACCTGAATCTATTCCTGAACCCACTCCACCACCTTCTCCAAAACCGTCTGCCTCATAAACCGAATCCGATGAAGGTCCAGTTTATAGGGAAGCCTATGCAAACATCAACAAGAAAGTTAATCTTGAAGATCTTGATGATATGGACATGTCTTTCGAAGATTGGGACAAAAACATTGATGAATTTGCTGAAAATGCTGAATACCCAACAAATCTCAATCAAAGACTGTTTACTGAAGCAGACACTAAATTGGAAGTAGAAAGGATTAGGAAAGAGAAGCTGAAGGAACCAATGACTGCGGAACAAGAATCTGCTCACTCAAACATAGGCCTCTCAGTGGAAGAAGAAAATGAAAGAGCTCTTAATTTGGGTCTCCTCCACAGCAAAATAGACGCCTTCCAAGCTGATCAACCTCCGCCTCCTTTGTTTTCTCAAACTAACGAAGCAGGCGGATCTAGCAGAATTCCTGAATCCACTACAAGAACCAATGCTGCTTTGATTGTCTACGAAACCCCCACAGTATCACCTACTGATGTAGAAATGCTTAATGCTTCAGCAACAGGAGAAGAGGAAGAGGAGGACCATATGGATACTGATGTTCCATATCTTTTGACCATGGAAGAAATGGAGATCAGAGAAAGGGCTTAAGAAGAAGAGTTAAAGAGAAAACAAGAAGCTAAAGAGGCTAGGCTTGAGGAGCTAGAACAAGCCAAATTAGAAGAAGCTATTCGTTTGGAAGAAAGCAGAAAAGCTGAAGAGGCAGCCAAACTGGCAGAAGATAAGATAAGAAAAGAAGAAGAAGCCAAGCTTGCTGAAGATCTTAGGCTTAAGGCAGATGCAGCCAAATTAGCAGAAGAACTAAAGCTTAAAGCAGAGGCTGACAGACTGGCTGAAGAACAAAGATTACAAGAGGAGGCAGCCAAAGATAAGAATGTTGAAAAACCCGAATCACAAAGAGGAGATGATAAGGACATAACCATCCACATTGAATCTTCACAATCATCACCTCCAGCATCTGAATCTACTCATGACGAATCAATCAAGAAACCCGCAAGTACAAAAGCCTCTGCTGCATCCAAGTTGATTAAGAAAGCTTTTAGGAGAGTTCAAGAAAAGAAGAAAAGCAAATTAGAAGATCAAGTTGTTTCACTAGCAAGTCAAGTTGCTGAATTGACAAAGCTTAATACGAATGTCCAAGAGCTGCAAGAAAAGGTTGACACCTTCTTAGCTAAGGATGTACAAGAAAACTTGGAAGCTACATTAGCTGCTCAAGCACATCAGTATATGGAACAACACTTAGTTGCTGAATTGAAAGATTTGCTGGCGCCAATGAGAGGTGAACTCACCAAGATTGCAGAACAAGCTGTCAAGAAAGTGATCAAATCTACCTCATTTACTCTTCGAGCAGACAAATCAACTCTACCACAACCAGGGTTATCAATGGACGAATTAGAAACCCAGCTCTTAGACAAATTGGCAAGTAAATTCACATTGTCACCTAAAGAAGCTAAAGTCCTGGAAGCTTTAAAAGCCAAGATGTCTAAAGAGACCTGCAGCACTGAGGCCGACGAACTGAAACGTCCAAGAGATGATGAAGATCAAGACCCAAACTCAGAGGCTAAGAAACAAAAACAAGCCGAAGGACCCTCATCTCAACCCAAAGAACCAGTCATTCCTTCGTCTACCACAACTAATCAACAGCCCAAGGCATCGGGTTCCGGTCCTAAAGCCCATGACCACTTTGAATACACAGGCGGAGACGAGATTCCTCAGACCGATGAAGTACCAGAACCGTCATCTACAAAGAAGAAAGAAAGGAAACGAAAACATCATCAGCACAAACCTGACACCTCTTCAAAAGGCACAGAACCTAAGAAACCGAAAACCATTCTCAAATGGCTTGACGAAGACAAAACTGCCGATTACTCCTGGTTTGACAAGATGATTAATTCGCAACCACCACTTGCAGATGATCAAGAACCTCTCGATGGTCGAACAGTGGAATACGCTCAGTTGATTCAACATAAATTTCACATGAAAAAGATGAACAAGAAAGAGTTACGAAGAATCAAGAATGATGCGTTCAATCTTCTGAAAGATCGGTCTGCTAACTCCATCGAACTTGAATATCATCTAGAAAATATTGCTCGAGCTATGTCAAGCAATATTGAATGGATCAATCCTGAATCTCATATCGATCCAGTCACAAGGAAGACAGCACCATACATAACTGACTGGTCCAAACCACTGCCTATGATTGGAAAGCCAAAGGAACCCAAGATCCCTTACAAGTTCTTCTTCAACAACGACTTGGAATTTCTACAACATGGCAGCAAGATTGAGAAGAAGTACGCCACATCACTTACCTTCTCCATCCCTGAAGCGAGGTACCTCAACAACGCCATCGAAGAAGAAGCCTCCGGCTTATACATCGATAAAGTTGTTGACTATGACCGGAACGCACTCTATGGTATACATCATTGGCCAGATAACCGGGCACAGTATTATTGAAGCAGCAGACTCAATCAGACTATGGGTAATGTGACAAGTGAGTTGAAGATAGTCTCGATTCAGTTCATTTCGACAGTCACTCACTTTGGGTACCCCTTCCTCAGCAAAATAGTACTCAAAAGACTTGATGAAAAAGAGTACGAGATTTCCGAGTCAGACTTTCCATGATTACTCCTCAACGACATAGAAGATATGTATCTGCTCAAAGTTCAATGAAAGCTTTGCAACTTACCCAAACCTATGCAGCTTGCCTTTATCACAGCTCTCCTAATCTTCATCAGACAAATAGTCATCAGAGAAAGAGTAGAAGATCTTCAACTAGGAGTGGAAAGTTATCAGAAGAAGCTGAATCTCACCAAACCTAACCTTTTCAACATCCCCAACCTTCAACATCAATCTCAATACACCTTGATCAGGCATCCAGCATTTGGGTTCACATACCGCAGTGTAAACGGTCGAAACTGCTTCATGGCCTATGAAGAAATCCATAAGTTCTGTGATGAAACCCTGAAGTTCGTCAGAGATGGAATCAAAAGCAGATTGGATGACATAGCACTGGGCAAATCCAAAAGGTGGAATACCGATGAGGCCAGAGAGGCTCGCAGATTCATTACAAGGATTGAGAACCGGTTGAAGCGTAGGGATCAGTTTAGGAGATTGGAAAGCTATGTTGGAGGCAGACCAGGATTTCCGATGTTGACGTTTCAGAGACCAGAATGGTAGAAATTTGTAAGAACTTGATTTGATTTGTCAATACTATTCTTCATAATGGCTTATGCACGCATTACAGTGCACAACCCGAACTTGTAAAGAAAGGACCCTGAGGTACGCATCAGTGCCTCAATCCTAATATAAGGAGCGAAGGCTTCTTACTTTTGAGTAGAATTAATCAAATATTTTATGATTTTCATAATTCTGCTCAAAAGGACAAGTATTTCACCTCAATAAGACCTAATCACTTGTTGAGGGGGAGCACTTGTCAAAACCAAAATACTTTGTTCTAAAATCAAAAGGTTCTTGGTGAATCTCCCCATAAGACTCAAAAAGGCATATTTTAATCTAAAAAGATTGTCAAAAACATCATTATATATGCTATTTTTGAGGGGGAGAAAATGGAAAAGAAATTAAAATATAAGTAGTCTTAAAGCTAAAAGTTGTATCTTGTGCGAGCTAGACTCAGAATTGACCCAGGAATTGACGAAACAATAAAAGTTAGTAATCTCGAAAAGACTTATCCTCAACGGGTAATAACATCAAGTTAGTTACTAGAGCTAGTTGTCACCTAAAAGCTGACAATGGAACTCTTTAACTAACCACGTAAGCGTGTCTCAAAAAGGATTTGTCCTAGTAGAAAAGTACCATCTCGAGAAACTTTCTGTGGACTTAACCAGGTCGGGTAATAACTTCAAGCTAGTCTAACTAGTGATGTAAGCGTGTCTCGAATTGGTCTTGTTCACTGAAAGTGGATCAATTCAAAATGCTTGCTCCTCCCGCATGTGCAAATTTATTATATACTTATGAGCACATGTGAAGGGGGAGCCCTTCAAAAGAGCACACAAAACTCTCAAAGTGTTAACCAAAATATTTGATTATCACAAACACTTTGAGAGATTTTTCATACAAAGGTTTCTTGGCTACTGTCGGTTAATCAAGGAGTTATAAGGTGAATAAGATAGGAAAAACCGTCCTATGATCTGCCAGAGCCGGAGGGATCTATCCAAGGACATCTCCCATAGTTAGAATTAGAAGTCCTTAGGTATGATACGAAAAAAGGAGAAAAGAATGAAAGGGAAAGAAGGAGTTGAAGAATTAAAAAGAAATGTACAAGAAAAGGGTGAAAAGAAATAGCCCTCCATATGTTCAACCTTAAGGCAGACACCGGGTTCAACTCGTATGCTACTGGTTGTTGCTAAGGCAACACCGGTATTGAAGACAAAGTCGTCATGGACCCAGTGACGCAATGCACTAAACCTTCTTAACCACTCAAGTTCTCTTAAAAGAGCTTGTTTCATTCTCACGGGGAACCAGTGTAATCTATCGACCTATCTCTTAGAGATGGTTGATATTGAAGTAGGAGACCCCTCCCTAGTCTCCGCATAGGAAACCTAAGTGTGCACTTATAGAGTCTAGAGCCTTGAGATACATCAAAGATCTCTTAGGAACACTTAGTATTTCTACAACTGGTGTTCTACATCAATGGACACCAGCTGTAAATTATCGAGTCCTTCGCAGATCTTAGCAATCTGCCAAGAACATTTATGAGAGAATTACGTATGTATTTCTCAATGATTGAACGGAAATTCCTGCCAGGGTCAACATCAAACAGCCCTGACAGCAGGTTACTTCCGTAACCCCACAAGGGTTACGCTTAGTGTTCGCGGTGGTTCCATAGCGGTCTATAGTCGTGGAGTGATCCCCAGCGACTCACCCAGTCATTGAGCTACTTAGTAGGTCTCGTAAGCTCCTTTGGGAGTATCTGATATGGCGGCCTTGATAAGGATTAGAAGGAGTCTTCACACTATGCTGTTGACGAACTCTAATTCCTTATATGTAAGTACCGGTTGTTTATTGCTAACTGTTTACTTGCAGGTACATCACCTCCATGATGGTAGATTCCAACATGCTCATACATACATCTTGAAGCAAATAATAACTCCCCCAAAGATCTTAGCACCACAAAGTTCAAAGAAAGATTATACGCCAATAAGAAGAATCTACAAAGTTTAAAGACTAAAGATCTTAGAGTATGAAAAGGGACTTCATGCACGTAAAAGTCTAAGTTCAAAGATGTATGAGTATGTTGGAATGGCGGACAACCACCACAGACGCAGGAGTGACGAACGGCAGACTACTTCATAACACAATCACTACATCATCACCAATGAAAAAAGACATAGAGCAAAGTACATTCATTACACAACATTTTTGAAGACGTCTAAAGATTTACATGTCACAAGTCAACAACTAAGATGAAGACGTCAAGCAACCGTGATGACCGAACCTTAGGGGGAGATTGTTGGGAACATACTTTCGTATTTAGTCAAGTCTCGGTCATTACCTTTTGTAATAGGTTGCTTAGTTATTTATTTCATTAGGTTTACGTTACAAGGCTTATGTATTTAAGTCCAATGGGCTTGAAGCCCACATTTTCTAGATGTATGAGGGAGGAAGGGAGTGTTGCCCTACTCCTCCCCTATATATACTAAGCTTATGTAAACTTTAATGTTGTTGGTTATTTGAATATCTTAATGAAACCCTTGTTCTTTCACTCTTCATAATCTTATAATCAACCATCTCTTATTCTCATCTCATTTCTTATACTTGTGTTTACTAAATGGTGACCTAACATTGGGACTCATGGGTAAAGTACTTATATTATAGAGTAAGGGGAATGTTCACTTCCTATGATGTATTATTTTGGATGGTAGGGTAAAAGTGTATGCAAAAAAAATAAAAAATAAAAAAAATAAAAATAATAAAAATAATAAAATCGAAAAATAAAGAAAAAGAAAAAAGAAAAAAACATACGGATTACCATCCCGTTTCATTCTATGTTTATTTTATGTTTTTGTTATTTTTGATTTATTAGCTTAAGTCGAGTCTAGTCTTGGCTTAGCAACGCCATATTGTACATGTAATTAACCAAGATGATTAACTCGCCACCAGCAAAGATTGCCTTTATCCAACAAAACTGTGTATTCCATATCCCTACACCTAACGTTATAATCCTTTAAAAGACCTCTTTGATAGTTTATCCTAGGTGCTTACGCCATGTGGTGGAAATTTGATCCTTTCCCAAGCCTATGGTAATCTATTTTGCTATGACAGGTAGTGAGAGATGTTTTCCATTTCCATATTGTGATATATACTTTATTACACCCGAGAGATGTGAGTATCTAAACACTATTTGTGAGGTGCTAGTGTATGACCTCCGTGCTTGTCTTTGGTCTTTAGTGGAATGATTATTTGTTGTAATTACTTTTATATTAGTGTTAAATGACCCCTAACTTGTATTTTGATTAGAATAAAAGCGCATTTGCTTGAGGACAAGCAAATCTCAAGTGTAAGGGTATATGATGAGGCAAAAAATGATCCATTTTTAGGGGGTCATTTAAGCCCGGAATTGAATTTATTTGATCAAATATTGCCCTAAATCGTTCCTTTTGTGATTTGAATTCTGGAAAAGGAAGCATTTTGGACGTTTTTGGAGCATAAAAGTGAAGAAAACGGCAAAGTCTTAATTTTCTTTGCTGGGAACAGTACCTGACGGCGTCACAAGGTTCTACATGACCGCGTCAAGAGTAAAATTAGAGGTGAAGTGGATAGAGTCCGTGACGATCCAGAGAGTTTTTACACTACGGGCATGTCGGCGTCACTATAGGCCGTCATGGTCCCATTGCATGTGACGGCCCAGAGAAACTTTGCACTTGACGGTGTCAGATCTGGATCTAGGCAATCCGATATTACTATGGGCGGCGAGTTGACGGCGTCAAACATTTCTTCTTGACGCCGTCACGATGGAAAATCTATATATAGTTTTGTAATTTTCATTCATTAAGAGAGGGCAATTAGAGGGATAACTTGGAGAAACCCTAGCACGATTTTTACTGTTCTTTCAAGGGTTTTTACCCTTTGAAACCTTTCATGTTCAATTAAGATAAGTATCCTTTCAATATGTCTATGTGTTGTTTGAATATATCTTACGTTTGTCTTGATTTTAACATGCTAGGCTAGATCTCTTGTGTGTTTGCTTAGATGTAGTGAAACCTAGATGTTGATTATGGGTTGATTGCTTGTTTATAGTTGTTACGGATGAATGATTTCGATGTTAGGCTTAAGAAAACTGGCAGACTTCCATAGGGTAACATGCTTGAACGTCTTAAGAAACATGAACCAACGTACTAGGTTTTTATGGTTGTATTTAATGCATGAGCGAATTCTAATGATCCCATGTTAGGAGCTTCTTGCAGGCTCGACATAAGAGTGAAGTATGAGCTTATAGAGTTGGGGAAGTGCGTACGCCACCCCACGAATGGTATTAAGGAATATAACCCGTCATCCACGCAATTGTAACAAACTATCAACCTGTAAAAGATATCTAGGGAGTAATGAAATCTAAGTAAACACAATTTTCTCTATTATTGTTCACGCCACTAGTTTAATTAGTTTTATTTTCATTCTTGTTATTTTATTTTGATTGCATCTTAGTTATTGGGTTAGTTGACTAGCAACTAATTCCGCCCACTCTTCCAAAAACCCGAGATTTTAATTGCTTTTATAAAAATATAAAAATACAAAAAGAATCATCCCTCACCTCTAGACGTAGGTTTTAGGCTTTCTAATCCTAGCGACACTATTCCTGAGTTGAACGATCAATCCTCCGGTACTTGTCACTATACTATACTACAACGACCAGGTACACTGCCTGGTGGGGGTTGTAAGCTTCTCGAGATCCCTCGAGAGGTAAAGCCTGGTGCAATTCCCACGCATCAGCACGTAATGATGGCCATGGTTTTGTGGCCATGATAGAGGTGGAGAAATTCTCAAAAGAAGCACCAAGTCCATACAAAAACAAATAAGTTTTGTCATCCTCATCCACAGGACGACCGATAGCAGCAAGCTGATCACATATGGCTTTAAATTTTCTTCCAAATTCGGCAATAGTAGAATTACCTTATATGAGAGCACGAATAAAGTCTTTGAGGGTGTGCATTCGTTTGATGAAGTCGTGGCTATAAGCAGCCTCTAAAGCAAGCCAAGCATCCCGAGCAGTTTCGAGACCAAGCACTTCAGCAATGGCCTCTTTAGAAAGCGAGGAATGAAGGACAAGAAGAACACGCTGGTCATGAAACTTCTAGGTTGTATACATACGATTTGGCGAGCTTGAACCATCAGCAGAAGGGATGGAAGTCATTGGAGGCTTCATGGAGCCATCAACATAACACGGTAAGTTTTGATAAGAGGCAACACCTGATTGCGCCATAAAAGAAAGTTGGAAGATGAGAATTTTATAGCGAGTAGATGGAGAATAGTGGCAAGAGGAAGGGTGGTTTCTTGATTATTAGTTGTAGAAGATCCAGCCATGAGAGATGGTTGAGAATGATTTAGAGAAAGGTTCTAGGAAGATTAGGCTGATACCATGTGAGGTTTAGCAAAATCACCTTGAATGGTGATCATGTATATTCAGTAGTATATATAGGAATACAGTTAACAAGATAAGTACATATATTATACAACTACCAAAGCTACAATTACGGGAAGTCATATCATCAGGTTTCTAGAATATTCTTGCTAACAGTGCCAACTGCACCCCTTGCTCTTACGAAATATGTGAACAATAAAACCTACTTCTTTAAATCCTCAAAAGCAACGTTTGTACAGTTAGATTATCTTTTGTGAACGAAATCATTTCCATTTTCATGTATTTTGTATCGGGTGTCGTGATTCAGGATAGTGTGGAGTGTAAGAGGTATATGTTGTGAATGATTTTATTCATTATTACAAACATAAGAGAGTATACATATAGACCTATACATGAGCTATTTTGGGTAAACCCACTAATCAAGCTAATCATCATAAATACAACTAATCACAATACTTATCCACTAATGTACGACTTTATGGCTAACATTGGTGACTTGGTACTTATCCATATTATACGTCTAACACTCCCCCGCAGTCAAAGAGGAGAAATCGCGAAAGTTCAGACTAAAAACTAAAAGTTAATAAACAATAAAGTAAAACTAATGAATGATTGATGAAGAAGACATTCGACAACATTTTCAAGCAGCAGCAAACATAAACATGCAACAAATCTGATAAACGAAAGTATCTGTACCAAACAGGATAAACCAAAATATCCTGACCAAATGGGATAAACCGTATCACTTACTAAACCGGATACACTAAAGTTTCCTGACCAAACGGGATAACCTAAAGTATCCCCTACTACTAAAATAAATGGGATAACCCAAAGTATCCCCTACAACTAAAACAAACGGGATAACCCGAAGTATCCCTTATACTAAAACAAATGAAATTACATCTAAAACTCATGCACTAAAATCAAAAGAAAAGATGAGGAAACGAAAGTTGATTCTAAAACTTCAACCACTAAAGAACCTTCCAAACAAATTGGGCGTGTTTTTCCCTAGAAAAATATAAACATCCACCTCACAAAAAAAATCAATACACGAGTGGGGTTTATTATAGCACTTACAGAGGTTAAGGTTTAAAGGGAGCCCTCAGAACCTCCGGTGTGTAGCCGGCGGCTGGAGGCAGCGGCGGAAGAGTTTAAGTTTGTTAGGATCGGTTGACGAAGGCTCTTGATACCATGTAAGAGGTATATGTTGTGAATGTCTTTATTGCTTATTACCATCATAAGAGTGGATACATATAGACATATACATGAGCTATTTTGGGTAAACCCACTAATCAAGCAAATCATCATAAATATACAACTAATCACAATACTTATCCACTAATGTACGACTTTATGGCTAAGGTTGTGGAGGTCGTGGTTTGGGTTGTGGTGTTAAGGTTGTGGAGGTGGTTTAGGGTGTGGTGTCGTGGTTTAGATTGTGGCATCATGATATTGTTAGTATCCTTTGTTCAGATTTGTGATGCTTGGAATCTGTGGTTTATGGTGAGTTTTGGAACGGTCGTATTAGCAATGATCGATAAGAGTCGCTCAGGGTATTGATAGCTTCAGCTTTGTAGTTTAACAATTTGGGATATTTACCCCATCAACAATCTTAATATCTCGCTTTGCCACCACTCTGCCAGATTGTGTGGTCAGAATTGTTTGGTTTGCAATTCCAGAATGTTTGATTCAGTTGTTACGGTCATGGCCGAATTTTCACCCCGTTTTCATCTTAGTGGTTATGCGGTATATTTGAGTTTGGTTCATGGAGTTTGTCTTTTTGATTGGTAGCTTTTCAAAGATGTAAATTCTAAGATTTTTTTTTTTAATTTTATTTTTATTATTATTATTATTTTTATTTTTTTTAGAGTCGTTTTGGTTGTGGTCTAGAGCCGTTTGGCTAAAAACTTAAAGATTTCCGTATGAAAACATAATTCAATGCTTGAAACTAATGTGTTGCTTTATCAATAAAAGTACTTCAACGATTAATAAAGTCTATCTTTTGACAAAGAACACATATGATCGAGCTAAACAGCCATGAATAATTGAACACTTTAGAATTTTCCATTGTATACTTGCAAACCAATCAATGTACAATTTCAAATATTTAAAGAATTAATATCCCTTTATTTGGGATTTCTCCGAATGATCTAGCTAAGTTTTGATAGGCCTTGATCTACCGTTACATACATACTACCCGCAACTTCTATATCAGATTCGATATATACCTTATTGTTCGATATATTGCGTAAGACATACTTTGGAAACAAGTTGCTTTCATTCGTCATCAATGTATATTGCACCGATTTTATATGTCTCGGAAACAGAAGAATTCGGTTAAAATCTACAGTCCATGAAGTCCCATTACCTTGCGTCGCACCTTTAGCAAAAGTTGCCTTCAAGTTCATCCCATTCACATTGTTGTTATTTACCACAACTTGATCAATATTGTAAAAAGCACCTTTTCTTTGATCTAGTTGAACTATATCAATCCCTTTATTTGACCCCGAAAACATGTTATCTACGATATTTACTCCATTCACAACACCACGGATCGATTTCAAGACAATAAAAGCATCCCCTAAGAAAAAACAACCCGAGACATGAAGCTGCACTGGGTCTTCGCTAACAATCCCGGTATAATCAAAATAAGAACTAACAATCCTCGTTTGTGTAAGACCGGCTAACTTTAAATATATACCCGTACCACCAAACCCCGTGGCCTTATTATAACAATGTACCCCGGTAATAACATTAGCTTGGCCTGATATCATAATCCCTGTGGATGCCGAGAAAATGACAACATCTGTTATGGCATTATCATTTCCAGCCAAATTAATGGCGGTACCAGAGAAATTCCTTTCATGTGGATCACCCCCGGCAGTGATATGTTGGCCTAAGAACGAGTTACGAATATAGGTCTCATGACCACCTTTTACTAATATGCCATTAGTCGTAAAATGTGTGATGTAACAATTGTCAATGCTTGTTCTAAGAGTGTTTATTGCACGAATCCCTCCACCACGATAGTTGCAATCCAGCATTATATCTCGAAGTGTTATGTATTCATAGTTGTAGTTGTTTGTGGAATTGGGTAATGTAGATAAATCTATTAGATAATCGTTGGTTGTGAAATTGTTGGATGCTCTTAATGTCCCACCCGATATCTGGTTTAAAGTAGTTAAACATATTAAAATAAATATTAGATCAAACATTTGTATTGTATGTCATTGGAGTAGGGTGTATTTTCTGGCCGATCAACATTGTTGGCTATCAACATTTTTTTCTAAAAACGTTTGTAAGTGAAAGAGAGTCAAGTTGAGACGGCCAGGCCAAGTTTGGTAGTGCTTAAAGACATTAGAATAAGTTAGAAATCGACTTACTGTTGAACAAGCCATCATTAAGCAACTTCGTGTTCGGCTTAAGATTAACTTGAGATTGACTCGAGTCGAATCACCTCAATATATCTTTTAATCTTTAAGTATTAGGTGAGATATAGACTTGTGAATATTTGGTTTTCGAAAAATCTTAAAAGAGAGAACTTTTCCATACAAAAGTCATACAACAAATTGAAATAATATCATTAATTATGTGAAAAGAAAAGATTTTTGTTCAATTCTGCTTCCAAAAACTTTCTTTCCAAGTGTACTTTCAGCCTACAGGACTAATGGACTTCTAATTATCAAATAATACGTTCAAAATATGTCGAATTAAGTCTATGTTTGGTGAAGAATTGTCAAATTTAAACGTTAAATTCAACATACCACAATATTTCCAACTCCGGTGACCGGAAACTGAATTGGCCGGCTTATCAAATAAATCCCACCTTCAAGACTTATTTGTACACCACCATGGTTTGCAATCCCCTCCATCATTATTCCCTCACGCTCTTCTTCCACTGCATCCGCTATCGCGCTCAATATAGCATCCGTGCTATCCGTTTTCCCACTCGGGTCTGCCCCATACCAGCTCACACCATAAAATGATGAACCTAACACCTACATTTAAATGAACTACAATATTTTAAAAAAGAAAAACAATTCATGTAACCAAACACTATGGATACTGTCATTGGGGCGAGATTAAATAATATATATACGAAGTAAATACTTACGTTGTTTGCATGATCTAAGGATGGCTTGAATTCTTGTAGTTTTCGTATATGTGCTTCGTAACCATGGGTTTGGCTAGATGAAAATCCGAGGTAGACATGGTTAAGGATGATGAATGTAGCTAATGGTAATAGGTTTGTGACTTTGTACAAAGGAAGAGTCATTGTTTTTGTGTGTTTGATTCAAGTGATGAAAGAAGGAAGGTTATATATAGTTGTATGTATCTAGCTAAACGTACGTGTGGGATGTATATATATAATATGTGTGTGAGTTAAGATTTTATAGGATAAATATCTTGGACATGGAAAGAAGAAGGGCTAACCAAGATGTCAATCTTATTACGAAATGGTTCATGCTGATGTCGCTTATACATATATGTTTCAATTATATAAATGTTAGCCAACTATGAAAATAATGTGTTAACATTATGATTTTATTGCATTTATAAATGCTTACAAATTTCAAGTTTGCTTAGCAAATAAAGTCAATAACAAAAACTAAAAAGTTGGAAATCGACACACTGCAACCTCACGCCGAGCATTCTCGCCACCAACGTGTAAGAAATAGATCGTGTAACCCTGTGACAAAGAAGTTCTCAGGGGTTTTAACATGAATCGACATTTTTAAAGAAACGTTTTAGATTAATTATGCCCCAGCATTTTTTTTCAGGTGTCGCAAAAAAAAAAAAAAAAAAAAAAAAAAAAAAAAAAAAAGGCTTTGTAGTGATCTATGATTTTGTTTCTTTAGCATTTGCTCGTAAGTTACATTATACGCGGAACATAGTATACTATGACAAATCTTCACTTTCTTGATAGAGATACTACAACTAAAACTAGTCCTAAAAAGAAAGAAGATTGATGGCATTGCAAGTAGAAATGCTTTAATGTCGTGATGGGCTAAGTGTTAAATAGCTCGATGAAGTTTGGCGAGATAACGACTCATTATTGAAGTAGATAAATTGTTGTATAAAAGTTGTAGAATTAGGAATTAAGGATCATAATTTACAATAAATAAACTTGAATATTATTTTGTGAGAAACATGTTACTTTAAGTTTGATAAGGAAAAAAGAGATAGTGTAGAAGGTATTATTGGCTTGTAAAGACAAGCATTATTTGGGTATTACGAAAACCAAATTTGGTTAAAAAGGTTTGTTTGTAGCAACGGTTTTTGGTTGATTCATTATGGGGTTAGTTGTTGATGATGCCTTTCTTCCAACGCCATTAGAACCTTCAACCCTACGCCACCAAATTTGTTAAAACCAAATTCTTCTTTTTAAAAGAAAAATAATTGAGGCTTTATCTCAATCAATCATATTTTGTTGCCATGATTTTCCTTCTTATAAATATATAAAGAACTAAAATAAAAGATTAACAATTTAAATTGTCTTAGACCGTGGGTGCCAAATATGGAAAATTTAAATTGTCTTAGACCGTGGGTGGCAAATATGGAAAATGGTACTACAGTAGGATTTATTTACCCGTACTTTGCGGCGGGCAAGTAAGCTTGGACATATAGGAAAATTTGGAATACTTCGTTCATTTTAGTATATTATAAATACTTAGACTTGGTACATTTAGGTATCAAACACTAATAACAATTAGTAACTTATAAAAATAGTTGTAATTAAAAAAGAAAAGTAAGTGGGATTGATAAAAGAAAATCATAGTCTTAAAACGATAATTATTTCAAACTTTCTTTGCAAATTGATATAAAGGTAAATCATTATACATTTACTACTTACCCGAAACAGAACCCGAAACCGGTCAACACTGGTTTTTGGCCAAAATTGGTTCGGTTTTTTTTCAAACCGAACCGGTTTGAAAAAACCGGTTTCCAAGCCATGATCGTGCTCACCAAAGAAATGAATAGAAAGAGTCAACTGGTTTTTTTTCTAAAAAAAACCGGTTACAAACTGACCCGAATCGATTACTGCTGGTTTTGGTTTTTCACCCTCTAAATCCAAACTGAACCGTAACCGGTTTTTGGCCAAACCGGTTTTTTAACCGTTGACCAAAATAGGTTCAGTTTTCAAAATCGGTTTCTGTTAGGTCAATGTACACCTTAGTACTTATCTTAATTTCTACTCATAAGATTATAATATGCGTTACCGAAACGAAATGCGTAGAGAAAATAAATGGAATTTACGTAACGTTTCATTAATATGTGGTTAGAAGGATAACTAGTAGGAACCGATGGTAATATAATATACCACTTTGTGGGCAGAACGAAGGTTAAACGTGACAGAGTGCACAATTTTCGAATTAGACTTCGATCAAAGTTCGATATTACTTTTCACTAATTAAGCAAAGGCTAGAAACATGTATAGTTGCTTTTGACCGGGTGAAAGTAGTAAAAACAATGATTTTTTTTATGAAAATTAATACTACAAAACAAAATTTTATCATGATCCTGTGACATCAAGGCATATCATGTTGTTCCGTCGCTGATAGCGCTAGAACCGTTCCTAAGTATCTAATTGTTTTGTGATTACAATTTATTCCACAAATGAATTCACAATCAATTCACTAATATGGTTTACGTTTGGTCATATATATCCTTTGCCAAGTGCGAATTGTGTACCAACTACTACAAAGACTTATTTGCTTGTGCATTTCGTTGCACGAGCAATAAACAAATATTTATTATGATCACCCTAACAATCGTATTAATAATAATAGCAACTTTCATTAAAAAAAAAAAAAAAGAAAAAAAAAATACTAAAAATAAAAGCAAAATAAAACAAAAGGTTTACAGCTATTGGGCTGATGTTTGGTGGTTGGGCCGGAACGAAGTCGTTGGGTTTATTAGTAGCAAGGGATCAGGGTAACGTACTCGCATACAAAATATATTCGTCCTTGATGATGTTTTACGTATAACTTATTATAAGATACATACGTTTTTATTAGGGACAACAAGCAATCTGATCTCGCGAATGAGCTCATTCAGTGTTCGCCACGACGACCCACCTTCCACTGTAGCTTCCATTGCAGCGTCACTTAGCTCTTTAACCTTTCTTTAACCCCTCGGGTTCACAAACCCTTTAACCGAACCATCACTTGTTTCTGTCAAATATTGTGATGATGATATACGAATGATTTGAGAATGATTGCTTTGTGTCCCATTGTCAAATACAATACATGGAGATATATGCGCCCACAATACAAGAGTATTTATGGGAACTGCTAAAGTCATCATAATCTCTAGCTAGAATACAATAGAGCCAACTTTCGTTCATTCATCCTACTAGTTATGAGTCATAGTATGCGTCACGAAATCCTTTGTTTTTTTTTATGTCGAATCCAGGGTATTAATTCCCTAGACGACTTTTGTTGGTGTCGAATCTAGGGTTCTTATTCCCGAAACGACTTTTGTTGGTGTCGAATCTAGGGTTCTTATTCCCGAGACGACTGTTTGGGATACTTTGGTTTATCCTGTTTGGTACGGATACATTGGTTTTTCCGGTTTGTTGTTTGCTGCTGAAGATGTGTTTCCGCTTGCTATCGAATGTCTTCATCAACAATTATTGATTTTCTTTAATTTATTGTTTATTAGCTTTTAATATTCAGTCCGAGCTTTCGCGATTTCGCCGCTCGGACTGCGAGAGAGTGTTAAGTGTATATTAATCATTCATTAGTTGTAATTTAGATTGGTTAGTGATAATCATGCATTTATTGGTGATTACCATGATTTAAGGACTTACCAAATATGTCTTATGTAATCTCCTATTTAAAGTCCATCGTCTGTATGTAACAAGCATGCAATAACAATCATTCTTATCATATCACTATCTTGTATATTATTATCAATCTTACAGTTTCAACCCTTAATCCAATCTTTATCTCCTCCCCAACCTTCCATGCATTTAGGGTTGATCAGCCATCATCAATGGCGGAGCTAGAAAATTTTTTGTAGGAGGGCCGAAACAAAAAATTTCCCCCAAAAACGTTAGATAGGAGGGCCGAGAGGAAAAAAATCTTTTTCTAACACATGAAATCTCAAATAAATACCCTAACGGACTCAGGCTTAGGGGGTCGGGACCCTTCCTTGTCCTCATTAAGCTCCGCCCATGGCCATCATTGGCCACACGAGTATTGGAACCTTTGAAATATATGCTGTTGGGAATACATTTTGTTAAATCAAGTGTCGGTCATTAAGTTTTGTATTATGTTGCAATATATTACATTTATGTTATGTTTTATAATAGTTTATGCTAAGTTACTTGTTATGTAAAGGTCCAAGGGCTAGATGTGTAATATTGTCATAGTTATGAGAAGCCCTAGGCCTTAACTATAAATAGTATTGTAACCCTCCTTATAGGGTGTTGTTTCTTGCTTAATACATTTCTTATTATCATTACAAGTTCCATACATTCTCTCTCTCTCTAACTTTCTCTCTCTAAGTTCATGTGATTACATGTTATAAAATGGTGACCTAACAAGTGGTATCATTCGCCAAAGGATAGTTTAGGTTGTTTTAGTTTAGATTTAGTTGAAGTTTTGGGCTTAAAAAGTGCGTTTTTCTCGGTTTCAGCCAGTAACTCTTCTGTTCCTGCGAGTTAGTTTCTAAGTCCAGAGAGTTAGGTCTTTAGGTTTAGCGAGTTAGGTTAGTTATCTAGCGAGTTAGGACAGTTACTAGCGAGTTAAGTTCATTTTTCAGCAAGTTCTCATTTCTAAGTTGGCGAGTTAGCCTTATTATAGCTAAAAATTCCTTATAGTTTAACTAGTAATGAAATTGTTACTACCCTCGATTAAGCCGAAATTTTGTTTGATTAGACTTCTCCAGCGAGTTAAGTGACTTCTCCAGCGAGTTAAGAACCTTCTCAGCGAGTTAGAAACTTTTCCCAGCGAGTTAAGACCTTCTCAGCGAGTTACTAACTTTTCCCAGCGAGTTACAAGGAATTCCAGCGAGTTTGACCTTTTGAATGTTAGGTTTTTCACAACTTCGTCGTCCTTAACTTTCACCAAATTTTCAATAATTCTGCTCAAAAGTCAAGTATTTCACCTCAATAAGTAATCACTTGTTGAGGGGGAGCACTTGAAAAATCATCGTTCTTAAAATCAAAGTTGTTTGTTGATTTCTCTCCATAAGACTCAAAAAACATATTTTAATCAAAAGATTATCAAAAACAACATTTTGTATGCTATTTTTTAGGGGGAGAAAAATAAAAGTGATTAAAATATGAATGTTCAAAGTTGCTTAAAGTTGATTCTCATGCGAGCTAGACTCAGAATTGACGAAACAAAAAGTTGATAATCGAAAATACTTATCCTCGACGGGTAATGACATCAAGTTAGTTACTAGAGCTAGTTGTCACCTAAAAGCTGACAATGGAACTCTCTAACTAGCCATGTAAGCGTGTCTCGAAAATGATTTGTCTAAGTAGAAATGTACCGTTTCGAGAAACTTTCTATGAACTCGACCAGGCCGGGTAATAACTTCAAGCTAGTCTAACTAGTGATGTAAGCGTGTCTCGAATCAGTGTTGTTCACTAAAAGCTGATCAATTCAAAAAGTGCTTGCTCCTCCCGCATGTGCAAATTTATTAAACAATCATTAGCACATGTGAAAAGGGAGTCCTTCAAAAGTAAATCAAAACTCTCAAAGTGTTATCAAAACTTGTCTTATAATATCAAACACTTAGGTATGATATAAAAAAAAGTGCTTGCTCCTCCCGCATGTGCAAATTCATATCCTTAGGTATGATATGAAAAAAAGGAGAAAAGAATGAAAGGAGAAAAAGGGGTTGAAGAATTAAAAAGAAAAGTAAAGAAAAATGGTGAAAAGAAAAAGCCCTCCATATGCTCAACCTTAGGGCAGACACCGGGTTCAATTCATATGCTACTGGTTGTTGCTAAGGCAACACCGGTATTGAATATAAAGACGTCATGGACCCAGTGACGCACTGCACTTAACCTTCTAAGCCACTCAAGTTCTCTTAAAAGAGCTTGTTTCATTCTCACAGGGAACCGGTGTAATCTATCAACTTATCTCTTAGAGATGGTTGATATTGAAGCAGGAGACCTCTCCCTAATCTCCGCATATGACCAAATTATGCACTTATCGAGTCTAGAGCCATGAGATACATCAAAGATCTCTTAGGAACACTTAATATTTCTACAATTGGTGTTATGCATCAATGGG
Organism: Artemisia argyi; assembly: GCA_030686995.1. Lineage (NCBI taxonomy): Eukaryota > Viridiplantae > Streptophyta > Magnoliopsida > Asterales > Asteraceae > Artemisia > Artemisia argyi. The sequence goes on along the minus strand of CM060705.1, from coordinate 83,562,190 downwards.
CACCAGCTGTAAATTATCAAGTCCTTCGCAGATCCTAGCAATCTGCCGAGAACGTTTATGAGAGGATATACTTATGTATTTCTCAATGATTGAACGGAAACTCTTGCCAGTGTCAACATCAAACAGCCCTGACAGCAGGTCACTTCGGTAACTCCTTGTGGGTTACGCTTAGTGTTCGCGGTGGTTCCAAAATGGTCTACAGTCGTGGAGTGATCCCCAGTGACTCACCCATTCATTGAGCTACTTAGTAGGTCTCGTAAGCTCCCTCGGGAGTATCCAAAATGGGAACGGCCTTGATAAGGGTTAGAAGGAGTCTTCACACTATGCTGTTGACGATCTCTAATTCCTTACCTGTAAGTACCTGTTGTTTATTGCTAATTGTTTACCTGCAGCTACACATCACCTCTATGGCGATAGATTCCACATGCTCATACATACATCTTGAAGTCAATGAAAGTTCCCCCAAAGATCTAAGCAACGCAAAGTTCACCAAAAGATTCTGCATCATATGGAAGAATCTACAAAGTAAAGAGACTAAAGATCAAAGTGAAAGAAAGAGAACTACGTGTGTATGAAAGCCAAAGTCCAAAGATGTATGAGCATGGACAACCACCACAGACACAGAAGTGACGAAAGGCAAACAACTTCATAAGATGATCACTATCAACAAAGAACAAAGAACGATGAAAGATTTTGCAATATTTTATAAGATGTCAACAACTATGTCAAAGTTAAGAAGATGACGACGTCGAGAAACCTTTGATGACCAACACTTAGGGGGAGATTGTTGGGAATACATTTTGTTAAATCAAGTGTCGGTCATTAAGTTTTGTATTAGGTTGCAATATATTACATTTATGTTATGTTTTATAATAGTTTATGCTAAGTTTACTTGTTATGTAAAGGTACAAGGGCTAGATGTGTAATATTGTCAAAGTTATGAGAAGTCCTAAGCCTCAACTATAAATAGTATTGTAACCCTTTTTAGAGGGTGTTGGATCTTGCTTAATACATTTCTTATTATCATTACAAGTTTCATCCATTCTCTCTCTCTCTAACTTTCTCTCTCTAAGTTCATGTGATTACATGCTATGAAATGATGACCATATGCTCTCCAAGACCGAGTTCCAATGACAATGGCTTAGGAAACCTTTTACGCTCTCGTGCCTAAGAATTTGCCTTTGGTTCACCCATTCATTAATATAATCCCTCTTTGCCCAACAATTTCTTGAAGGCTAACTACAACACTTGTGTCGTCATTACATTCTCACTACCCACAAAAAATTAATTTTAGATTCTTTTAAACCCTTGCATATTGCATCTAGTTGATCTCTTGATATATCTACTTGAGAACCAAATGCTATGTATAAGACCGAACATACTTAGTTTAACTAGCTCTTCATCTAGGTAAAAGAAAGTTAAAACGATTAAAATCGATATAAATAGCTCACAAAATTTTCGCGCTCCAACGTGCGGGTTTTGATCCCTCGTTTTATACAAATTTTATATGCGACATTATACGTTTTAAAACATTTTACTTGTTAAATGTGCGTTATTCGATATTTATCTCTTAATAATAGGTATCTAAGTGAAGATATACGAGGTATTGACATATTGCTTATTTTGTACAAATTTTATATGCAATATTATCTGTTTCAAAGCATTTTATCTGTTAAATGTGCATTATTCGCTATTTATCTCTCAATACGAGGTATCTAAGTGAAAAGGATGCACAAAATTTGAGCTAGGATGAAGATATAAGATCATTGGGTATCGTCGTGCCATGGCTTCAAGCCGTGGCACAAAAAGTGCTGTCACGTCAGCAAAAATCTCACGGCACCAGAAATCCCACGGCACCACATTTCAGGGGTATCCGTTAGCACCAGAAATTCTGGTGCCGTCTGCCATTTTTTTTTTTTTTCTTCTTTTTACATTAAATAAAACATACACAATATTAACTAAAACACATTAAATTAACTAATAAAAAAAAAAAATACTAACTTAGGGACTAAGATTGCAAGCATATTAAAGACTAGGATGTAAAAGAATGTCAAATTGACTTAAAATGTAAATACCTAAAACAAAAGGGTATAAAATAAAAAAGTAAAAAATATATAAAACAAAAACCTACTTCTTCTTCTTCCTTCCTTTAGCTTTCTGCAGCCTGCAAACCAACCAAAAAAAAAAACAGCGTACAAACACAAACACAACATACAAACTCAAACACAAACAAACCCATCAAAAGAGAGAAAAGACAAGAAAAAAAAATTACCTGACGGCGCTGAGCCGTGGCTACGGCGCGAGCACCGACGGCGCCACCACCGGTACGGTGCGCCGTCGGTTTTTTTGGGCTGGTGGTGATGGCGCGAGCGACGGCTCAGCCGTACCCCATGCTCTAAACGCAAGAACTACATATGTCTACGGTGTATCTTGTCTTGAGTATTTTTGTGTACGATCTCTCACTAAATGCAAAGGTCGAAAAAAAGAAAAAGAAAGAGATCTTCACATTGAGACAATAAGTTTTCTGGAAAACTGAAGATAAAAAGGTGTTTCTTGCTCACGACTTCACGAGTTGCAGTGGGAATACTCAAATGAGTCAAATGTTATGCTTATGCTAACCATTCTCATTTATATGAATATGAATTAAAAGTAAAATAGAAAAAAGTAAATTTTAAAAGTAAAAAATTTAAATAATTATAATTTGACATAAATCAAGCATCAAAGCAAAAGATAAACATTAGTCGGTGAAAAAAGAAAATATAATATGAAAAATGAGAAATATTTTTCGCCACACATTCAAATGAACAATGAGAAATTCATGAGAGTGAAATCTTTTATTGTAAATGCATCTGAAATGTAAAATTGTAATTGTTTTTTCATTCTTCTCATTTTATTTTTATTTTTCGTTTGATCCTTACTCAAAGACCAAAAGCAAAATTATAAATATATACATTTCCCGTCCGCTTTGATGAATAGTAACCCGGTTACTATTCTTTCTACAGTAACGGGCTTTGGGCTTTTTTTGTTTGCTACAGTAACCGGCCTTGGGCCTATTTTTTTTTTTTTCTTTTTTTTATGTTTGGGTGGGCATGCATAGTCCAGCCCGTTTCATTTGTGGCCCATTCTTTTGAGATTACTCGGACCCGGGTGAGCATGCATACCTTAATATTGAAACATCCCGCGACAACGTGCGGGTTTAAAACCTTGTTATAAAATGAACCGTGAACTTTGCGAAGTCTTTCTTGAAACAATCAACAATAACGAGGCTAGTGTAACCGTTAGCAATCATAAAAGCCCTTTGTCTAGCCCAATACACAAAATGGGCCTGAGGACATTTATCTTTTTATTTATCTTATCTTATTTAATCCTTACCTTGTGAGTTGTAACTCTAAATTCTAAAACTAGAATATTTCATATTTATGTAATAAAGAAAAAGGTTTTGTTAACTACGGGTTGAGATCCTATCAAGTTAAAGTTACAACTTGACTCAAGTTGTAGTATTATGAGCCAATGAATTTGATCAAATCTAATTTGAACCATTTGATCAAATCAACTAGCTCACGATCATACAACTTAAATCAAGTTGTACCTCTCAATTTGAGAGGATCCCAATCCGTTAACTAAAGCCGTTGTTAACAAGATATTTTTATACTACAATTTGATTTAAAAGTTGATTCACTCAATCACAATGAATAGTTTATTCGTGTATCTATTTTTTAGTATCCAACTTTTAGGGATTTTCTTTTAATTATAAGTATTTATTTGTGTTTATGTAATAAAATTCATTTCTTAACCCCGCATTAGGATCATTAGCAAAACAAGAAAACAAAATACATTTTAGGTGACAATTGGGGAAAAGAATCAGAATTTGTGAATTTTATAAGTTGCGAAATTGAGCAATTAAAAAAAAAAAAAAAAAAAAAAAAAAAAACATGTTTTGTGTCAATCAGTTCTTTTATTGATCAATATGAGAGTTCAATTGCAAAATTGAACTATTATACTGGACAATAAAAGTTAAAATTGAATAGGTTTAGTCAAACTTTAATAAATTTGATGAAAAATAAAAAATAAAATATACATAGCCATGTGAGCCCTTTATTTTTTTGATTTTGAACTTAAGTGTAAATAAATGTTTGATTTGTTAATCGAGTTTACAAACAAACCTTAAACTTTTAAAAATAGGTAATCTTAAATCTAATTTTATTGACTTAAGTTTAAGGTGCTCTCATGGCTACGCATATTTGAAGCACGATTTATAATTACACGCCGAACAAATAAAGCTGATGTATAGTAGTCAGGTGTACTTATAGATTTAATTATGTGCGTGCACTAAAATTAACTAATATTATTGAACAATTAATCATCTGATTGAACAATTAAAGTGCCAAACTGAGAAATATTATGTTTTTTCTTTTTTCTTTTTTTTTTCAAATGCCACCTAAAACGTTATTTGTTTTATTATTAAAAAGATTGAATCGAAGAAGTGCAATAACATGAAAATCTATTGTATTTTACGTATTGCAATCCTTCGATGCTATCTTTTCATTTTATAGAGCTTTTGATTCAAACTAAGTAAACACATATTTCAAAATATGAAAATTAAATAATATAACATTGAACGCATTCAAAAATTTAAAATTAAGATATACAATATATAGAGCTTTTGGTACAAACCAATTAAACATACATCTATAGTTCTAATATAAATTAATTAAACACAATAACAAATGTTATTTTTAAAACACTTCTAAATGAAAAATACATGTTATTATATACATTGTAAAAACTAATAAAACACACAAAACTTTATACAATTTATATGCTAACAAGTTGATACCAACGGGTTCAACCGGAATCCAGAGTCGCTATAGGTTCGGCTAGCCAATAAAAGCCGTTCAAAAATGAAATGAGAGGATCAGTCGTAGCCGGTAAAAGCGGGTGAACTTGGTCGAACTGGGATCAAATTTTTTGTTCAGTTAATCAGTTCATTATTGTTATTTTGTTGGCGTCTGAACTTTAATCAGAAGGTACCCACTGATACAACGCTCGAGTACCCTGCTAGTAATTAATTAATGAATAACCTCCTCAAGACCTCAAGGTTTGAATCAACAAGAAACAACTAAAGTATACTACTTTGTTGGCTAAATAATATGTTGAAAGGACCATATTTTAAGTGGGCAAATCTATCTACTCCTAATATATAGGCTTTTGTAGGAACTTTTGGTGTGAGCTATGACCAACGGCCAACCCTACGTACCATGCATAGCTCCCCCATTAGGCAGAAAGTGTGAGCGGCTGTTTGATAAAACTGATTTGTTTACCGCTGAGCGAATCAGAGATACTGAATAATTCAAATATGCTGAGTGAAAATGGTTTTGAATGAAAATAATTGTTTGATAAATATTTGAGGGTGCTTTTTGAATAAAAAAAAATGATCATTTTAACCTCCTATACGATTATGTACTAATCAAAATGTGTTGATTTATAAAATCGCTCAGGGCATTAATTGTGATTCAGTGGCAACTTTTCTAATTATCAAACACCATGACCGATTAAGTTTTTAAGAATCAGCGCTGAGTGGTGTCATTAAGCAGTAAGATCACATGGGGTGTGAGTTTCATTAAAATAAATAAATAAATAAAATTAAGAGATCAAATATAAAAAAAAAAAAACTCATTTACATTATCGCTTTTAAAAGTTAAATAAGTAACAAATCGTTGATTTTTTAGTTAAAACTAATTACATCATCATGTCAAGTTTAAATCATCTTGAATTAGATGAACAATTGTATATACGTTAGACGAATTTTTTTTGATTTTTTTTGTCAAGTTTAAAACTCACTTACATTATCACATGTGATTTGTAATTTTAAAAATCACATTTAATTTGTGAAATTACATGTGATTTGTGATTTGAACTTTAAAACTCACTACATGTGATTTGTATCGTATAATATTCAATAATTTGGAAAGGTATATTGAAAGATAAGAAAATTCTCATCGCAATGGTGTGTTTTTCATCATTTAATGATTTGTCATTTGCAAGATACTTTATTTTTTTAAAAAGGGTAAAAAAAAATTGAATTTTTTAGATTAATTAAAAGATCTATGATCGCTTAGAGGGGAAGGTGCAACTCGCCAAAACAACCCGCCAGTCCACCGTGGCCTTCAACTTTTCTCGCCACTGCACCGTTGGCCTTCAACTTTTCTCGCCACTTTGTGCTTCATCATCTGCACGGCGAGCACAATCTTCTGACAAAACAATTATATTATTGCCACCCTTTTTATTAAAAAAATTAATAATAAAATAAAATAAAAAATAAATGTGAATAAAGATTTTTGTTATACCTTGTAACTCATTTTCTGGAAAAAGACCCATTTTTGCAGGTCAAGATGAAGTCATGTAGAAGATGTAGAAGAAGAAGAAGAAACAAGTTTGTATTTACAGTTTTAGTCCTTGTGTGTTTAGTCTTTGTGGTTTTATTTATTTACAGTTTGGTCCTTGTGCTTTTACTTTTTTTTTTAAGTAACTAATATTTTTTATTTTTAGTTATTAGTATTTGTTTTGAATGAAATAAATTTATTTTGATTGAAAAATGAAGAAAAAAAATAAAGTTGTAAGTGGTGGGCCTCAAATGATTTAAGTTGAGGTTAGTTGCTAGTGAGGGAGGAGGGGGTTATTTGTGGAGGTTTGTTAAAGTGATGTGGTACCCTGATGATGTGGTACCCTGATGAGTGTGTAAATACTCATCATTTTTATCTAATCTGAGCTGCCAAAACATTCAAAAACACTCAAATATGCATCAAAATACTGAAAATATCCCAGAATTGTGTTTTATATGTTTCAGATGCAAAATGATCAAAAACAGCTGAAATATGAACAAAGTTTGCATAATTGGCAGTTTCAGTCCCTCAACTTTCAAAACTTGTCAAATCTAGTTCCTGGTTATTCAAAAACATGAAAAAGTCACCAAAGGTCCTTTTGAATCACAAATAAACATATAAAGTCCTTTGGTGTAAAGTTTCACAAAATTACAAGTTTAGTCCCTGCATTTTGCAAAATTGACAAAAATGGTCCCTGGGATGTAAAAACTTTGAGAAAAATCAATTTTTGTCCTTGTGCGACTCATCTTTGGCAGGAATGGTCCTTGGGTGGAAAGTTTGGTGAAATTACATGTTTGGTCCCTGAAGTTTCAAAGTTTGGCAGAAATAGTCCCTGGAGGTGTAAAAGTGAAAAATCAACATATGGTCCTCATACTATTTAAGATTGGCAAGATACACCCTTGTGATAACTTTGAGAAATTTCCAAACCAAACCCCTCAACTTTCAGAAAATAACAACATTGGTCCTTGTTATTAATACCAAACCAAACCGGACCCTTATTAATATGAAACCTCAAAATTAAATCCAACCCAAACACAAACCCAACGTCAACCTAATCCAACACCCCAGGCCCATTCCTAAGCCCAATCTATCCCAAAAACCGTTTTAAATAATCAAACGGTCAAACTGTTTGACCAAGCCACCCTTCCCCCCCAAACCACCTTCCACCTCTGCAAAACCGCTTTTCCCCCCACCATCACCACTTGCAATCTCTCATCATCACCACTCCACCACCTTCACCTAACAAGACAGCCATCAAAGTTTCAGGTTTAATGGTTATGATGGCTGGAGCATAGTGAATTCTGGATGGCTATGGGTTAGTGGTTCTGTGGAGAACCTATAGGTGTGGTATCTTGGTCCTTGGTTCATGTTTTAGCAGGATTGCATCTTGTAAGTTTTAAACTCAAAATTTCTATATCACTGTTCCATTGCTTATTATCCAATTACTTGTGCTTATCTCTGTTTATTAGTTGTTATTTGGTCATAATTTAGCCTAGAAACTAGTCTTGGTTCATTAAAACACTTTTGAACTTAGAAATTTAATTGGACTGTCAAATTAGTATAACTTGGTTTCTTGACCATTTGAACCTGTACAACTTGTTTCTGTGTCTTAATAAGCTCTTGAGGCCATAATAAGTTATTCAGAAGCAATCTCAAAGTCTCAGGTTCCCATTTGATCTAGAAACAAAAAAAATCAAGGATTAGACAGGTTGTTTGGATTTACTTGATTCCCTGTGTTCAGGTTGTTATTTATTGTCGCTTTTGGGTCTTACAAATCACTATAAGTCATAGAAGCTCAGAACAACCATAAAAACCAACCATTGTTAAGTGAAAAGTCAAAATCAATTCTAATCTCATCAATATTGGTCACTGTGAGGATTTAAGACCTCAAATCCTCCACATTTGTTCAAAAGTGGTTAGGTTAGTTCAATTTAGTTTCATTTTAACATAAAACATCATTTTCAGTCATTAGATTTAGATCAAAGCTCATAATAGTCAACCTAGGTGTTAAAATAAAAAAGTCAAATTGCAAGGTATTGTCAGAAAACCAAAAATTTGGGGATTTGTTTTGATTTTTGTATTAAGATCTGGACCCTGAGCTTTTCACAAGTTGTTGTCTATCAGCTAATCTACAAGATCCCACCACCAGCTTAATTTTGTGATTTTTCTTCAAGCTTGTGCAACAGCTTATTTGAAGCTGCAGGGCAAGTGCATGCCCTGTGCATCAGGTTTTGACCAATTCTCCAAGGTTTCTCTTGTGTTCACCTGCGGACCCCACACCCTGTCCCTTAGCTTTTTAGGAAGCCTTCCACCTCAGCTTATTGGGAGACTGCTTATTTTGGGTCTTTGCTCATTTGACCATAGCTTATTTGACCTACCTTTTGACCTGTTTTCAGAAGCATAACCTGAGCAATCAGGTTTTACACCTAAGTTCCAAGGATCACCAAGACCTCAATAATAAGCCATAAGCCCAGCTTATTGGCTTATTTTGAAGTTGACCAGTTCACCTTTGAAGGTCAAAGCTTAGTTTGGACTCCCCTTGAATTCTGTGGACCCCACAGAGGTCCAAAAGTCCCTGTGTTAGGCCTGTTTTGGCCTTGTAGTTGTTAAGTGCTTATTTGGCTTTCAACAGCTTATTCATGTGCTTATTTTGATTCCATTTGCTTATTTCAAGTTGTTATCCATCTGTTTGGGCTTATTTGTTCATCTGATAGCTCTTTCAAAAATCCACAAAGTCCTAATAAGCTATTAATCAAACTGCTAAGAACAAAGGGGGTGCACATAGCTTATTAATAAGCTATAACAAAAGTGGGTTCATAAAAGTTGTTTATTTTTAGCTTATAATCATCTGTCAAAAAGAAAAACCAACAAAAACTAACTTTAAAATTAGTGATAGCTTCTATTTAATAGGATTTATATTTTTAATTTTCCTTTTCAGCTTATTATTAAGCACTTCATCACTTTTATATTTTTCTTAATTTTCTTTCATCTTAAAGTATTTTCAGTAATTTTCCTAGATTTTTCTATTTCAATTTAGTAATTATTAGAATTAATATTAGTTTAATTAAATAATTAAGTAATATTAGTAATTAAATAGTTTTATTAATTTTTAATTAACAACAGTACCTTTTTATATTTTTCCTAGGTTTTATAAATTATTAGATATTTTTAGAAAATAGTTTCTTAATTTCTACTGTTCATTTTCTATTTTTCTTAATTAATTTAGATAAGTTAGATATTAATTAATAAATAAGTAAACAATTAGTAAAATAGTCTAAATATAATTTTTATAAACTTTTTATAATTTTTTAGGATTCTTGTGATAGTTAATTAGATTTTTAAATTTTTCTATAATTTTTTAAGTCATTTTTAGTATTATTAGTAATTTAAATTGGTTTAAATAGTTTAATTAATATAATTAGTATTTAATTAATAGAAAATCCACAAAAAGACAAAAATATGTATTTTTAGTTTTTAAATTTATTTTAAGTCATTTCATAATTTTAGAAATTAATTTTGCAATTTTCTAGTTAAAATTTGTAGTATAAATCTTTTTAGTATAATTTAAATAGTTTAAATTAAATAATTAAATAGTTTTTATTTAAATAATTAATATTAAATAAAAAAATAATCAAAACAATAATTTTCTTTATAAATTTAATTTTCTTTTATAATTAAGTTTGTAAAATTTTCATTTGTACCCCCTGTAGTTTTAAATTGTTTAAAACTCACCTTTTTCTTCTGTCTGTAATCATATCTGATTTCCAATTTGTGTACTTGTAATCATATCTGTGTGTCTATAATTGTTAATATTGTTTCAATTGTTCAAATACCAAGTAATCAGTAGCATAATCAAATCCAAATCTTTATTGGTTATTGTCCTCAGTATCACTCATTCCCACAAACGTTTAAAATATAATTTCAATCTCGTTGGGACTTAACGACCCGGGGATTTCCATGTACTTCCACAGATTAAAACACTTGAATTTTTCTCCCAGGTGGGCCTATCAACTGCACCCGGTTGACTGGTTGGTTTGGGAGGAGTCTTACCCCGTGAGCCCCAAATGACGAAGCTAGCTTGCTCACTGCACCTTGTGCTCTTAATTCAAGATCACACATGGTTTTTAAGGTTAAAGCTACATAAACAAGTTGGTGTCGTATTTAGTTGGATACAAAATTTCTTGATAGAATTATCATCTTCTGGGACAGTAAAAGTTTGGAATGAATTGGTTTATGGAGATTCAAAATTTGGTTTGAAAAGATATATTTGACATACGATTTTGGATGAAAATATATATTTGGTGTAATTAACCAAAACTCGATAAATTTTGCGAGCTTCATGAGTCATGATGTAACACCCCCTAAAATATGGGTCCAGCGGAAGCATACATGTCATTGGGGTGCTACTCAATTGGTATCATAACACAAGTACAGAGAACGGCTTTTATCTCAACCATTTAGAATGATTTTCATTATCAAAATATTCAATTTACAACGTCCAAAAATAGTGCGGGAATATAGGCCCATAAATGAATTTAAGCGGTCCCAACATGTGTCAGAGTTGTCTATGACCAAGCCATGCCATGCCAAAACCTCCAACAGTGAGCTCTTGCATTAAACCTGAAAATACATGCTAAAAAGGTCAGCTTACGCTGGTGAGTTCATAGGTTTGTAAAAATAACAAGGTGGAGTAAAAGTATGTGAGTTCAAAAGAAAGTTTAGTGACCATTGTGTCGCTCACAATGTCATAAAAATAGAGTTTACCTTTAAGTAAATTAGTAATGTGAATCACAAGATTTTCAAGTGTGAAAAAATTATTCACATACAATTCAAGTTCAAAATAATTTACCACTGCTTTACCAACAGTGTCATGAAAAGTATCATCAAAGTAGACAATAAGTATTAGACATTGAGTTGGACCATAGACATAGTGTGAGGTCATTACAACGAATATCATGTCACACAAAGTAAAAGTCTATCGCGCTAGCACTAAATTCATGCAACCGAAACTAGACAGTTCAGTGCGCTACAATGTAGCACATAAATAATAATCAGGAGCCCATAGCGAGTGTTTTAACCCAAAACACTCGTAGTCCGACTTGATACACGCTCGCATTGACCCGTCTGGCCAACCGAACGAGGGGAGTCACCCCCAATAGATCTATTTATATCAATCACATTTCCCAACGGGAATTAACGGTTCATGAAGGTGGACATAACAGTAGGTCCAGGGGCTTAGGCTAACTACGCAATAGTTTTGAGCAAATAAAATAGTATTGTGGTCCAGAAAATGTTTTGCATGTTTCTCACTCCATAGTTGTAAAACAAGTATAAGAAAAGTGGGGCTATAAACTCACATATTTGATTCAAACACTTGTGTCCGTGAGAAAATAATCAAGTATGCAACCAATATACACATAAATGCATTTGAATAATCCATCAAATATTCAGCAAAACAGTAATGTTTGAGTAATCAATTGCGCATTCAAATAAAACAAGCATCGAGTTTAGTTAAAAATGAGCATGTATTCTCCCCCAAAATATTTTAAAACAAAAAGGTAGGGGTCATGAACTCACCTTAGCCACAGAAATGCAAATACCACAACTGACACAACTGGCATCTAGAGTAAAACACGTGATATCAAGAAGTACAGGTAGTGATAGTGTGCGGCACCGACACGTGACCTAAATTAGTATGGCAAGTTTAGTTTACAAATCAAGTTTACGACTCGATGAAGTTTAAATAAGTTTAAAAGTTTTAAAATGGTGTGTTATTGTTGTTTGTGTGGCATCATTTAATTTTGAAAACATCTTTCTAATGTTTGTAAGTATTGGCTCTTGGAAGTGCATGAGTACATGAATGTAAAAGCATCAAAGATGAATAAGACTTCGGTTCGACAATAACCGAAAGACGAAGAACGGAAAATAATTACAAGTAAATGATAGACGAAGTCGGATTGTAAGAAAGTCGTTTGAAAGTGTATATGAAAATATAACTATATATAATAAAAGTGTGAAAAAAATATATTTTAAGTAATAGTTTCATTTAAAGAGTTTGTTTTTAAAAATACACTTGTTATGAGTTATAAATGTAGAGCTTTTAGATAAATCGGGCATGACACATGTATACGTTATAGTCTTACGGGGTCACTAATGCGACCACTTTTATATTTGAATGATAAGCCGTTTTACATTGTTTAGTAAACTCGAATAAAATTTTTTAAGTTAAAATATGTCACAATAATCTCAGATATGTTAAGATAGACTATGTTAATCATAAAATCTTAAAAATGGTTTTAAAACTTATATGCCGAGTATAAATAGTTTTGATTGAATAATTCATTTTAAAAGAAAAATAATTCGCATAGCTCTAAGCATGTTGTGGAGTGATACGTGGGAATAGCATCAGGCTTTACCTCTCGAGGGATCTCGAGAAGCTTACAACCCCCACCAGGCAGTGTACCTGATCGTTGTAGTATAGTATAGTGACAAGTACGATTGATCGTTCAACTTAGTAATAGTGTCGCTAGGATTAGAAAGCCTAAAAACTAGGTCTAGAGGTGAGGGATGATTCTTTTTGTATTTTTATATTTTATAAAAGCAATTAAAATCTCGGGTTTTTGGAAGAGTTGGCGGAATTAGTTGCTAGTCAACTAACCCAATATAACTAAGATGCAATCACAATAAAATAACATAAATGAAAATAAATCTAATTAAACTAGCGGTGTAAACAATGATAGGGAAAGTTGTGTTTACTTAGGTTTCATTACTCCCTAGATATCTTTTACAGGTTGATAATTTGTTACAATTGCATGGATGACGGGTCGTATTTCTTAATACTAGTCGTAGGGCCGTGTACAATATTCCCTAACTCTATAGGATCCTACTTCACTCCTATGTCGAGCCGTTAGAAGCTCCTAACATGGGATCATTAGAATTCTACTACGCATTAAATACAACCAAAAATCATAGTATACCTCTTATCATGTTTCTTAAGACGTTCAAGCATGTTATCAATGGAAGTCTGCCAGTTTTCTTAAGCCTAACATCGAATACAATCATCCGTAACAACTATAAACAAACAATCAACCCATAATTAACATCTAGGTTTCACTACATCTAAGTAAACACAAAAGAGATCTAGCCAAGCATGTTAAATTGAAGACAAGTGTAAGATATTCTCAAGCAACACATAGACATATTGATTGAATTGAAAGAGTACTTATCTCAATTGAACATAAGAGGTTTCAAAGGGTAAAAACCCTTGAAAAAGCTGTGAAAATTGGACTAGGGTTTTTCTCCAAAGTTGCACCTTAAAAGTTACACTCTCATGAATAAAAATTGGAAAACTATATATAGATTTTACAGGGTGACGGCGTCAAGAAGAAAATTGTGACGCCGTCAACTCACCGCCCATAATGAAATCGGATTGCCTAGATCCACTTTTGACGTCGTCATGTGTAAAGTTGTTCTGAGCCGTAACTAACATTTGGACCACGACGGCCTTGGGTGACGCCGTCATGTCCCTAGTACAAAACTTTCTGGATCGTCATGTGCACCATCCACTTCCACCTCTTGTATTACTCTTGACGCCGTCATTAAGAAGCAAGTGACGCTGTCAGGTACTGTTCCCAATAAGGAAAATTAAGACTTTGCCGTTTTCTTCACTTTTATGCTCCACAAACGTCCAAAATGCTTCCTTTTCCATATTTCACTCCAAAAGTACATAAAATGACAAAAGGAACGATTTAGGGCAATATTTGATCAAATAAATTCGAATTCGGGCTAAAATGATCTCCTAAAAATGGTTCATTTTTCGCCTCATCAAATACCCTTACACGTGAGATTTGCTTGTCCTCAAGCAAATGCGCTTTTATTCTAATCAAAATACAAGTTAGGGATTATTTAACACTAATATAAAAGTAATTACAACAAATAATCGTTCCACTAAAGACCAAAGACAAGCACGGAGGTCATGCACTAGCACTTCACAAATAGTGTTTAGATACTCACATCTCTCGGGTGTAATAAAGTATATATCACAATATGGAAATGGAAAACATCTCTCACTACGTGTCACAGCAAAATAGATTACCATAGGCTTGGGAAAGGATCAAACCTCCAACACTTGGCGTAAGCACCTAGGATAAACTATCAAAGAGGTCTTTTAAAGGATTATAACGTTAGGTGTAGGGATATGGAATACACTGTTTTGTTGGATATAGGCAATATTTACTGGTGGCGAGTTAATCATCTTGGTTAATTACATGTACAATATGGCGTTGCTAAGCCAAGACTAGACTCGACTTAAGCTAATAAATCAAAAATAACAAAAACATAAAATAAACATAGAATGAAACGGGATGGTAGTCCGTATGTTTTTTTTCTCTCTTTTCTTTTTTTTTTTTTAATTTTTTTTGTTTATTTTTTAATTTTTTATTTTATTTGATTTTTTTTGCATAGACTCTTACCCTACCATCCAAAATAATACATCATAGGGAATGTACATTCCCCTTACACATGAATTTTTTCATACTTTATAATAAACTAATCTAATGACTCGAATCAAGATAATCAAAACACTTAGAGTACTTTTAAGATTAACGCACATATGGGGGTAATATAAGATGTTCTTCCCCATTACTCCATAACATAAGTACTTTACCCATGAGTCCCAATCGTCCCAAAACAATATGTACAAGATATGACTCAACTTAGCAACCATGTAATGAATTAGATAATTAACTAAGGGTTGTAACAAATTCTTCCTTTAAGTAAGATGCTTAAAGGTAGAAACGAAAAGATAGGCTCGGAGGGGTGTACTAGGGGTTTCGTGTACTAAAAATGAGTACAACGCTAAGGTGTGGGAAAAATTAATTGACTTTACTAGCCAAGTAATATGACTTAAATGGTCAAGTAATTATGATACGGGTTTAACACAAGGGTGATCCTAATGCCTCTTATCATGTAGCAAATCCTACTACACGAATGTAGTCTCACTAGCGGTCTCAGGATGCATCACTAACGCAAGTTCTAGAATCTAAATGCTACGGGTACACTCATAAGCACTAATAATGAATGCTTTTCCTATCAAATCTAAAGGCGAACCTCACATATTTAGGTGGAAAATTTTTCTGAATGGTACGGTTTTGTGCTAGTCATACAATCTCCTATCCATGAGACGCTTGCTAAGGCTAAAGTTTCACTCCTAAATGTTGTAAAAATTTTAAATTTGGCGCTAAAACTACACTAGCAAGTATTTCTCTTAGTTTTATTACACACCTACCATCGAACAAACAAACTCAAGTGCAATTGTATCCTATAAGGTATCATCATTTACCCTCCCCTTACACTTAGGATGAACATTGTCCCCAATGTTCAATTAAAGAATTTAAAAGTGAAATAGGTAAAAGAATGAAAGCAAATACTCCCCTGATTCGTTCGGTGTGGATAGTGTGGTAACAAGGTTAGATCTTCCTCCAAGAAAATGAACATTCATAGCTTCCTTTCCAGAAAAATAAATCATCTTCTTGTCATATATAACCTGTTAAACCTGAGAAAACAAACAAGGCAACCTCGCGTAAAATCGGCGGCAATCTATATATACTAACAAGTCCTAGAAAACAATGTAAGACATAATGCTTGTGGAATGAATGTTTGCAGATTTCCTGGAGTTTATAAAACTAAGAATTACCAAAAAAATTTAGACTCCGTTAGAAAAACAAAACTCGAAAAATTTCCATAATTTTACACATGACGCCGTCAGGAATTAATTCCTGACGCCGTCAGAAGTGACCTGCAGAAATCTTTACATTAAGTTTCCGAAAAATTTCTGGAAAAACTTATGTCCTACTTCTTGGAAAATCCTGCAAAACATCATTATGACTCGATACAAGCATTTGACTCTAACAAATACTAATACATATGTCCATTTAATATTGTCGAGAATCAAGATCAATTTCATTCTTAAAAACATATTTGGGGTTTCCCCTTACACTTATCTTTTGCAAAATACCTTTGTATGAAGTTAAGACGAAGTTAAACAACAAAATAAAGCATTTTCACAATTTAGTTTGAAACATGATCTACCAACAATAAAAATAAAGTATGCATACGGAAGCAAATAACAATTAAACAAATAAAAATCACACAAAACATGGGTTGCCTCCCAAGAAGCGCTTTTCTTTATTTTACGAGTCTTGTAGCTAGACTCAAGGTCATGGGCTATTACGTTATATGTGTGAGCTCCTCATTGAGGACATCTTTGGGATCAAACTTGGGTTTCAACTTCCTATCGGTTTTCTTAGTACGGTATGACATTTCAAACTTTTCTCCATTCAGATCATATAAGATCATCTTCATATGCCATGATCCGTCACCTTCCTTAGGTGGCTTGTCCCACTTCCATTTACACTTATCCCCTTCTCTCTTCCACTTGTTCATCTCTATGTTAATAGGCATTACGCATAAGAACTCAATCATTTTCGTAAAGACTAAGGGATCCTCAAAAGGATCTAGTTCCTCATCTCTAGCTATAAGTTGTTCCACCGAATGTTTTTTATCGATGAAATCTTTTTCTAGATAGAATGGGTGTTGAGGTCCTATAAAATTTCTTTCTATCCAAGGCCCATATCTAGATGGTCTCCTATTCATCTCTACCCAATGTGGTGTCGGTTCGTCCTCACAATCGTAGCTATGCTTCTTAACATCATAGACCGACCAAGTATCGCCCTCACCTACCGCTATCTTAGACTCCTTTCAATCTATCATGGCACTAGCGGTTGCTAAAAATCCTCTTCCTACTAACAATGGGCATGTAGTATCACTAACCATATCTAGGAAGTGAAAATCTGCTAAAATAGTTAACTTTCCTACGTGAACCACTACGTCCTTGATCATTCTAACCGGATGGGCAATACTCCCACCCGCTAGACCAATTAGTACTTCCGTCTCCTCTAACTTTCCTAGCTTAAGAGTGGTGAAAAGGGATAAGGGAATCAAGTTGAGGCTTGATCCTAAATCGGCTAGTGTGTCGAAATCTTCGGATTTTCCTATCTTACAAGGCAAAACAAATATACCTGGATCATCAAGCTTCTTAGGCAACTTGTTTTGAACGAAGGCGGTCCCATTTTTACCCAATTTAAATTTCTCATATTTTTCTAGGAGGGCACTATAGTATGGAGCACGGGCTAAGACATCAATGACAGGGCGTTCAAGGAGGAGCTCCTTGAATTCATCGTCAAGGTCTTGTGTAGGAGGTGTTTCATTCAATTGGTCCTTTTGAAGAATTTGGGTTTGCTTGAAACACGTGCTCATTGCTTTGACCAAATAGTATTGCAGACAAGAAGTAGGTGACGAAACTGATGATATGGAATTAACGTTTAGTTTCTGGTTCTTGACCATGTCACTTGGGAGTGCTCCCATTTCTTGGTCATTGAGAACTTTCAACAATGCGTCAATGTTGGTGGTCATCTCCCTTTGCTTTTTTTTGAAATCGGCTTCAAACTTAGATATGCGAGCTTCTTGAGATGCCATAAACTTGAACATCAACCCTTCAAGATTGTTGGTACTACCATAGTTGTTGGAAGGATTGTTGTTGAAAGTACGGTTAGAGGGTGGACCATTTGGTTGGTAACAATTAGGCGGATTGGAAGAATTGTTTTGGGGCACGTTTTGGTTTTGTTTCCACCTAAGATTCGGGTGATTTTTCCAAGAAGGGTTGTAGGAATCACTGTAAGGGTTTGGCTCGGGTTTGAAAGTGTACCACTTGTCTCCCGCTTCATCGGTATGCGAGGATGCGTAGTCCGTAAAAGCTTGTCCGGGGAGTTCCACGCAATCACGAGTGTCATGGGGACCACTACATAATTCGCATGAAGAAGTGATTTCGTTCACTTGGCTTGAAGGCTTAGGAGCTTCATAGGATTTCATGAGAAACTTGACTTGGTCCTCAAGTTTCATGATCCTACGGTCGGGAGTGCTAGATTTGTTCGAAGGCAAAGATATTGCCTTGACCATTTTGTTTAAATCACGGGGATTATTCCAACTTTCGTTGTCATAGAGAGCAAGATCTTCTATGAGTTCCCATGATTCTTTCGCACTTAGATCATGTAGCTTGCCACCGGCCAATTGGTCAATGGCTCGCCTTGTGGAGAGATCGATATGGTCATATAAGATTTGGACTTGGAGCCAAAGATCTATGCCATGATGAGGGACTTTTTGGAGTAAGTCCTTGAAACGAGTCCATGCTTTATATAGAGTTTCACCTTGACATTGTTGGAACATCAAGATATCATTTCTAAGCTTGGTAGTTCTCCCCGGTGGGAAAAATTGAGCAAGGAAACGAGTTGTGAGATCATCCCATAAGGTGATGGATCCCGCGGGTAAACGTTCAAGCCATTGACTAGCTTGATCACGTAGAAAGAATTGGAATAGGCGTAATCGGGTCGACTCTCTAGTTGTAACATCAAGGTCTATATAATCTACGATTTTAAGGAAATCCTTAAGATGTTGATTAGGATCTTCGGAATGAAGTCCATGGAATGCACATCCGCTTTGCACCAACCGGATGGTGTCGGATCGCAAGGGGGACACATTGGCTCCTTGAGTGAGCTCAATAGTGTTTCGATAGCCTTGGTGGCTAGGACGGGAATACTCTCCTAAGGTTCGGGGCCTAAGAGGTTGGTTTGCTAGTGGTGGGTTGATGGGTTCAAAGATGTTACCACCTTCTATGATGTCGGATGGTAAAGATTACGAACAAATACACGAAGAAATGAGATAGACTAAAGAAAACCTAAAAATAAAAATAAAATCTTGCTAGAAAGGAATCTAGCAAGTAAACCTAATAAAAAGAAATCCTAACCTAGACAATAACTATTCCCTGGGCTGCGGCGCCTAAAACTTGACACGTGAGAATCGCACCAGGCTTTACCTCTCGAGGGATCTCGAGAAGCTTACAACCCCCACCAGGCAGTGTACCTGATCGTTGTAGTATAGTATAGTGACAAGTACCTAGGGATTGATCGTTCAACTCAGGAATAGTGTCGCTAGGATTAGAAAGCCTAAAAACTAGGTCTAGAGGTGAGGCATGATTCTTTTTGTATTTTTATATTTTATAAAAGCAATTAAGATCTCGGGTTTTTGGAAGAGTGGGCGGAATTAGTTGCAAGTCAACTAACCCAATATAACTAAGATGCAATCAAAATAAAATAACATAAATGAAAATAAATCTAATTAAACTAGTGGTGTAAACAATGATAAGGAAAGTTGTGTTTACTTAGGTTTCATTACTCCCTAGATATCTTTTACAGGTAGATAATTTGTTACAATTGCATGGATGACGGGTCGTATTCCTTAATACTAGTCGTAGGGCCGTGTACAATATTCTCTAACTCTATAGGATCCTACTTCACTCCTATGTTGAGCCGTTAGAAGCTCCTAACATGGGATCATTAGAATTCTCCTACGCATTAAATACAACCAAAAATCATAGTACACCTCTGATCATGTTTCTTAAGACGTTCAAGCATGTTACCAATGGAAGTCTGCCAGTTTTCTTAAGCCTAACATCGAATACAATTATCCGTAACAACTATAAACAAACAATCAACCCATAATTAACATCTAGGTTTCACTACATCTAAGCAAACACAAAAGAGATCTAGCCAAGCATGTTAAATTGAAGACAAGTGTAAGATATATTCAAGCAACACATAGACATATTGATTGAATTGAAAGAGTACTTATCTCAATTGAACATAAGAGGTTCCAAATGGTAAAAATCCTTGAAAAAGCTGTGAAAATCGGACTAGGGTTTTTCTCCAAAGTTGCACCCTAAAAGTTACACTCTCATGAATAAAAATTGGAAAACTATATATAGATTTTACAGGGTGACGGCGTCAAGAAGAAAATTGTGACGCCGTCAACTCGCCGACCATAATGCAATCGGATTGCCTAGATCCACTTTTGACGCCGTCATGTGTAAAGTTGTTCTGGGCCATCACTAACATTTGGACCATGACGGCCTTGGGTGACGCCGTCATGTCCCCAGTACAAAACTTTTTGGATCGTCATGTGCACCATCCATGTAACCCCCGGTACTTTTCTTAAACCTATTTTACGAGTCAAAACCTTTACATTTGATTTTCATTAACTTTCAAAATTCTTTGAACTTGTTTGGATTTGAGAAACTGTGGATGTCTTGTTTAATGTGAGCGTTATTCCTTTATCGACCCGGCACAACCTAAAATGCACGAAACAAATCGAATTTATTAATTAAATCAACTCCGAGAAAGTTATGCATATTAATACTCGCTTTTATTGTAAAAATTATTTCGGATTCAATGGCACAAGTCTCGTAATTTAAAACGCACAGTTTTTTATGTCGAACGGGACCCACAAGGCTTATTTACAAAAGTGTACCTAAGTTACAGTTTTGGTCCATGTGATAAAATTTACTCAGCCCACCCTTGGCTTTCTTTAACTTGCTACTTTAAAAGCTAACTTTTGAACCTATATAAGCTAATAACAAAATCAGATTTAGGGTTAGTTTTGTTATATGTCATCACACCTCCCTCCCCTCTCATCCCTTCCAGCCGACATCACACAAACCTGCCACCACCTCCACGCCGCGTTTCACCACCAAACACTACCACAAACTCTCTTATTTCCACCTTGTGAACAAGATCCGAAGGTGCACGCGCTATCAACCTCACTTGCCACGCGCCGCCAACCACCTTGCTGCCATCATTGTTTCATCACCACACCACCGTATAAAGAAGAAGACAAAGGTCCGTTTGTTGTGCTAGAACGTGCAAGGGTTTTAAGCGAGGGTTTGTTTGCTTGATTTGTGAGCCACCACCGTAGCTGCTGCTTCGCCGTCATGAGCCGCCATTACCACCGTCACCACCACCTCACAGCCATGAGCCATCACCACCTCTGTCCTTCCTCTCTTGTCTGGTAAACTCCCACGCGATCTATCTCCATCTATTTCTTCATTTTCTGCTAAACCCAAATCGATTTGAATTATATAAATGATTTTCGTGGATAAAAGTATCATATAAATGTTTTTAGATCAAAATCTCGTGTGGATCTTTTCATTTGAAGCAAAAATCATCCGACTCGTCGCTGAGTCGTTTGACTCGTCCGAGTCAACTCACGAGTTAAGTTGACTCGGAGCTATACTTGTTTATTTTGTATTTATGGTATTACATTTGAACTTGAATCGTCATTGTGTATTCACTTCATTGTTTTAAGGGTGTCGAGTTATATTGTTTGTTTCGATTTAACATGGAACCACCCCCGTAGGGTGTTGAGTTTTTGGTTCAATTGAGATTAATTTTGTTTTGTTCTATATTGATTGTCACGAAGAACCCACGTAGGGTCTGTCGACTCGGTTTGGATCCGAGCCGTGGCTTGGGTAAGTCGCGGGTTGACATGGGTACTTGATGTGTTTATGTCGATGTGCTTGGTCCGACAAGGGATGCCACCCATGTAGCATTGCCCATCGGTTGAATAAACGAGTCACCAAATGGTACTCGTTCGTGTGGATGCTTGTGGAGTGTTTGCTCATTTTAAACTCGTAAAAAGGGTGTTGGTGTTTACAATTTGAATTGGTGTATGTTATGTTGCAAATGTGATTGAGTTTGAAAATGGTTGCAATAACTGTTATGGATCTCAAGCTCTTTACAAGGTGCGTTTTGTTTCACAAGTGGGCTTACAAGCCCGTACAAGTTTAATTAATATTGGTCTTGGGCCTAGCAGCCCAACATGTGTTAGAGAGTGTGTTTGGTTTTAGTTTGGGCCGAAGCCCAACAAGTCCATAAGGAGTGTGTTTTAGTAACTTGGGTTTTATTTCTTTTGATTCCCTTTATTGTTATAACAATTTACTTCCTTTCACTTATTAACTTAATATTTATCTTTGTTTTGTTTTGTGTAACGATGATGATGTTGGATGCCATTGGAGCAATACCGGGGATTTTGTCACTACTTCATTATATTTGTAAAATTGTTGTAATAGATTAGTTATTTCGACATTGTTTGTAACCGTTATTGTATGTACGGTATTAGTGTAGGAATTATTGTATAATTTGATACAAGTGACGGAAGGATATGTTAGACTTGTTAGAGCTCAATATATTTGGACCTGAACGGATACAAATTATCCAATAAGCCGAAGACTAATATACATGCGAATGATAACGATATAAAACTTGGCTAAAGCTTATAAAACTTATGAAATTGGTAATAAACTTGTTTACAATTATTTACGTCAAATTTTATAAAACCTTTTGACATTTACAAACTTATAAACATTTTCTAATTTCTTTTATAACCTATAAACTTGACTTATTAAATCTAAACAAAGTTATACTTTTGGGATTCGGGGAAAACATCCAACTCATCCATCAAGTTGTCTCTTCTTTCTTTTATACATTTGATGTCATTTATTCTCTTATTTTGGTTTCTAATTTATTTTGGCGTGAGTATTGATTTGCTATTTGTTTTACGATTATTACACGAGAACGTTATACTCTTTTCTTCATTCTTCTCTTGCTATTTAATCATTATCCGCCGACTCTTATCGTCTTAATTATATTCTCAAACGTCCACACGAGATACAAACTCTTACTTCCTTTATCGTCATTGAAAACTAAACCTTTTCATAATAACACGAGTATTCGACGAATGTTACTTTATATATTACTTGAGGATTGTTTTTCTGAAACGTGTTATTTATTAAGGTTGTGCCGATCCAGTTTTGTTGTACTTATACTGCTTGATGCCGTATGGCTATATTTTGATGCCGTTGTGCTCTCCTACTTTTGATACCATTGTGGTGAATAGTTGGTGCTAGTCGTTATATCTTGCATTGCTGCATACTCAGCTGAGTCCATAGCCCCACTTTTTATCTATTTTAATTGCTTTGCAAACTACTTGGGGTGAGATACATGCTTTTAAATATTTTCTGAGCACAATTGTTTATTTGGATGCTTTTCCTGAATTGGTATACTATTCGAGAGGATATGCTAAGTAGCTTGTCTTGCTGGAAAGACCCTCAGATCATGAGTCATTAGTCACCTGCGGGTGAGCGCGAACTTAGTAGATAGACCTATTAGGATTGACCATCCCATTCGTAGTTGTCAAGGGCTTGACATGCGAGTGTACTATTTTCGTTTTGCCGGGTATTGGGCAAGTGCCCGGCCTTGGGGGCATTTATTATGAATTCCGCGGTTGTTTGTCATTAAATTGACTGGTTTTGGTTAACGTTTTGTGTGTCATGAGCTTAGCAAATCGCAATACTTTACGCACTGGGATGTATTGGTTTTGTTACCCTATATATATTGGTTGTTGTTTATTTGGTATATGCACTTGATGCAAATATACCCCGAACTTAAAATCTTGTGCTCAATTACTTTACTTTAAACCTATGGATTCACTCAACCTTTGTGTTGACTTTAGCATGTTTATCTCACGTGTTAGATATTGCCGCTACATATTTTATTTGGAGGAGCTTGGCGAAGGGCATGGCTTGGTCATAGAAGACTCCGAAAACCGTTTGGGACTGTTTTAAATCTATTTTTGAACTATAGCTTCTGCACTATTTTAATTGTTGTAAAATGAATATTTTCAATTGTGAAATTTACTTTGAAATGGTTTATATAAAACCGTCCTTTGTACCCTTTGTTGTGATAGCAATCGAGTAACAACCCAGACTTGTAGGCTTTCGCTGATCCAGTTTTCGGGGTGTCACAATCCAATTCCACCTCTTGTATTACTCATGATGCCGTCATTAAGAAGCAAGTGACGCCGTCAGGTACTGTTCCCAGCAAGATAAATTAAGACTTTGCCGTTTTCTTCACTTTTATGCTCCAAAAACGTCCAAAATGCTTACTTTTCCAGATTTCACTCCAAAAGTACCTAAAACGACAAAAGGAATGATTTAGGGCAATATTCGATCAAATAAATTCGAATTCGGGCTAAAATGATCCCCTAAAAACGGTTCATTTTTCGCCTTATCATGGAGTTCGAGATCGGATAAAGTGAATTAAGCCAAAATCGTAGTAAGAAATCCGAGATCACTTATTTGGCCCTGGGCCCGACGTCTCTCGGCCAAAACTACAACATTTGCTCAACATGTGTATAGAAATACCAAAATCAACTAAATGAGTTAAGTTTCATCAATTTAATGTCTTGATTTTATTTTGACACAAAATAACCAGTAAAAACTGAACATCCTCGTAGGTATGGTTTGGGCTTTGGCCCAAGTACCCTTTAAATAATAACAAGCTCAAACAAAATAAGATGAACCCAATGTCAATTTAATACATGGAATTTACCGATCATGTTACTAGTTGTTTTGTAATTAGCTTTTGATTGTGAGCAAGGACAATCAACACACCCATGTTGGCTCGACATAGTAAACAACAGCACACCCCTTGTGGGTGAGTTGGTTTTGAGCCAAAACAACAACAATCCCAACCAACCTTGTGGTTCGTGGGTTGCGACTGAGAGTAACAAAAGAAAATACTACCCCCAGCTGGTGTTCGACTAAAACACAAAGCCAACTAAAATCGAACCTTATCAAAATAATCTGATACGTAAATAAGCAACTAAGATGAGCACCTTCCAACATGAGCCAAACTTGCTTTATTTTATATGTCTTGTTACTCAATCTTATACCACACAAGAACAACAATAACGTGTGTTTACGTAATAACAAAATAACTAGTTTATTAACCAACTAATATCATAAAGATTACAAGATGTAGCAAATCGAAAGTTCCTTACAATAGGTTGTGGTTGAGTCGATTGAAGAGAAGACCAAACAAATCCCGAATACAGACATAAACCCAGATACCACTCCAAGCAAACCCAGGTCTGAATCCCAACTAATCCACACAACCAATGGAGATTGATACTCTTTGATGATTGAAGATGTGAGTGAGTTTTGAGGATGTGTGGATCCTGGTCTTCGATCGACTATAACAGAAAACAAAACGGAAAGTTTCCAACACTACTTTCGGATCTGTTAAGATGAGAAGTGACCAAATCGAGCTAACATGTCTTTCACCCTTGGCTTCTATATCATCCTGTACTCGTGACTTTGAAACCTCGACAAAGAAAAGGGAATCCCACCTGTGGCGCTTAGGACCATCTGAAATCGTGGTCATCAGGGTGTCGGATCTGCCATGGCAGTGAGATGGTATTGTTGCAGCAAGAAGAGAGAGAGAATGAGAGAGAGAGAGGAAGAAAGACGATATGTGTGGGTATAAGTGAGAGAGTGAAACGTTTTTATGTTTTGAATATGTTTATATATATATATATATATATATATATATATATATATATATATATATATATATTTACACACATATATATATATATATATATATATATATATGTGTAAATATATATATATATATATATATATATATATATATATATATATATATATATATATATATATATATATATATATATATATATATATATATATATATATATATATATATATATATATATATATGTGTGTGTGTGTGTGTGTGTGTGTGTGTGTGTGTCTATATATATATATATATATATATATATATATATATATATATATATATATATATATATATATATATATATATATATATATATATATTGACTTACTTTGATTTATTTAGTTTTGATTAAAAGTGTATGTAATAATAAAAGGCGAGTGTTAATAAACGTGAGGGTTAAGTTAATAGTTCTAAGTTGTATCTCGTGTTTCGTTGAGCTTCAGTTTAATTCGGGGTTTCCCGGGTTGTCGTGAGCACGAATATATATACTTTATGAGAACGTTTTTGTAAAAGTTATATAGCGTCACAATTCTTGATTTCGGATAATCAATATTGGATTCATGTCGTTACTAGGGTTGTGTCGGTACGCGTGTGGTGTTGTGTGTGAGATATTTCTCATAAATACTCAGTACTAGTCAGAAAACAAAATGTTCACATTTTCTGATAAAATAAACAATATGGTGGGTTACTGTAAGCTATGGTGTGCGGGTTTGTTTCCCGAAATAGTTATGTAAGCTCATGTATGCTTAGATAAATAGTTGGGTAATAGTAAATTGACATTTATTATTTAAAATTAGTTTGGAAATTTTTGGTTTGTTACAGTCACACTTCCTTAAACAGAATCGCGTCCTCGCGATTCAATTCAAGTTACCCATTACGGTGGAAAAGAGATGAGTATATACGCATGAGAATTCATTTTCACGTTTCCCCATGTGAATTTAGGATCTTTTTGCGAGTTTCTACAAACATTGTCGATAGGGTTAGGTTTTGGATCTTTGCTGAAAATTTGCAGTTTGGTACACTGATTCGACCTCAAAAGACTCATAATTTCAGTAAAATAGTCTTTAAACATGGTGTGGGTAAAACCATGTCTCAAAAGTTAACATTTAGTCACCCCTTTAATATACAAAATTCTCAATAAAGTTTGACCAGAGAAATTTTGGCACATCAAAATGGGTATCTCGGGAAAAATACCATTACGAGTGTTGGGGTTTCTATAAACGCATTTCAAAAAGGAAAGTCCTTAAAAGCAAAGATGTCAAGGAAAAATGTGTGGTCAGGTATGTCTGTTTCAACAAATTGCAGGTGCTTATTGACGGAGTCTAGTTGTCAAGCCTGAGTGGGGTTCAATGTTTAATATCAAGCGAATTTCATAAACATAAGTATTCAATTTACTTTAACAGTACCAAGGGGTAGTAACGTAAAGTGCTTTTCAATTGGGCAAATAGTTTACCTGGTGAATGCAAAATAGTTTATAGAACGGGTTATACAATAGTTTATAGAGGAATAGGAAAACAATTTATCACTTGTAAAATTGTAGCAAAATTGTGGTTTAGTTTTGTTATTTAGTAGCAAAGCAGTTCATAGGGGAGTAAAATAGTTCGTAAAGTGTAGTAAGACTTGTAGGATAATTATAATATTGTTTACAAAATGCTAGCGAAACTGTTTGTTGTTTAATAGAATGGTAGTGAGGTAATGAATCGGTTTATTAGATCATGATAAAATAGTTGTAAAGATGATTCGTAAAACAGTTTATAGGACAGTAGGAAAACAATTTATTGTTTATAAAATGGTAGTAGGGTCAAAATCTTGATTTCATGTAATAGTAGTAAGATATTTTGTAGGATGACCACAAAATGATTCGTAAAATAATTGAAAATAGTTTGTACGCTAATAGCGACACAATTTATTATCTTATAAGAGGGTAGCAAGGTAGAAAACAGATATTTCCGAGGGATAAGTGAAGGACTAGGTATGCAGGATTAGGTGTTCCAAAGATAGTGGTTTGGATTACTACATAAAGTTTTTAAGGTTTCTGTTGGGTATAGGATCTCTGCTAAATATGGAATTTGGCAAGTTTATAGTTTGGCTTGAAGGAGGGTGTTGATTGCTACTAGCAATCAATTGGCTGTCTCAGTAGTATACTTAGTACTTAATGTGGAAGGCACAACATCGATTGAGTTTAAGGTTTGAGGTGGAGGTGACTGTAACATAACCAGATTGTGATAGAAGAGTATTCCATTTAAGAGAAAAAGTATTGTGATGCCAGTGTGTTGTGTGTAGATGTGAATGTTCATGTTATGCAATGATTATGTATACACACATAAATTTAAAAACTTTCAAAATCAAGTAGAAAATCACTATGGACATAATCCTAGTATTACTACTCCCAGTATCGCAAAATTCACCTCTAAGTTGAACATAGGTGATCAGGCTATGTCCCACTGTCCCTAGTCGAATATAGGTGATCAATCTATATTCAACCAAAGTTCAATGAATTTTGAAATACTCAGCTCAGTTACACCAGTAATATATTCCATAGTCCATACTTTAAAAGAAAATGTTTTATCATAAGTAAGGCAGCAGGCTTGGCAGGCAGGCATGTGGCGGTCATAGGGTCAAGTTTTTGTAAATGTAGTTATAGTCTAGGTTTTAAAAATACCCAGTTCTCTATAACCAAGGCTCTGATACCAATCTGTAACACCCCCAAAATATGGGTCCAGCGGAAGCATACATGTCACTGGGGTGCTACTCAATTGGTATCATAACACAAGTACAAAGAACGGCTTTTATCTCAACCATTTAGAATAATTTTCATTATCAAAATATTCAATTTACATCGTCCAAAAATAGTGCGGGAATATAGGCCCATAAATGAGTTTAAGCGGTCCCAACATGTGTCAGAGTTGTCTATGACCAAGCCATGCCATGCCAAAGCCTCCAACAGTGAGCTATTGCTTTAAACCTGAAAATACATGCTAAAAAGGTCAGCTTACGCTGGTGAGTTCATAGGTTTGTAAAAATAACAAGGTGGAGTAAAAGTATGTGAGTTCAAAACAAAGTTTAGTGACCATTGTGTCGCTCACAATGTCATAAAAATAGAGTTTACCTTTAAGTAAATTAGTAATGTGGATCACAAGATTTTCAAGTGTGAAAAAATTATTCACATACAAGTCAAGTTCAAAATAATTTACCACTGCTTTACCAACATTGTCATGAAGAGTATCATCAAAGTAGACAATAAGTATTAGACATTGAGTTGGACCATAGGCATAGTGTGTGGTCATTACAACGAATATAATGTCACACAAAGTAAAAGTCTATCGCGCTAGCACTAAGTTCATGCAACCGAAACTAGACAATTCAGTGCGCTACAATGTAGCACATAAATAATAATCAGGAGCCCATAGCGAGTGTTTTAACCCAAAACACTCGTAGTCCGACTTGATACACGCTCGCATTGACCCGTCTGGCCAACCGAACGAGGGGAGGCACCCCCAATAGATCTATTTATATCAATCACGTTTCCCAACGGGAATTAACGGTTCATGAAGGTGGGCATAACAGTGGGTCCAGGGGCTTAGGCTAACTACGCAATAGTTTTGAGCAAATAAAATAGTATTGTGGTCCAGAAAACGTTTTGCATGTTTCTCACCCCATAGTTGTAAAACAAGTATAAGAAAAGTGGGGCTATAAACTTACATATTTGATTCAAACACTTGTGTCCGTGAGAAAATAATCAAGTATGCAACCAATATACACATAAATGCATTTGAATAATCCATCAAATATTCAGCAAAACAGTAGTGTTTGAGTAATCAATTGCGCATTCAAATAAAACAAGCATCGAATTTAGTTAAAAACGAGCATGTATTCTCCCCCAAAATAGTTTAAAACAAAAAGGTAGGGGTCATGAACTCACCTTAGCCATAGAAATGCAAATACCACAACTGACACAACTGGCATCCAGAGCAAAACACGATGATATAAAGAAGTACAGGTAGTGATAGTGTACGGCACCAACACGCGACCTAAATTAGTATGGCAAGTTTAGTTTACAGATCAAGTTTACGACTCGATGAAGTTTAAATAAGTTTAAAAGTTTTAAAATGTTGTGTTATTGTTGTTTGTGTGGCATCATTTAATTTTTAAAACATCTTTATAATGTTTGTAAGTATTGGCTCTTGGAAGTGCATGAGTACATGAATGTAAAAGCATCAAAGATGAATAAGACTTCGGTTCGACAATAACCGAAAGACGAAGAACGGAAAATAATTACAAGTAAATGATAGACGAAGTCAGATTGTAAGAAAGTCGTTTGAAAGTGTATATGAAAATATAACTGTATATAATAAAAGTTTGAAAAAAATATATTTTAAGTAATAGTTTCATTTAAAGAGTTTGTATTTAAAAATACACTTGTAATGAGTTATAAATGTAGAGCTTTTAGAAAAATCAGGCATGACACATGTGTACGTTATAGTCTTACAGGGTCACTAATGCGACCACTTTTATATTTGAATGATAAGCCGTTTTACATTGTTTAGTAAACTCGAATAAATTTTTATAAGTTAAAATATGCCACAATAATCTCAGATATGTTAAGATAGACTATGTTAATCATAAAATCTTAAAAATGGTTTTAAAACTTATATGTCGAGTATAAATAATTTTGATTGAACAATTCATTTTAGAAGAAAAACAATTCGCATAGCTCTAAGCATGTTGTGGAGTTCGAGATCGGATAAAGTGAATTAAGCCAAAATTGTAGTAAGAAATCCGAGATCACTTACTTGGCCCAGGGCCCAACGTCTCTCGGCCAAAACTACAACAGTTGCTCAACATGTGTATAGAAATACCAAAATCAACTAAATGAGTTAAGTTTCATCAATTTAATGTCTTGACTTTATTTTGACTCAAAATAACCAGTAAAAACTGAACATCCTCATAGGTTTGGTTTGGGCTTTGGCCCAAGTACCCTTCAAATAAAAACAAGCTCAAACAAAATAAGATGAACCCAATGTCAATTTAATACATGGAATTTACCCATCATGTTACTAGTTGTTTTGTAATTAGCTTTTGATAGTGAGCAAGGATAATCAACACACTCATGTTGGCTCGACATAGTAAACAACAGCACACCCCTTGTGGGTGAGTTGGTTTTGAGCCAAAACAACAACAATCCCAACCACCCTTGTGGTTCGTGGGTTGCGACTGAGAGTAACAAAAGAAAATACTACCCCCAGCTAGTGTTCGACTAAAACACAAAGCCAACTAAAATCGAACCTTATCAAAATTATCTGATACGTAAATAAGCAACTAAGATGAGCACTTTCCAACATGAGCCAAACTTGCTTTATTTTATATGTCTTGTTACTCAATCTTATACCACACAAGAACAACAATAACGTGTGTTTACGCAATAACAAAATAACTAGTTTATTAACCAACCAATATCATAAAGATTACAAGATGTAGCAAATTGAAAGTTCCTTACAATAGGTTGTGGTTGAGTCGATTGAAGAGAAGACCAAACAAATCCCGAATACAGACATAAAACCAAATACGACTCCAAGCAAACCCAGGTATGAATCCCAGCTAATCCACACAACCAATGGAGATCGATACTCTTTGATGATTGAAGATGTGAGTGAGTTTTGAGGATATGTGGATCCTGGTCTTCGATCGACTATAAAAGAAAACAAAACGGAAAGTCTCCAACACTACTTTCGGATCTGTTAAGATGAGAAGTGACCAAATCGAGCTAAGATGTCTTTCACTCTTGGCTTCTATATCATCCTGTACTCGGGACTTTGAAACCTCGACAAAGAAAAGGGAATCCCACCTGTGGCGCTTAGGACCATCTGAAATCGTGGTCATCAGGGTGTCGGATCTTCCATGGCAGTGATATGGTATTGTTGCAGCAAGAAGAGAGAGTGAGAGAGAGAGAGAGAGGAAGAAAGACGATATGTGTGTGGATAAGTGAGAGAGTGAAACGTTTTTATGTTTTGAATATGTTTATATATATATATATATATATATATATATATATATATATATATATATATATATATATATATATATATATATATATATATATATATATATATATATATATATAATTGAATTCAAATAAGATCATCTTTAAAGTTATAAAAATAAGACCCCATACACTAAATGCCATGTGGAAATTCTGATAATACAATTAAAAATTTTGGTAACTAAATGAGAAGGGTAAAATAGAAAATTTACATACCCTTAAATTTCTCTAACCTACTCCGTATTTAACATATCACTCATCCTCTCTTTTCAATATTACATTTCATCCTCCCATCTCTTCCCAGTTACACGCCCCCCTTCTCCATCTTTATTAACCTCTCTCAAACTGATCCATCTCCATCTTTATTTTCCCAGTTACACGCAATATATTTCTTTTCTAAATCGAATCTATAAACATAATCTTTAAAGATCTATTTTTTTTTTACTTAGCTATAAGCCGCCTATAACCATAAAACCTTCTTGTTGGACTTGCATATCCGTTTTTGTTAGAACCAGTACCGGATTCTTTCTTAGTTTCTATACTATCTTTTAATTACCTAATTAATTTTTAATCTTTTCTTACGTGATTAGTTTTTCCTTAGCACATATTAAACTATCATCATACTACTTTAACTGTATTCGGTATACTCTTTTTTATTTCAAGGGATCGTGTCGTTCATAGCCAATATCCTTTTTTTTTATTACAATTTGTAACAAGAATATATGCACATATTATATTTTGTTTTTTTTTATTATTTTTTTACAAACCTGGTTATTTCGTTTGAAGTACATATCTGGTTTTCGTTTGTGTATTTGTTGGTTCAGTTGTAATCTTGGTTTGCTGAGTGGGTTATATAAAGTTGATTATTATTATTATTATTATTATTATTATTTGGGTTTTGTGGATTTCGAGTTGATACATATGGGGAAAAAAGGTGTCGTTGTAGTGTATCAAAATGGTTTCTTGATTCCGAATGTAGCAGGAGATACATTTCCGTGGTGTATCAAATGGTTTTTGATTTTGAGTTTTGTAGCACGAGATACATTCTCGTGGTTGTGTATCAAATTGTTTCTTGATTACGAGATTTGTAGCAGGTGATACATTCTCGTGGTTGGGTATCAGATGGTATCGCGTACACACTAGGAACACCCTTAGTTTGTATGAGTTGTTATGATCGAGTACGAGTTGTGAATCTAACTATCTAAGAAATGACATTGTGTATCAAGTGTGGATGTGAAAAACTAGAAATATGATGTATCATGTATAAATTAAAGGATTAATTTCATATATCACCCTACTTTCATGGTTAATTTCTGTTGGGATATGAAATATCAAAGTACTTCTGGATGTCAAAGTACTGCTGCATGAAGAATCAAGTCAAAGTACTGCTGAAGAATAAAGTCAAAGTACTGCTGTTATTGAAGAATGTTTAAAGTACTTCGAAGGAAACAAGGACTGATGTGCAATATTAGATAAGGATTAATGTGTAATATTAAGAGAATATTCTAGAATTAGTTAGGGATAATGACTTGTCGTTCAAGGATTACATGTTGTAAACCGACTTAAGGTTATCTATATAAAGAGCCTTAAGAGGTATTAGTCGAGATAAGTTTTAGAAGTTTTACAAGTCTCAGATAAGTTTAGAAGTCGATCAAAGTTATTAGTTAGGGATTTTTAGTAAATCTGTGTAACAAAGCAGGTTCAAAGTTTGGTTAATATAAAAGTTCTTCTTAAGCTTTGTGTTAGTAGATTCCGCATACTTTACAAAGTTAAACAGTGTTTCAATATTAATAGTGTTGAGTTTACTCAATATTGTTAAATCTTTACAAGCTACAAAGTAGTTTGATCAGAGTATATTGATCCAACAAGTGGTATCAGAGCTTGTGTTGGAAACTCTGATTAAGAAGACAAACCTTTAAAACCTTTAAACCGATTTCACTACAAACCCTTTTAAGATGTCGACAGATGCTGCACCTGCTCCCTCAATTACTGCTGTTGGAATCCCTATTGTTAAGAAGGGAGAGTGCAACCTATGGGCCATGAAGATGAGGCAGTACATTGCCATCACAGACCATGCCTTGTGGGATGTGATTGTCAATGGTAACATGCAAGTCGAAGAACCAGTAGAGGTACCTGGACAACCAACACCACCAAAAATACCTGTACCTGCTGCTATCAAAAGAAATCAAGACAAAGCTCTCAACATACTGCTTTCTGCTATTCCTGATGGTCACCTACTAAAGTTTCATGATGCCAAAGATGCCAAACAACTTTGGGCTGCAATAAAGAAGAAGTTTGGAGGTAATGATGCTTCCAAAAAGATGCATAGGAATTTGCTAAAACAACAATTTGAAACTTTCACTGTTGGAGAAAGAGAAGGTCTTAATTCTGCTTATGAAAGATTTCAACATCTTCTGAGTATGTTAGAACTATATGATGCTGAGGCATCAGTTGAAGATGCTAATTTGAAGTTCTTGAGAAGTTTGCCATCAGCATGGCATGTTGTTGCTACTATGATCAGAGGACAATCAGGGCTGGATACTATGGACTTTGATGATCTTTACAACAATCTGAAGGTGTATAAGCATGAGATGAATGGTACTACAGGTTCAAGCACACAACAGAACATTGCTTTTGTCTCTTCTGAAAAGAGAAGCAGTACTTCTAACAAAGGTACTGCTTACCCTGCTCAAAGTACTGTGAATGAAACACAGGTTCCTTGCACAACAATGGTCACCACCAATTCATCACACTCACTAACCCCCACCTCAGATGAAGTTCTATGTTCATTCTTTGCTCAACAAGCATCTATGCCTGTCACCTATCAAGAAGATGTATTGCAAATAGATGATGATGCTTTGGAAGAAATTGATATCAGATGGCAAGTTGCTATGCTCACTGCAAGGATCCAGAAGTATGTGAACAAGACAGGAAAAGGCATCAACTTCAGAGCTAAACAAGGCATAACATTTGACAAATCCAAGATTGAATGTTTCAACTGTCTAAGGACTGGTCACTTTGCAAGGGAGTGCAAATTTGCAAAGTATCAAGCAAACAAGATGATTGAACTACCCAAGCCTGAAAGAAAAGAGATTCCAATTACTGAACCAAAACCAAAAGCTTTGGTTGCTCAAGAGAATCTGTCAGAGATTGATTGGTCAAATGAGTTTGATGATGAACCTGTAACCTATTCAATGGTTGCATTGGAAGACTGGAGCACAGCATTTGATGAAGAGCCTGGATATGCTGCTTTGGAGTCAAGAGATGAGTTAGGAAGCTTTGATTGGAGCATGGAGTTTGAAGAAGCACCAGTTCAGCTTGCTATGGTAGCTGCTTCACTAAGTCCATCCACCAAATCTGAGGTATGCTCTAAGTGCAATGATTTGTATCAAAAGTTACTTACTGAGTATGTAGCTGAAAGAGATAAATTTCAAAAAGCTAGGGCTGAGATAACAGGTTATCAATTAACTTTAGAATCAATGGAAGCCAAAATTCTTACACATGAAAACAATGAGGTAGCATGGCTTGAAACATATAAACAACAGGATTACCTAGTTAAGTTGAATGAATGGAAACTAGGTTGCAAGGTGTCTGAACTAGAGAAAGTGACTGCTGAAAGGGATAAGTTATTAGAAAAACTTGCTGTATGGAATGAGGCAGGTGTGTCACATGTTCAATTTGTTGAAAAGCAAAGAACATCTAATATTAAGACAGGCCTAGGTTATGATAGTAATGAAGGAATTCCATTTAAGAGCAAGGAACTAAATCTTACTGTTGATACCTCCACTAGTGATGAAGAGTTCATAAGTCTAGATGAAAACACTTCTAGTGATGAGGAATCCCCTAGTTCAACACCTCCTGTATTTCAGAAAGAAAAGGGTTATAATGCAGTTCCTCACCCCCCAGGTAGCTTTCAACCACCTAGAAAAGATGTTGATTGTTATGGTGTAGATAATCTAGAGTTTAGGAAAAAGCTTAAAAGTAAATTTAATCCTGAAACTTTAGAAAAATCTGTTGAAGCACCTAAGGTTGAAGAGATCAAGTTTTCAAAACAAGCAGTACCTTCAAACACTTTTCAAAGAACTGCTGATCACTCAGCAGTACCTCAAAGAAAATTCTTTCAAAACACTGCTAATTTTAGAAACACTTATGGAAGGGGATTTGGGGATATTGGTCCAAAGGTCTGTTATGTTTGTTATAGTCCTAATCATTTGATTAAAGACTGTAATTATCATCCAGAATGTCTAAGTAAATATCCTAAGACCAGAACTGCACAACCAAGTTATAGGGAGAATAGGCCAAGGGATAATAAACCAGTTTGGAACTATACAAATAGGGTTAACCACAGTAATTTTTCAAAAGACTATAGGTACCCTCATCAGAAAAGGTCATACTCCAAACCCTCAGTACCTTCACAAAGTACTGATAGAAAGTTCCCTAATGTTTCTAGCAAACACTCAAGTGTAAGATCTAGGAGGCACAATTATTACAACCCTAGAAAGCCTTACAACTCAAAACAAGATGCTAGGACACAGAACCCAACTCCTAAAGTTACTACTAAATGGGTTAAGAAAGAAAGTGCTGCTGGGGAAAAACCAATACTTTCAGATGTGAAGGGTGAAAAAGGGAAAAGTGATCTTGAAAACTCAACAGTTTTGGAAACAAAAACCTTAATTCTTGATCATGCTTTCAAAGACAGTGGTGATTACATACTCAAAAATTTTGAGTATGTCACTCCACAAGGGGAACACAAGTCAGTAATGGCTTGGGTTCCTAAAAATAACTAACATTTTCATGTAAATGCAGGGCAACCCATAGGAGGAGCTTAAAGATCATATTATTGTAGATAGTGGTTGCTCTGGCAGTATGACAGGAGAAAAGGAGCTCTTGTCAGATTTTAAAGCTTATTATAGAGGAAAAGTTGCATTTGGGAATGATCTTGATGGAGGAAGAATAACTGGCAAAGGAACTATCAAGGCAGGAAACATTGATTTTGAAGATGTTAGATATGTGAAGGAGCTCAAATTCAATCTTTTGTCAGTCTCTCAGATTTGTGATAAGAAGTACCCTGTGTTATTCTTTGACACAGAATGTCTTATACTTTCTCCTGATTTCAAGTTAGAAGATAGAAACTTGGTGTTACTGAGAGCACCAAGAACTAATGATGTGTACAGCATAGACTTGAAGAATGTAAATTCTGCTGAAAAAGCAACATGTTTGATTGCAAGAGCATCTATGGAGGAAGCACATCAATGGCACAGAAGACTGGGACATGTTAACTTCAAGAATATCAATAAGCTGGTCAGAGGTAATTTAGTTAGAGGTTTACCTTCTAAGACATTCAAGAATGATCACACATGTCTTGCCTGTAAGAAGGGTAAACAGCACAAGGCTTCCTGTAAGAAGATTGATGAGAAGACTATTAGAGAGCCTTTGGAATTGCTGCACATGGATCTGTTTGGACCTGTTTCTGTTGTTAGTCTGAACAAGAAGAAGTACTGCTTGGTTATAATAGATGACTGTAGCAGATTTAGTTGGGTCTTTTTCTTATGCTTTAAAGATGAAACTTTTGATGCTATTCATGACCTAGTAATAGCACTTGAAAATTAGTTAAGACTCAAGGTAAGAGGCATTAGATGTGATAATGGGACTGAGTTCAAGAATCAGCTTATGGATGAATTTTGTGCCAAGAAAGGAATAAAAAGAGAGTTCAGTATTGCTAGAACTCCTCAACAAAATGGAGTTGCAGAAAGAAAGAATAGAACTCTTATAGAAGCAGCAAGAACAATGCTTGCAGACTCTCAACTACCTATTCCATTCTGGGCTGAAGCTGTAAGTGCTGCTTGCTATGTGTTGAATAGAGTATCAGTGACTAAACCTCAAATGAAGACACCTTATGAGTTACTCATGGGAAAGAAGCCAAGTATCAAGTTTATGAAACCTTTTGGATGTCCCCTAACCATCTTAAATACTGCTGATAATTTGGGCAAATTTGATGGGAAGTCAGATGAAGGATATTTATTGGGATATTGTACTAATAGCAAAGTATCAGAGTGTACAATAGGACCACCAAGAAGGTTCAAGAATGTCTTCATGTTGATTTTTTGGAAGAACAAGAGAATTCTAAAGGTAAAGGTCCTGATTGGATGTTTGATCTTGATTTAATGTCTTCATCAATGAATTATGTACCTGTAAGGGAAGAAAATCAAGTTGCTCCCATTGAGGAAGAAGCACAGTACATTGTTCATGATGTTAATTTAAGATCTGAAGATGAGCCAAAAGATAATGCCAATGATGAGAAGAAAAGTACTTCTGAGCATCAAGGTACTGCTGATCCTAACAGTACTGTTGATCCTCAAAGTACTGTTCCACCACAAACACCAGTATCTGTAGATGATCAAGCAATTCAAGATGAACTTTCTACGATGCTTTTTCAAGAAACAATGGCTAAGTCATATGATGATGAACAAAGGAGAGCCTATGAAGCATTTAATGAAGTGTATTGAAGTTTACTTACCTGGGTAGCTTTGGGATTTAATTTGGTGATAGACCAGAAAGCTATGTTGAAGAGGATATGAATATTGCACAAGAAGATGAGAATATTGAGCAAGAGAAAGAGAATGAGCAAAAAGAGAATGAGCAAGTAGATGATGAGCAAGAGATTGTTAAGCAGGATGAAGATGCACAGAACATTCAAAGTGCTGGTGTTCAAAGTACTGCTGCAGAAAATATAAGTCTGCAAGGTACTGCTGAGCAAGGTACTTCTTCCAGAATTATTGATGAAAGTGAAGTCACTACAGCTGGACCTTCTACAATGAATTATGCAGATGAAGCTGGTCCTTCTACTTTTATACAGCAAGAAGAAGAAAGAGAACATACTGCTAGTGATGATGAAACAATTGCTCAGGTTATGATGAATTTAAGAAGACCTACTGGAGGAATACATATATCTGAGCCTGCACAAAAAGATGATGAAAGTACTTCTGAATCAGAAAAACTTGATCCAAAAGATAAAGGGAAAGGAATAATGGTTCAGAAAGATACTAAGAAGAAGAAGAAGAAATTTTCTATTGCTCAGATTAGAGAATTAGAGACTGCAGGTGATTTAGAGCTTGCTAAAAAGCAACAAGCTGAATATTATGCTGAGTATTTGGAAGAAGTCAGAAGGCCAATTACAAAGAAGCCAATGACCAAAGCTCAGGAAAGAAATTGGATGATGCAATTCTTAAGAAAGAAGGGATACAAAAACTTACATAAACAAAGGTATCCAGAAATAAAAGCTTTATGGGACAAAGTACAAGAAGATATCAGAAGAGAAGTAGAGAGCTTTGTACCTATGGAAGCTGATAGAGAGAAGAAATTAGAAGATATAAGGAAGGAACAAGCTGAGCAAAGGAGATTGAAAAGAAAGAAATTAGCTGAGGATGATCAATTGTCAAAAAGGCTGAAGCTAGTTCATGAAGATACAGTTGATGAACTCGGAAATTATTTTAGAGTTGTTGATTTTGAGAACAAACGGATTGAAGATTCTGGAACTAAGTCCAAGATAATCTCATTTTCTGTGATTGAATCTAAAGAGGGAAATTATTTTATGATCCACAGAGAAGATGAAAGCTTCACAACATTTTATATGTTATGGGATTTGTTGCACTGTATTACAAGGGAAGATCTTTATGACTTATATGTGCAAGTGCAGACTTACTATGCAGAGAATGAAGCTTCAGAAGTGGGATTAGTTTTACTTGGAGACTTATTTACCATCTGGGATACTGAAGAAACAAGTGTTGATCCTCTCTGGAATGATCAAGAGAATTGGGAAATAACAAGATGGAGATTCTTTGAGTCATCAGGAGTTCATACACTAGAGATGGAAGATGGTACCATGATTCACATGTTGGCTGAGAGGAGATATCCATTGATCAGAGAAATAATGCTCAGAATGCTGGATCATGGAATGGAACTTGAAGATGAATCTGAAGTAGCTTTGGATGTTATCAAGCTATTTATCAGATGGGTCAAGTCTGAAGAGTAATATTGCATAATACTGGTATGATTTGTTTTGTAAAATTAAAGTATTTTTTAAAGTACTGCAAAAACAAACAGTACTTTATCAAAGTACTGCTTGTTGATATAAACCAGTATAAGTCCTTTAAAATGTTTTGATTTTTTTTAAAAGAAAAGGAAAAAGGATTTGAAAAGTAACACATGGTGTTAGTATTTATACTGCACAACAAATGGTAATCAACTCACCATGTTTAACAAACAAGAAAGAGTTTGACTCATCATGAGGGTACGGCTCTGATGTGATAATCAAATCCGTTGATGGTTGATAGTTTACCAAAAACTAGGTTATCAACTCACCATACATCCAAGTGATCAAGAGTTGGCTAGTCCATAGCAAACGGTTCATGGTAAAGACATATCAAATCCGTTGATAGCTGATAATTTGCTAAAAATCATAATTTTCAATGATTCACCTCTCACAGGAGTTAACACACCTGGAAGTGATGAGAATAGTATGAAACTTTTTAAAAGATTTGATGATTATTGTACCAAAATGTTGCTGAGTTGCTGAGAAGATAATATGGAAGATATGATGCTGATGAAGAGTACTTTGACAGATGACAGATAGAAGAAAAGGAATAAAGAAACAATCTCATTGCATAATTAAAGATTTGAAGATTAAAGATAACAAAGAAACTTGAAATCAAGCAAGTAGAGTTCAAGTTAGGGGAGGATTGTTGGGATATGAAATATCAAAGTACTTCTGGATGTCAAAGTACTGCTGCATGAAGAATCAAGTCAAAGTACTGCTGAAGAATAAAGTCAAAGTACTGCTGTTATTGAAGAATGCTTAAAGTACTTCGAAGGAAACAAGGACTGATGTGCAATATTAGATAAGGATTAATGTGTAATATTAAGAGAATATTCTAGAATTAGTTAGGGATAATGACTTGTCATTCAAGGATTACATGTTGTAAACCGACTTAAGGTTATCTATATAAAGAGCCTTAAGAGGTATTAGTCGAGATAAGTTTTAGAAGTTTTACAAGTCTCAGATAAGTTTAGAAGTCGATCAAAGTTATTAGTTAGGGATTGTTAGTAAATCTGTGTAACAAAGCAGGTTCAAAGTTTGGTTAATATAAAAGTTCTTCTTAAGCTTTGTGTTAGTAGATTCCGCATACTTTACAAAGTTAAACAGTGTTTCAATATTAATAGTGTTGAGTTTACTCAATATTGTTAAATCTTTACAAGCTACAAAGTAGTTTGATCAGAGTATATCGATCCAACAATTTCATATATACCCAGAGTGCAAATATTGAATACATAATGTACAATATTTTTAATGCATGTTTGGGTATATATGAAATTTTCAACAAAAAGGAGGGGAAATATGAGATTGCCCCTAAATTAAATTGGTGTAACGGTGAAAATAAAATGTACCAAAATTAATACAAAAAATGTGAAAACATTTTTAGATTTAAATTCTCTAAAATACCCTTTACACTTTATTTAATGACTATAATGTCACTCATTTAATGTTAATCTCATCTAAGATTAATCAATTGATCTAACTGTCTATATTAGTTCTTATTTTTATAACTTTAAGAAATATCTCACAATAACCCTCCTATATATATATATATATATATATATATATATATATATATATATATATATATATATATATATATATAAGATTCTAACTGTCTATATTAGTTCTTATTTTTATAACTTTAAGAAATTTCTCACAATAACCCTCCCCTATATATATATATATATATATATATATATGACTTACTTTGATTTATTTAGTTTTGATTAAAAGTGTATGTAATAATAAAAGGCGAGTGTTAATAAACGTGAGTGTTAAGTTAATAGTTCTAAGTTGTATCTCGTGTTTCGTTGAGCTTCAGTTTAATTCGGGGTTTCCCGGGTTGTCGTGAGCACAAATATATATACTTTATGAGAACGTTTTTGTAAAAGTAATATAGCGACACAATTCTTGATTTCGGATAATCAATATTGGATTCATGTCGTTACTAGGGTTGTGTCGGTACACGTGTGGTGTTGTGTGTGAGATATTTCTCGTAAATACTCAGTACTTCAGAAAACAAAATGTTCACATTTTCTGATAAAATAAACAATATGGTGGGTTACTGTAAGCTATGGTGTACGGGTTTGTTTCCCGAAATAGTTATGTAAGCTCATGTATGATTAGATAAATAATTGGGTAATAATAAATTGACATTTATTATTTAAAATTAGTTTGGAAATTTTCGGTTTGTTACACATGAGCCAAGTACTTTAGTTAGAGCTAGATCAAACCAAATCATTTAGATGATCAAGGTATATTCTCGGTTGCTGGAACACGTTCGCACATTGACGAAATGCGATTGTTGGGCCAAGATTTAGTTACTAGATGGTGTCCTTTTGTTCCAAGGAAGGTCAATATCTTTGTTTGGCGGGTTATGTTGGACCGATCACCAACTCGGTATAACTTGTCTCGGAGAGGTTTGGAAATAGAAGGAATTTCGTACCCTTGTTGTGGAACGGGTATGGAAACCATTTCTCATGTGTTCTTTACATGTAATATTGCGAAAGAGTTTTGGGTCGAAGATAGTTCGATGGTTTCAAG
Organism: Artemisia argyi; assembly: GCA_030686995.1. NCBI lineage: Eukaryota > Viridiplantae > Streptophyta > Magnoliopsida > Asterales > Asteraceae > Artemisia > Artemisia argyi. The sequence continues at coordinate 83,519,803 of CM060705.1, read as the reverse complement.
TCCATGTGCGAGAGATCGGTTCCTATGCTGATTAGGTATCATGGTGTAATAAGGTTCTAAATGTTAACAATAGTCGGGTGAGGTTGGAAGTTATCGGGTTGACAACATGTTGGATGTTATAGAGGTACAAAAATTCTGTGACATTTGATTCCGATAGAATGTTCAAACGCGATTTAGTAGATAATATTATTTTGTATTCGTTTTTTTTGTTAAAACATCGAAACTCAAAGAGTAAATCTCTAGGGTTGAATGGCTTACATATCCATTGTATTGTTGTTTAGTCTAGTGATTTGCTAGACTTTTCTCATATATATATCTATATATATATATATATATATATTTTAATCTAATGATGTAAAAAAAAAAAAAAAAAAAAAAAAAAAAAAAGCCAAATCATTCACATTCACATTAAGTCGATTACAAGTAATTCACGAGTCGATTATGAGTAGCCGGTGAGGTACATCGTATCGTTTTACATTCTTATGCTTATTCTATTATCCAGTTTTATGTTTTATTCTATTATTGAGTACGTCTCTAACACTCTAGTGTTGTCTAGATATTCATTGCTAGAGTACTATAATTAAAAGCATAATCAATGTAGAATAAGGCAATAAACTTCACTTTTTTCCTAGAGAAACTTTCAGTTATAACAAGAAATTAAGAAACACACATGGGATAACATCCAAATCAAACTTTATGGTGATGATTCAAATGATGATCCGTTAATTTTGTACTTTTTTTATCCTTCTACATTTGACTTTGTTCTTTTCTCCGAAAATTTGAATCCATCACTGAGTTTTTGCTATTATGTCACAACTCACAAATACTTGAACTCGTAAAAATAATTTTAACGTCACATGTTGCATCCTTTTTAACACCCGTTAGACAAATATTCCTGGGTTTATAATCATAAAAATTGCTCATTTATAAACTAAAATAAATAGATAAACAATATTCATGATTCAACCCTATTGTGACCAGCTCGTTATATATCACATGACCTAAAACAGTTCCAATTGAAGAAAACGACCGGAGTCTATAAGGTTGTAAATTACGTTAACTAGCTATTCATTAAATGTGTGAGATCTCAATTTCTTAAGTCTTAACACTACGAAGTACGAACGGTTAAAATATCAATCATTGAATCACCATTCCATCTTGTATTTATGTAACCAAAACTCTTAACATTCCCCGTATATATATACATATTACCATATCACATAAAGATAGACAATTATAATAGAAGTGTACGTGACGACTGTCAAAAGAATTTACAAGATCTCAACAAACAAATTGTTTGCTGTTTTGTGCAAGTAGCATGCTTAAATTCATATGTCGCTAAGGTTGGATGACTTCTTTTATTCATGAAGCTCGATAGTTAAATATATAATCCCTACAACTGAATATAAATTGCATTATTGCCGAGGGTACAGCTAGTGGTACAACTAATATCACATACGGATCAAAAGAAGAAATATAATATAAAAGTAAATGTTTAAACAAGTACTACCAGTCATATGGTCAAAACGAGAATGGAAAGACGTAGACGATTTACCAACCAAACAACGAAGCAAAATTAGGAGAACGTGTGGTCAACCCAATATCTCATGCATGCATGACTGGAACTTTGTCTATATGTGGCGCCGACGATATATCTTTTACCCGCACGTACGTACAAATACTTTTTATTTCTTTCATGTGTGGGCTAGCTCTTGTTTCTACTTTTCGACATGTCTTATTCCAAAATCTGAACGTGTTGACAAGTAAATTGGATGAAAAATCTACGAAAGATTTGAGTGACCCAGAGTGGGATATATGGTATCTAACGTAATCAAATGCGGGACATCTTGGCTCATGTGACGGTGGTTGTAACTTATACGTTACTTGACGCGTAACCTTCAACATGTTGCAATCAATGTGTTTGCGCACATGAACGTAGTTAATTCTGATACAACAGAAGTGACGATTATATTTATCAGTAGTACAAAACAGGCTTTCCCCGGCGACTTTTTTAACCCCTACCCGTCGACATGTCGACGGAATAATACCGTCCCGTCGACATGTCGACGGCACCATATCGACGGCTATCCTTCGACGGGAACCGTGTTCCCGTCGAAAATCGCCGTCGACACGGTGGGTCCCACATCGTTTTCCAGTCAAAGGATTTGTTGTCCGTCAAACCCCATCCCGTCGACATGTCGACGGGAACATATAACTAATTAATGTTTTAATTAGTTAATAATAATTATGTTTTATATAATACCGTCGACATGTCGACGGTATTATATAAAACAATAATAGTGTTATTATATTATGCCGTCGACATGTCAACGGCATAAAATTAAAAACATTATTTTTTTTTAATTATACCGCCGACATGTCGACGGTATTATAAATACCCAATTACTATGTTTTAATGATGCCGTCGACATGTCGACGGCATCATTATTAATATCCTGCTAACAGCAGGCTGCAAATATTGCAATATTCCAGAATTTTTCCGGATTTTCCGGAAAAAATCTACCAAAACCTGTAACTGTAATAGCACCTATAACCACTCAATATCAACATGTCCTAAACGTATAACTCGCCATCGGCTATAACACTTGCAAAATATCGCTAAACACCCTCAAAATGCATAAAAACATATAAAGTTTACAAAACGGGGTGTGGTAATATCTAAACCTAGCTGCCATATCCACAAATGTTTTAATATCCGCGACGTTCAAGTCGCCAAAAGGTTAAACTATACAATACTAACATATGGGTCGCCAAAATATTGTTTCAAGCATAAGTACAACACAAAATACCCAAGTTTGTACCTCTACATCCAAAATCACTCGTGATCATCAGTAGGACCCTCATCATCGCCAGAACCATCCTCATCGCCTCTGCGACTCCCGCTCCCTCCAGCTGAGCCACTACCTCCAACGCCACTACCTCCAACGCCACTGCCTGAGCCATCCACGTGCTGAGAACCCGCCTGACTAACATACTCATTCCATCGCGGGTTGGAGGACATAAAACCTGTGACCAGATCAATCTGCGCCTTCAAGACCTTACGCTCTTCAGCTTCTTTACGGCTCTTCTCCTCGGCCTCAGCAATCTTCTTCTCGGCCTCAGCAAGCTTTTTCTCCATCTCAGCATATTCTGAAAATGAAATAATCAAAATTAAAAAACATCTATTGCAATACTTAATTTGAGTCATGATCGAGTAATCTATAATTAATATATTATCAAACTGTACATACCTGGAGGTGGAGGCGGGGTGTATGGTAACGGTGGCCTGGAGAGCCCGGGTACGACCCTACCCCGTCCGGCGATGTGGCCCCGCTGCTTGCCCTTCAAAACCATCGCAAGTATCTGCTCCTCCGTATACGCCACCCCTTCCGGCGTATTCGCTCCCAGATCTCGCAGCCGGACCATCTCTTCCTATTTAATTGAGAAAAAAATTGAGAAAATTTATATATATATGTAAGTGTGTGTGTGTATATATATATATATATATATATATATATATATATATATATATATATATATATATATATATATATATATATATATATATATATATCGGGTTAATTACAAGATTATGTTTCAATGAATCATTAAAGTGCGTGTTTGGGGAAATAAATAAATAAATAAATAATAAATTAAAAAAAAAAAAAAAAGATACTTACATATTGAACACGAGCCTCATCCTGCAACCACATACCATCATTGTCGCAGTGTGTGTCGTAAAACGACTGGATGAGGGACGGGTATTCTTTGTCCTTGCTGTTCAGAAACTGTATATACACATGCATATATATAAGATGAAACAAATTAAAAATGGCAAATCAAACACCATATTTATTCTAATTAAACTTAAATACTTTTATAAAATTAAAATTAATTACTTTTATCGTTGTTGTAATTAAATAATTTTATAAAAATAAAATACTTTTATAAAAATAAAATGTGTCTTACATAGTCGTGGCGAATAGCGGCCAATGACTTGGAACCGTGGCGGCTGTACACCTTCAACTTCTTTCGGTTCTCCTTGTTCACAGCAGCACGCTTCAGGTTCTCCTCCTTCATGTAAAACTTGATATGCTCCTCCCACACAGATGGCTCAACGTTCGGAGGAGGGTTTCTTCGTATCTCATCCACTTTTTCAGGCCCACCCTCCCCGTCGAAGTAAACCCTCTTCATCGTGCCCTTGTTGTCGGAGTAGACCTTAGCAATGTACGCATTGAGGCCCTTCGAAATGGTAGTCCAATTGGGTGAGAGCATGTGGCTCTGCAAGTCGAAGAATTCCTGCAAACAAATTTAAACAAATATACACAATTAAACAAATTTAAATAAATGTACACATTCAAAGATATAATTAAAAGGAAAATAAAATAAATGACCCTGAGTCGGTTCATGAAGCCCTGTCGAGTCGCTTCGTCAAGGTCGTGCCAGGAGGGATAGTGCAATGGCAAGGACCTAACCAGCTCGCCAACATAGTTACTGAACCATGCGTGGTGGGGCCCAACATGCTTAAATGTCTTCTGATCACGCCACTCGAACTCGATCGATTGCGGGCCCGAGGCAGTCACAGCTTTCCTGAGGTCTTTGTTTTTGTTGGATTCACGGACCTGTGCCCTACCGCCAGCCCGACCTCCACCCCTGCCGCCAGCTTGTCTCGCTCTACCTCCTCGTCGAGGTTTTTGTGAGGAACCTACAATTGAAGTGAGTGAAAACGTTAAAAAATAACAAGTAACAAAATTTCAAATTATCGAGTTTAATTTTCTTACCACTACGGTGACCGCTAGTAATCGAACGAGGAGGGGGTGGTGGGTCATCGGCACCGTCACCACCGTGACCTCGCGCTACTGCTGCCATCTGTAAAAAGTACAAGTTGAATTAACATATAGAAATTCGGGAACAAATTAACATAAGCATGCACACATTCAAATACATACACATTTAAAATAAATAAACACATTTAAACAATCCATAACAATTTCATTCAAATAAGCTAAGTGTCGTTTTACAAGTTACAATTTAAGATCAATCTGCTACATCTACATCACTATCATAAACAGCATGAGTCGCATCTTCAACTTCATCATCAGAATTGTTTGCGTTAGAGTCTGCTAAATCATAAGGATCGTCGTCCTCATCATCAATAAATTCATCGTCGTCATCAACATGAATGATTGGTGGTGGTGCCTCAACTAACGTTGATTGACCATCGATATTTAAGGTTTCAAATGCCAAATCATTCAAATTAGCAGACAGTTGGAGATTCGATGAGTTGTTGCCATGTATCACATCATCATCGTCTTCTGCCACAATGACATCCTAGGTCGTGTTGTGATTCACTTCTTGGACGACCTTCCAATGGAGTGGTCGTCTGGCAGGATCTTCAAGGTAGAAGACTTGTTTTGCTTGTGTTGCGAGAATGTAAGGTTGATCTTCAAACGCTGTGCTACATGCCCAAATTTGTGTCATGTTGTTTCTAGTGTTATAACGTTCGACTCTACCTCTTTTGACCAAGTCGAACCACTTAACTCGAAACAGCACAACTTTGAACAGGGTATACGCGAACTCCAGAATTTCTTCTAGATGACCATAATACATTTCTCCTTCCTTCTCGCCAGGAGAACAAATTCCGCTGTTCTGAGTTGTACGTTTTACATCGCGGCTGTGTACAACAAACTTCACACCGTTGACTACGCAAGAGTGAACTGAGGTTACGGTCGATAATGGTTTTCGGCTTATGTTTCATAAGCTTATTTTTTTTTTTTACTTATTTTGAAACTATTTAAGTTAAAAAGTTTCAAAATAAGCCATAAAAATAAAGCTTGTGAAACATAAGCCGAAAACCAAACAAACCATAAGCCCGTTATATAAGCAGAAACATAGTCAATCCACAAACTAATATATTAAAACTAGTATACAATTAACCAATATATTAAAACTAATATTTTTCAAAACCTTACAATTAACCAATATATTAAAACTAGTATACCATATATACTAACCAAACGCCAACTAACATTTAACCAATACTAACTTCACATTTTTAAAATGAATCTTAGTGTGCAAAGGGATCCTAATTAAACGCAATATCTACAACTAGTATACCATATATACTAACCAAACGCCAACTAACATTTAACCAAACGCAACCAAACAACTAACCAAACGCAATATCTACAACAACTAACCAAAGTCTAACATACCTAATATACTATACTAATATGTAAAAAATAATACGGATACGAAAAGAAACAACATACTGTCTTGGGCTCTCGACTGTGGTCTCGGGCACGGGCTGTGACCTCCGGTTGTGGTCTCGGGCTCTCGACTGTGGTCTTGGGCTCGGGCTATAATAAAAGAGAGCAATGTTTTATATCAAAAGTTTCAAAACTTGGTCTCGGCTGTTGTCGTCGACATGTCGTCGGGATACCAAAATTTAATAAAAAAAATAAAACGAGTTACATTACCTGCTGTCTTGGTTGTCTCGGCTCTCACCCTCGGCTCTGACTCTCGGCTCTCACCCTCGGCTCTGCTACTGTATTAAAAAAAAAAAATTATAACAAAAAGTAACAACAATTCTATTAACAAAACTAAATAACAATTTTATTAACAATTTTTAATAACAATTTTTAATAACAATTTTAATAACAATTAAAAAAAATTACCTGTGGTGCTCAGTGGGAAAAAAGGAGAAGAAAGAAGAAGGAAAGAATTAAACAAATGAGGGGTTGAGGAAAGAATTAAACATGGGAATAGGAGGAGGAGGAGGTGCACAGTGGTGCTCGTGTGGTGGAGCTGTGGTGGTGTTGTTGGGGAGGAGCTGTGGTGGTGGTGTTGGTATAATGTGGTATGTTGTTAGGGTGGAGGAGTGGTTGAGGTGGTGTTGTGTGGTCGTATAATAGCCGGAGGAGTGGTGGAGGTGGTGTGGTGGTGGTATAATCGCCGGAGAGAAAGTGCGATGGTTTAATTTTTTTGGGTATTGCGTTTTGTGAGAAATAATTGACCAGATCTGGTTTTGTATAGTTTTTTATCCCCGTCGACATGTCGACGGGAATATAAACGAAATTTTTTATGTTATTACTAATACCGTCGACATGTCGACGGTAATATCACACTATTTTGTCGTTTGCGTTTTGGCGGGGCGTATAAAATTTTCACGAAATTTTGGCGGTTTTATTCCCGTCGACATGTCGACGGGAAAATATCTTTTATTAAAAAAAATTTATAATAAATACTTTTATAAAATTACTTTATTATAAATACTTTTATAAAATTACTTTAATATAATTAAAAAAAATTATTTATTATAAATACTTTTATAAAATATTAAAAAATAAGTTTTATAAAATTAATAAACTAAATTAATTATATAATTGAAAAAAATTATTTATTATAAATACTTTTATAAAATTACTTTATTATAAATACTTTTATAAAATTACTTTAATATAATTAAAAAAAATTATTTATTATAAATACTTTTATAAAATATTAAAAAATAAGTTTTATAAAATTAATAAACTAAATTAATTATATAATTGAAAAAAATTATTTATTATAAATACTTTTATAAAATTAAAAAAATATATAAATTTAAAATTAATTACTTATATTATAATTAAAAAAAATCATTTATTAAAATATAAAATAAAATAATTAAAATATCACAAAATACTAAATCCCAACCATTATAAAATTAATAAATGAGTCGAGATGTTAAACGAACGAGTCGAGATGCAATGGTTATACATGAGATATTAAACGAATGAGTCGAGATGCAATGGTTATACATGAGATGTTAAACGAACGAGTCGAGATGCTATGGTTATACATGAGATGTTAAACGAACGAGTCGAGATGCAATGGTTATACATGATATGTAAAACGAACGAGTCGAGATGCAATGGTTAAACATGCGATGTTAAAACGAACGAGTCGAGATGCTATGGTTATATATGAGATGTTAAACGAACGAGTCGAGATGCAATGGTTATACATGAGATGTTAAACGAACGAGTCGAGATGCAATGGTTATACATGAGATGTTAAACGAACGAGTCGAGATGCAATGGTTATACATGAGATGTTAAACGAACGAGTCGAGATGCTATGGTTATACATGATATGTCTCATCTCACTATATCTCTCTCTCTACCTAACACCTTATCCTCACAATATAAACACACACACACACACACACATACTCATCTCACTATATCTCTCTCTATCAGTTTCTGTTTTCTGGCGACACCAGCATTTTCCGGCCGCCAGAATCTTTTTCTGGCCACCACCTTTTATCACCTCAACTTGTAGATCGGGCCACACCGGTCACGATTCAACCACTCAACCTCACAACCACAAACATACACTGTTATCATGGTGAAGAAGATGGCAGAATTTGAAGCTTTTCCTTGTCCTTGTGAACGAGGAGACGTGGTTCTGCGAGAATCGTGTAAACCTTACTCCCGTGGTAAACTATACTATGCGTGTCCTTTCTCGCAGGTGAACAATTACATATTTTTTCTTTAAATAATTTGGTTAGTTGTTAATAATAATAATTTTTACTCTTTAACAGCCTGGGACAGACGACCATGGATGTAATTTTTTTTTATGGAAGGAGGAACGACTCGCCAAAATGATGATCGGTTCTCTGGGAGCTTCAACATCAAGCGGTTCTGGATCTACTCCAAAAAGGTGCTCAAACTGTCATGAAAAAAATCTTAGAATAAACTTGCTGGAGGCACAAAAACAGGTGTTGGAGGCACAAAAACAGGTGTTAGAGACAAAATTAAGGGTGCTGGAGGCAAAACTTGACATGGCAACGTATCCCAACCACGACCACGCATGTCAGTCGGATGCAATACTCCGTGACCTTGTAGGTGACATGGATAAATTTCATATGTAGTACTGTTATCGTTGTTGTTGTTGTTGTTTGCTGTTGTTGTTGATGTTTTTGATGTTTAATAAAATGTTGTTGTTGTTTAATAAAATGTTGTTGTTGTGGAGCAATAATTAGAACTGAAGAAGCAATAATTATCAAACACAAAGGCAAACTGTTTATTTAAAACAAGCAAGAGTTCTTAACCACATGCATTTTCATACAGACTCAAACTAAACAACTCGACAACCAAACTAAACAACTAAACAACTCAAAAACCAAAGGAAACAACTCAAACTTAACAACTCGACAACCAAACGAAACAACTCAAACTAAACAACTCGACAACCAAACGAAACAACTCGACAACTAAAACAACATATCAAACGAAACAACCCGTTTATTTTTTTTTGCGGCTACTTCCCGCTTTACTCGAACTCACACCATCTTTTCCCTTCCTTGCTCTCATTTCCTTGATATGTGCAAACGTAGCTTCAAGATTTGTGATCCTATTTCCCAGATTATCAAATTTTGTTTCCAACGTACTTTCAGCTTCGTCGTCACCTCCAACAGCAAGAACTTGAGCTTCAGCAGCAGCTTGAGCTTCAGCAGCATCTAGCTCGTCCATGTACTCTTTGTAGTACGGCTTTTTCCTACACCATTCGATAATCTTGTCTCTCATCCACAGTTCAGCATCCTTAAAATCACCATATTCCTCATAAACTGCATGACCAAAAGTTAACATAATTTCATTAAAGAGGAGCTCGTGTGACAAGATTTTTGAGTACTTCTCTTCAACTGTGCAACCACGCCAAGTCATGTGTGTCTTGTAAAAATTGACGATTGAATTATTTGTGAGATGTGTAAAATGAGACGGAAATAATTTTGTGAAAATGTATATATTGGTAAAAAAATGAGACGGGAATGTATTTGTGAGGATATATATAGCCTGATTTTTGAAGATATATTCCCGTCGACATGTCGACGGGAACAAGAAAGCGGGAAAATATCCCGCCCAATATTTTACCCATTTAGTAAAAACGTTTATAATTAGTAATATACTCCCGTCGACATGTCGACGGGAATCTTAAAACATAATAATTATTATGCTTAATCACACGTTAACTACGAGATAAAACGTTATTAATATATTCCCGTCAACATGTCGACGGGAAAATATTAGCGGGTAAATTTCGCGCCCAACTTTGGTGAATTATTGAGGCTAAAAAAATATTCTAAAATGGTCCCGTCGACATGTCGACGGGAAAATACGATTATGAAAAATTCAACGCAGTTGGGCTCGGTCAAGCGTTTTTTTTGTCGTTTTGTGCATTATGCCGTCGACATAATGTCGACGGGAAAACCCTCGACGCCTGTTCTCCTGATCCTTGTAGTGTATGAATGGTGTTCTGAATCTCTATCGGAAAATATCTAACATCATATCATATGATATGATGTTTAGAACTTCACATGAATTATAATGTTAAAAACTCATTATATAAGTCCGATGTAAATATTTGCATATATGAAATGCCTAAAGGATATTAGTGTCACGAACATCGTAAACACATGTGCTAAAAACTTCTTGGTCCAGGAATTATGTGCTTAAGTTTCAGTTTAAAAACTTATAATGCATGCTTTTTCGCAGGTAAATATATCAATCAGTCGGTAGTTTGGAAGTTGAAATCAATCAAAACTCAATAATAATGAAGCGTCTTTGTCTATAAATGTACAATCAAGTTGTTAGAGTAGTCGATCTCTTAATTAACCTTGAGTCTCATCTGCAACTAATCCACATTAGCATTTTCATGGCCAAAAATAGTTGCGAGTTAAAAACCATAAAAGACCACATATATGAATTGATTGAAGCTTTGCATGTTCAGTAAACTCTACTTTGATGGCTAAAAAGTATACACATTCTATATCTTTTGACTTCTCATATGCATGACGATGATGTATGTCCACACTAGATGAGCTCATGAGCTTATGTCTAACAACTCAATCTGCATCTGAATAGGCAATTCATTCTGAAACAAGTCAAAGACAGATATCTTTTTTAGGCAACTCGTAAATTCGTTATTTGCCCATATTAATGATTCATATCTTATCTTATGTTATCTTAATATATGTACAATGGCAAGTTCTTTAAACTTGTATCTATCCTAAAAATTTATATTATTACATCTTCAAATAAATATGTAACTTTGACACCGATCACAAGAAACAAATGTATTTTTATACATACACGTCACTACAACAGTAACTATAACAAGTGGGAAGGCGCCCGCTGCGTTGCAGCGGGAATTTTCGAGAATTTTTTGCGATAATCATTTATGAATAATGTTTGGGCGGGGCTTCTCGTTATAAGATCGTGATATGTTTTTTGCTGACACTATTTGTAGTTGTCGTACGACGTTTGTTTTGAAATGAATGTTGTATCAGCAACCAGTGTATTGCGGCGGGGCTAATTTTGACCCTTATAGTTTTAAAAAGTCGGGATAATTTTTAAAGTTATTTGATAGGTTAAGGGTGCATTTTGAAAGCTCTTTTATTTAATCTTCAACATTTTTTATAAAAGTGTACGTACGTCAAAAGTATATCAATATTGTGTCTTCGAGGCAGAGTGAAAAAAAGCGCTATCTTTTTTGTTTAAACGTTTTTGTGTATGTAAAGCTAACACAAATTTTAAACTTATTTGATAGATTAAGGGTTCATTTTGAAAATTTATTCATTTAAAAACAGTAATATATATATATATATATATATATATATATATATATATTAAATTTAAACATTTTTTATTAAATCGTACGTATGTCAAAAGCATATCAATATTGGGCTCATTTTGTACGTTATCGAGAGACCTTTTTGCTGGTATTTTTTTTTTTTTTTTGTTTAAGTAGTCGCGAGATATATGTTAGATACTCGGTAAATAAAGTTTGTTGTATAAAAAAATCGTAAATAGTAAGAAGTTAAAGGTGTGATTTGTTTTTTTTTTCTTTTACTTCTCGAATGTTTTGCTCAGGATGGACTTTTCTTCTTTATCTGTTTTGTATTTTAGCGTCAACTTTTGGTATATTTTTTTGAAAGGTTCAACTTTTGGTATATGGGATTGGAATGTGATTTATAAATGATAATTTTTATGACATGTATTTAGATGAGATACTGCATTATTTAAGAGGATAAAGTACAATACTATACTATATTACTATGTACAATTTCGACGAGTTTAAATCACATCAAACAACTCGTATGATAAGATATTTCATAAATATTGCCCTGAACTATATATGGAACAAACTCTTAAAGAACATTACGTACCTTCCATTCAATCACTGACAACAAAAGTTTGGCAAACGTAGCAAAACAGAAAATTAGTACTCTTTTAAAGTGAGAACTGTAGAATTGTAATGTTTCTTGTGTATTCCATAATGACAAACCGGTACATATAATGAGTAAACCCTAGTAAGTGACTTGGGCTGTAGCCCGTATAAGTACATCAGGCCATAATAGACCAATAATAACATATAACTAACACTCTCCCGCAGTTAGAGCGGGAGGACACCGAACACTCAAACTGGCACGAAACTCTTCGAACAGAGCTGAAGGTAATCCTTCGGTAAAAATATCTGCATACTGATAACGTGACGGTACATGAAGCACTCTAACCTGACCAGCAGCCACCAAATCCCGGACAAAATGAATATCAATCTTTATATGCTTCGTACGTTAATGCTGGACCGGATTATAAGATAAGTAAACAGCACTAACATTATCACAGTAGACTAGCGTAGCAGAAGACAAAGGTGTGTGCAATTCTCGTAAAAGGTTCCGCAACCAACAAGTCTCAGCAACAACATTGGCAACCCCACGATACTCTGTCACAGCACTGGAACGAGAAATCGTTGGTTGACGCTTAGAGGACCAAGAGAGGAGATTGTTACCAAAAAAAACACAATAGCCAGAAGTCGATCTCCGAGTAGTAGGGCAGCCAGCCCAATCAGCATCAGAATAAGCAACCAAAGAAGAAATGGAGGAGGAAAACAACTGCAAACCATAGTCTAATGTACCTCGAACATACCTCAATATCCGCTTAAGAGCCGAGAAGTGAGGCTCCCGAGGATCATGCATGTAAAGACAAACCTACTGCACCGCATAAGAAATATCAGGTCTAGTAAATGTAAGATACTGCAAAGAACCAGCAAGACTCCGATATAAAGTGGGATCAGAAACCGGATCACCATCATCACCCAATTTAGACTCAGTGTCAACAGGAGTCCGAGAAGGGTTACAACCAACCATATGTGCACGTTCCAAGATCTCCATAGCATACTTACGCTGTGACAAAAACATCCCTGAAGAGTCACGCGTAACTGAAACACCCAAGAAGTAATTAAGAGCACCCAAATCTGTCATAGCAAACTCCTTATATAAAGAAGCAATAATCTGATGTAATAAACCATCAGACGAAGCAGTGAGCACAATATCATCCACATAGAGTAACAAAAATGCAGTATCATCCCCCTGTCTGTAAATAAATAAAGAGGAGTCACAACGACTAGGAAAAAAGCCAATAGTAGTGATGTAATTAGCAAAGCACTGAAACCATGCTCGAGGAGCTTGCTTAAGACCATACAGCAAACGCTGCAATAAACATACATAATCAGGATGAACAGGATCACGAAATCCAGGTGGCTGATACATATAAACTGTTTCAGCCAAATCCCCTTGTAAAAAAGCATTCTTGACATCCAGCTGATGAATCGGCCAATGTCGAGAAATAGCTAAACTAAGAACTGTCCGAATAGTGCTGGGTTTAACAACTGGGCTAAAAGTCTCATCAACATCAACACCCTCTATCTGATTACTACCATTAGCCACAAGACGTGCCTTGTAACGACTAAGAGTGCCATCTGCTAAATACTTGTGACGAAACAGCCACATACTACGAATAACATTTACATCGGGGGGTTTTGGTACTAGAGTCCAAGTTTTGTTTTTAATTAGTGCATCATATTCATCACACATAGCATTTTGCCAATTAGGATCACGAAACGCATCACTAGGAGACCTAGGTAAAGGAGAAATGGTAGACACATGACCAGCATAATGGGGATTAGGACGAGTAGTCCCGACACGAGAACGGGTGACCATAGGGTGAACCGAAACCGGGTTCGAGTTAACAGGTGGAGGCAGCGAATCATGGTGAATATCCTGAAAAGGGACAGGTGAGATTTGGTTTGCATCGGGCAAAGATAAAGGACTATCACCAATAGTTTGGGATTGGGCAGAAGGGAGTGGGGTATTGGGCTCAGGATGCGGTACAGGTGAAGGAGTGGATTCAGTTTGTTGTAAAGGTGAAGAATGGGGCGCAGCGTTTTGAGAGGGAGGAATAGGGCTGACAGGTCCAATAGTTGAGGTAGTGGGAAGTTGGGAACAGTAGGAGACATGTTGATGATGTTAGAAATGACATTAGAGGGGGTGTCCAAGAAATCATATGAGGGACTCACGGTTGGTGTCATGGAGCCAAAGGGAAAAACTGTTTCATCAAAAGTGACATGGCGGGAAATAATTATTTTAGTGGTGTTAAGATCGAGACAACGATAGCCACGATGATTGGTGGCATGGCCTAAATAAATAGCGGGTGTAGCATTGGCTCCAAGTTTGTGATTAGTGTCAAGGTGAGGATAACAAAGACATCCAAAGACACGTAAAAGACTGTAATCAGGTGTCGTGCCAAAAATACGGGTAAAAGGGATTTCATTATTGATGGCACGGGAGGGCAAAATATTTAGTAAGAGACTTGCCATATTAAGAGCTTCGACCCAATAATTAGGAGGTAAGTGGGCTTGAAACAATAAGGTGCGAATAAGGTTATTAAGGGTGCGTATCATTCTCTCAGATTTGCCATTTTGTTGTGAGGTGCGTGGACAAGAAAAACAAAATTGAATTCCATTGTCAGCAAATAATTTGTGAAAGGCGTGGTTATCAAATTCACCACCATGGTCACACTGAAAAGACTTTATATCACGATTAAATTGAGTACGAACAAGATTACGAAATAACAAAAATTTGGACATAACATCAGATTTAGTAATTAAGGGATAAACCCAAACATATTGCGAATAATGATCCAAAAATAACACATAATATTTGAAACCAGACAAACTCGGTACAAGGGATGTCCACAAGTCCGAGTGAACAAGATAAAAAACAGACGCAACAGAAGTAGTAGAACGAATAAATGGAAGTTGCACGTGTTTGCCAAGCTGGCAGGCATGACAAAGCACGGGAGACTTTTCCATATTACACGAAATAGAATTATTGGAAATAACACGACGGAGCACTTCACTTCCTGGATGCCCAAGACGCTGATGCCACGTATACTGACTAGTGAGATAAACTTGAGGAATAGGAGAAGGTGACGTGACCGGGTAAAGATCTCCAGTGCTATCATAGCGAAGAAGCACCCAACGAGTCTGAAAGTCCTTGACAGAAAAACCAAAGGGATCAAATTCAACAGTGCAATAATTATCATGAACAAATTGACGGACAGAAATTAGATTTTTAACAATATTAGGAGTAATGAGAACATTATTTAAATGAAGGGGACGAAAAGGCGTAGTCAAAATACTATGTCCAGAGTTGGGTACGGGAATAGAATGCCCGTCACCAACCGCAACAGATGAATAAACACACGAATTAAACACATCACTAAGACTAGTAACTGATTAGCCCTAAACGGTCAACTTAAATCGACCAATGTGAGTGGTCAACAAGGTCAAACTGCCTAGAGTCAATACTCCGCGGAATATACTGTTTCCCCGAGTCGTTATGTCCCGACGAGGTGGACAAGAAAGGGTTTTGTGATTGGTTAAACTAAGGAATATACAAGAAAATAGCTTAAATAAGCTATATGAGCGAGACTAGAAATTTAGAAAAACCAGAAACATTTTAAACCTAAAAACGTGTACGTTCAATTTAAATTTACGCGAACGTACAAAATAAAAAGTGAAAACTGAAATTTGAAAACCCTCAGGGGGTGAAAATGACTTTTTTACAAACCTAAGGATAAAAGAAAATTTTTAGAAAATTAAAATGAATTTTTATACTAATTAATTATTTATTATTAATTAATTACTAATTAATACTAATTGTTAATATTTAAATAACTTAAATACAATATAATATTAATTTAATACTAGAAAAATAAAAATTAAATTTCTAAAATTATGAAATAACTAAAAACAAATTTTAAAATTAAAAATATATCTTTTTGTCTTTTTGTAGATTTTATATTAATTAATTACTAATTTAATTAATTAAACTATCTAAACTATTTTTAAATTACTAATAATATTAAAAGTGACTAGAAAATTATAGAAAAATTTATAAATCTAATTAAATATCACAGGAATCCTAAAAAATTATAAAAAGTTTGTTTTATATGTTTTTACACTATTTTACTAATTATTATATTAAATATTAATTAATTACTAATTAAACTAATTAAATTATAAAAACTAGAAGATGAATAGTAACAATTACAAGAAAATTTATAAAATTATTTTATAACTTATATAAGCTAGGAAAAATATAAAAACTAGGGTTTACTTTATAAAAACTAATTTTGCTATTTAATACTTAATTATTAATTAATTATTAATAAAACTAATATTAAATCTAATAGTTACTAAATGATAAAATAAAAATCTGAGAAAATTACTAAAATTACTTTAACATAAAAGGGAATTAAGAAAAATATAAAAATGCAAAGTGCTTAATAAAAATCTAAAAAGGAAAATTAAAAAGATAAATAATGTTAAATAGAAACTATCACTTATAATTAAAATTGGTTTTTCTGGATTTTTCTTTTACAAAATCATTTTATACCTAAAAACATTAAACTTTTGTAAAAACAACTTTTTTAGATATAAAAAATAAGCACAATGGAAGCTTAAAAGCATGACGGTTGACTTTTGGTCAAACTGTCTTGAATAAGCTTCAAATAAGCTCTAAACTGGGTGGATTAAGGTTCAAATAAGTTAATTGATCATGAATAACCAAGAATTCAGCCAATAAACTCACAGAATAAGCAAATAAGCCAAAATAAGCACTTGGCTTTACCAAATTCAACTCAGATATGGGACAAACTATTAGGGAGGTTCTAGGTTCAAACCTTGAAGGTGGCCAGGAGGGGGGGGGGTTCAAAGAACCAAGAATTGGGTAATGGGACCCACTGAGGTGGCCAGGATGAACCACCAAAGGTGGTGGTGTAGATGGTGATCTGCTGATGCAGGGGAGAACACTCCCTCTGCAGGTGTGTTTGATCAGGTGTGGGACCCACTAGAAAAATCCTAAAAATGAAGTGACTATGGAGTTTTGTAGTTTAGCTGGGGGACTATCAATCCTGAGAATTTCAAGACCTGAATCTAAGTACAAAAATCTAAATAATTCTTGCCATTTTTGACTTTTTTCCTAATGTGCAATTTTGACTTTTGTGAAAAACTTGATATTTTGACTTTTATGAGATTCTAACTAATCCTACTGAACATATAAGTTGTATTAAGCTACAATTTACCTAGATTAAGCTAGAGCTACCATGGATGAGCTAAAATCAAGGTCTATGGGTTCTAATTCCCTCACAGTGGACAAACAAATGGATCAAAGGGTCTTTTTTGACTTTATATGCTAAAGGTACAATTTATATGGTATACCTAACTCTATTCTGACCTAAGAAGACTACTTGTACAAAGAAACAAACCAAATGACAGTTGCCACAGCTTGAACCAAGCAGAACCAAACACCCCTTAAGTTGACTGTTGTGGTGATTTAAGGGGGCAAATGCAACAACTAACCTATGAAACTAATTCTAAACCTTGCATTAACCTAAGATTAGTATAAATAGACAGAAATCAACAACTAAGAACAATTATAACAACTGATCACACAATAAGAGAATTCACACCAAAACTGATTTGGAGACTTACATGGATCTTTGTGCTCAAAATAGAGATTGAAACACCTAATCTTGTCCTGCTATCTCCCTGAGAACCTAAACCATGGCATTCATCATCTCCTTCCTTCTTCTATCCTTCTTTTTAATTTTCTACTTATTTTTATTGTATTTTTGGTATTTTTCAAATTTTAAGCTAACACTAATTTAACTTCTCTGTAAACCTTTAAAAACTTATTAATAAGCTAAGATAAGCTCAAAGGAACAGAGATTACCATAATTAAACAACTTATAATCTAAAATGGAATTTTCAAATTAAAACTTCAAATATTAAACTAGAACTGAATAATGGAAATTAAAGTGATACAGAGTTTTTTTATTACACTAATCCAACTGATTACAAGCTTCTTAAACTGAAAAGAACAACTAAAGAGTAAAATTATACTAATTCGACATTATTTAAAATTAAGCTAAACTAACTACTACTCTAATGCCCTTCTTTCTTCTTTTTCCTTGATTTTTATAGACCCTGGGTGTATTCTCTGCTTTTCCCACTTTCTTTGTGAACCATTGGATGGTTTTTGAGCAATCCTAGCCCTTAATTGGGTTTTGGCGGGAAAAGGCACTTGGGAGGGTTTTAGTGGGTTTGGTGAGTTAGGTTGGAGTATTAATTGAAGGGGAGGGTTGTAGGGGACAGGAGTGGAGGATGGTGAGTGTTTTGTGGAGAGGAGGGGGGAGATGGAGGAGACAGTGAAGCAGGAAACAAGGGGAGAGGGGAGGTGAACAGTGGTCGTTTGACCACTTGTTTGACCCTGGTGATATTTGAAATGGGGTGAAAAGGGGTTGGGCCTGGGAATTGGGCTTGGGGTAGGATTTGGTTTGGATTGGGATTTTGGGTTTAATATAAAAGGGTTAGTTTGGTTTATAGTATTTCACAAGGACCATTTTTGTAACTTGGCTGAAAATGGGGGACTGAAATTGTACTTTCCCCAAAGTTATTAAAAGGGGAATTTCCTGCCATATATGAAAATGGGGGACTGAAATTGTACTTTCCCCAAAGTTATTTCACAAGGACCATTTTTGTAACTTGGCTGAAAATGGGGGACCATTTTTCACTTTTGGTCCTTCAGGGACTAAAAATGACAAATATTGAAACTTGAAGGACTAAAATGTAATTTTCTCAAACTTTTTTATCCAAGGACCAATGTTACCCATTTGTGATTTCCCAAGGACCAAAATTGACTTTTCTTTCAAAAATATCCCACCAGGGACCAAATCTGACAAAATTGAAACTCCAGGGACCAAACTTGTAAATTTTCAAAACTTTTCACCCAAAGTCCATTTTTACAACTTTTGATTTTTGAAGGACTTTGGTTGACTTTTCTTTCAAAATAAAAGCTCAGTGACTAATTTTGTCAATTTTTGAAAGTTGGGGGACTGAAACTGCCAATTATGCAAACTTTGTACGTTTTTCATTTGTTTTTACTCATTTTGCATCTAAAACATATAAAACACAATTTTGGAATATTTTTAGTATTTTGATGCATTATTGAGTGTTTTTGTATGTTTTTGCAGTTCAGATTGACCAAAAATGATGAGTGTTTGAGCACTCATCAGTAACCGAATCATTAAGATGAGAAGTGGCACCTATATCCATATTCCAGTTGCCGGTTGTGGGGTCCTGAAGTGTCCCAACTGTAAATGCATGTGGCAGTAAAGTAGCTTGACCCGGTAGCGGACCCGCAACAGACCCGACCCCTTGCTGACTTGGTTGACCTGTAGCCACTTGCTGACCCAACAAGCTGGGGGGCTGACCCAACAAGCTGGGCTGACCTGCATGTATAAATGGATGGGCCGTAGAGCTAGGTGACACAGCCTGGCCCATTGATCCTGGTGAAACAGAGAAGCCCGGTGGGCTGTTAGTTTTGGCATAGCCTGGACTTGGTACATACGTGGTGTGAAGAGCCATAAGTTATGTACGAGCAACAGTGGTCCCAACATTGGTACCATTCATATTTAATTTAGCCAACAAAGTCTGTAAAGTGATAACATCCTGTGGTGTTAAACCAGTGGTCCCAACATTATTCCCAACATTTGTAACAGTACGAGCAGTAGAATTTGGCAAGCCATGCACCCCATTATGCAAGAATTTGCAATTCACACCAAACCTACACGATCCTTTACTGAAATTTAAACAAGGTCTATGAACCTTGTCCATAGGAGCATTCGAACGCCCTTTAGTAGAACCTTGGTTTGCTAATAACACCATAGGTGATGAAGAAGTAGAGTCAACATAAGAAGCCTGAGCCTTCGACTTCAATCGCAGCTCCGCCGTAGTGAGCATGGACCGAACCGTCTTAAGGTCCGGGAAGGGTTCGCGATGAATGATAATGTCAGCCACATGAGTGTACTGATCCGGTAAACCATCGAGAGCAATATTAACAATATCATCATCGTTAAGAGGGGACCCAAGACTAGCAAGAACAGTCGCGATGGACTCGATCTTAAGAAAGTAAGCATCTATGCGCAAATCCCCGAGCTTCATCATGCGCAATTCCGCCTTTAACGCAATGGACCGTGATCTCTTATTATCAGTGAAGATCAAAGCCAGCTTATCCCAAGCCTCTTTAGCTGTTTTAGGGTTTTCAACAACAAGCCTCTGTTGAAGGTTCTTTGACAAGGTAGTAAAGATCCAGGTTAAGATGATAGTGTCGATGGTTAGCCACTCCTCAGTTGGAGTTGGCGGGGTACTAGAAGCAGCTTCATCACTTTTGGCAGGGATGAGATGATCCAAAATATGGTAACCGCGACATAGGTTTTGAAAGAAGTATGTCCAAGATGAATAGTTCATCTCATCCACATCCAAAAGGACTGGAACACGAGAGGTGAGGTTGTTGATTGTGGAGAGTTTATCAGAAAAAGAATAACAGGGAGAGGGGGTGTAGCATCGCCAGTCATTGTAAAGTTAGAAGGTTTAGTTAAGTATAACTTTGAGGAAGGAAGATGAGAGAAGAAGGTAGGATTTATAAGGTTCAGTGGAGAATAACTTTGAGGAAGGAAGATGGGAGAAGAAGTTAGGGTTTATAGGATCGTTTATTTTCTGGTGACTGATACCATGTAGAACGGTAATGTTTCTTGTGTATTCCATAATGACAAACCGGTACATATAATGAGTAAACCCTAGTAAGTGACTTTGGTTGTAGCCCGTACAAGTACATCAAGCCATAATAGACCAATAATAACATATAACTAACATTACTCCTCCAATTACATGACTCAAGAATCCTTATAATCCATGCACTTTTAAATCATCATCTTGCTAAATAAAAACGTCTTTGAATCTTATTTGCTCATATCTCTAACAACCAAACGGAGCATTATAGGGGCTAGGTCCCCCTCCTTACAAAACGTCTTTGAATCTTAATTGCTCGTATCTCTAACAACAAGGGACGAAACATTATAGGGGCTAGATGGGGTGGTCCGCCTCTAAAAATCTCTAATAACCAGGGACGGAGCATTATAAGCCTCCCCCCCCCCCCCCCCCACACACAAAATAATTATAATAATAATGATAATAAATAGATAAATAGATGTCCATATGTAATTTTCAAAGTAGCTTATGTATAAACATACTCATGTAAGAAGAAATATATAGTTTAGCCCCTCCAAGATTATACAACTTCATTTTGGCCCCTCAAACAAATTAGTACAAGCTCCATCACTGCTAACAACATAAGATACTAATGAATAACATTTACCAAAATATAAATTACTACTCTTAAACATTTTTTTTCAACTTAAAATCTGAATATGTGATGAGGATGCTAAATTATAAACCATGTGTGCATGAACCAGGGTGGTAAACGGTGGTCCAAACCACTATATCTTATCAATAGATAAAAACGTTACGTGTACATAATATTCGAGCAAGATTAGAGATCAAGTATTTGGCGCAAGCTTGATTTGCTAGGTCATTAGGATTTTTAATGTGTTTATATCTATAACTATTATATCAATAAAACATAACATCAATCGAGAATTCAATGTTCAACATGGCATAACAGCGGATATGATCCACATACCTAGTTGGCCGTCATGAGCTCTCTATGCCACCTCGCCAATCATAGCCGCCACTATTATCCATTCTGGAAATAGAAAAAAATGCACATCACTATTTTGACCATAACTCTCAAACCATTAGGAGTTCACCGACGTGTCGGCGTGATTGGCTTCGTAGTTGTAGCCATTAGGATGCGTCGTCACACGCTGAAACGAGCCACCAACCTTTGAAAATAATTGGTTCACTAGTTTGCTTATAACTCTTAAGCCGCTTAGAATTAGATACGGCAGTCAGCGGCATTGGATTCGTAATTACATTATGAATAAAATGATACCGGAATTGCCACCACATGTTGGACGTGTCGCCATGCTGCGTTATAAGTTTCAATAGTCGGCAAAAAGAACAATCTTTCGTATTACATTTATCCGATGCTTCTGTGTTATTAAAGTCTTCATTCTTTATCAAGATAACTATCTTTTATGTTTTTTCATTAGTTTTATGTTTTGTTGATTCAATATTTATAAACACAAAATCATAGAAACTATAATGACCTAATCCACTAATTTAACAGAATTAACATGATGTTGTTTAATATGTAAAGAAGAAAGTGAATATGGGCTTGTCTCACATTTAAGTTTACATGTGAATCTTCTATAACTACATCGTTATAATAATGAGAGAATTTTACAACCCCTCTATGCAGTGTACCTAATCGTTGTAGTGTAATATGAGTAAGTACCGGGAGTTGATCGAACACATAAGGAATAGCGAGGTAGGCTCGAGATGTGGAAGCAAGTGAACTAAGGAAAATGAAATACTTAATGGCATTTTTAATGTATAAATGAAAGCAACTAAAACAATGGATCAAGTGGGCTTTATGATCCCACTTGTTGTATCGGGACGCATCTCAAAGCAAATTCTATGTTTGAAATGGCTACTGACGTATACTTAACATATGAAACATATTAGCATTTATATTAAATGCTATGAAGTAAGGCGCACTAATATTTTTGAGTGTAAGGTATGCTACTCATGCAGTTTCTAGTTTAAGAATCAAAATCAATTCAGAAGATTAAACTAAATCTCCCAAGAAGTTTTAATATTACTGGCTTAATAGAACTATAAAACTTTATCTAAAGAAAGCAAGAATTTAGAAGTTTGACTAATATTTGACAAAACTAAGCAAAGGTAGAATCAAAATGATTTCCTCTACACTTGAGATTTTACCCCTGCACTTGAGATGTGAAAAAGAAACAACAAGACATTGATATCCCTTCCCACCCCACAAACAGACACACACTTAAGATGTACCTTTTCCCCAATATACCATTAGATTAAGCGAACATGTTAAAATCAACAAGACAGAAAAACTAGAACTCTTATGTTATTGCTCGGAATAAAAATAGGTGTAGATATATGTGTCTTGGATTCCTGTTGATGATCTATCTTCATGCTCGTGCTCTTCAAAAAACTTCTAGCATAACACCACTCAAAGCAAAAACCAACATACATCATATTGCGAGAAAGGAACAAATGCCTTAGATAGTACATCCACAACAAAAGAAATCAAAGTATAAAAATAAATGTATTGCATGGAAAGATTGGTAAGTCGGGTAAAATAGTACCATCGACAACATTATTTTAGTCACATGCCTTCAAAATGTTAGTCCTTTCTTTTAATTGCAACATAACATCTATAAAGTTTGGCTCACTTTAATACTGTATATGTTATTTCACAACATACACTTGAGCCTTTCTATTGCTAAACCAAGTATAGTTTAAGATTCAACAGTGATTTAATTTAATTCATTAGTAAAAAGCAATTACACTACTATGCTTATATATTAGTGACAAATTTTTGATGGTTTTAAGTGGTTTTGCAATAAGCTTACATGTTAGACAACTTGATATTAACTTTCCTAGCATGTATGGTCTCACATTTAAGTTTACATGTAAAACATTTCACAACTACATTGTTTTAAAAAGAAAAACACCATTATTTATGCAAGTTTTGAACCGTCAATCATTAATTAAACTAACTGTTAAATCTTTTTGGGTAAAGGGCTTTCACCAAGAAAAATATATTACTCTGAAAAACAGTTAAGTACAATGGAATGTGGCTAAAACACAACATTAACCTCAAACAACCGATTGAACAACCACTAAAGCATTCATGACAGGCCGTAAATGATCCAACTAGTTACACATAATTAGAACACCAAAAGAACCATGCATAAATGAAGACATATCAACCTTTATGCTAACCAAATGAAAAACAACATAACCAAGTCAAATGTCATGGATAGTAGCAACCTTTAATTGGACTGCAGTTAGACCACAATCATCAAAGTAATCATCATCATAATCATTGTAGTCATATGTACCATCTTTCCATTACTCCAAAAGACTCATGTCGTTCCCTCCACTACCGAAATAATTAGTTACGTTATGATATTCCATAAATTCATCTTTGTCACTATCAATAACAACTACATTACCCACCTTGGAGAATAGGTTACCCACCTTGGTTGAAGAAGAATCAACGTTTTTTAGAGGTTTACCATCACCATCCACAAGAGTAGCTTTCCCCTCAACAATTAGCTTTTCAAGCTTCCCAATTTTATCAACAATAGAAGTAGTACTAGTGCTACCATATGGGTCGTCTCCATAACTCTCCCTCTAACTTTTGAATAAACTCTTCTTCCCACCACCTCCATTTTTACCCTTAGAGGAACTAGCAATAGCAGGTATATCAGATGCTAAAAAATTAGCCATATCGTTTTGGTAATCAAGAACCTCATCATCACTTTCTTCTTCATCCACCTTAGTTTCCATATTACTACCAAACTCCAAATCAGCCCTAACCTTAAGAGAAACACTTGTTGCACAAGGAATACCATTATCATTAGTATCTCCCATATCAAGAGCATCAAATGGATTCAATGTAGCAATATTCATCCCACTACTTGCCTCTTTAGTGATTTTCTCCTTAGTAGCATCCGGCTTCTTCGAGACAGGTACATACTTCTGCTTAGATTTTGAAGGGCTAAATTTAGCCCCTTTACCTACATCAATACCACGTTTCTGAGGCATTTGAACTCCAACCTTCTTTCCTTTATCATTACGATTCCTTGCCTCAGTGAAACTATCATCATTCTTATCCAAAGTAGTAGAAGCTTCAGAAGACATGGCTGCCACAATAGTACTACTACGAACAACCTCCTTAGCCTGATTTGGGCATTCAATCAAAGCATGTACAAATGTTTTACATTCACCACACTGAGGAGGTTTCCATTCATATTCGACATTAATAATTTCAGTAGTAAAACCACTACCTTCTACATTTGGAATTGCCACTGTAACCTTGCTTTTTAGTTCTAAATTCGTGTTTAGTTCAACTAAAGCACGAGCAAAACTAATACGGCCCCAAGACTCGACACACATAGACCTTGTAAAAGAATTTAACATAATAGGTTTCCCTACTTGCGTAGCAATCAAGTTCAAACCATCCTCAGAATAAGCAACCAAAGAAACCTTATGCATTTTGGTTCAAACCGGCACCTTGTTACTTCGTTCCTATTAAGGGATAAAGTGGGAGTCCATTTCTTTAGAATAATAGGCGAGTTATGAATAATCCAAGGAACTCGTTCCAGAACACGATCCACACCCTCGGTAGCAAACTTAAAAAAAAAAAAAAAAAAAAAAACATCACCATTTTTCATCAGCTTTTGCAAGCCAAATATTCCCCATGTATTAGTAACATAATTCTGAACTAAAGGAAAAGCAATGGTCTTACCAAAAAAGTAACCAACAAGTGTGTTATCATACCGACTTAAAACCTTCTTCATAGCAGCCATAGGCAACATTGTGTCATGATTATCCACACGATCCTCATTAACCCATGCTCTAAAATTAACTTTCGGAACCATACGAGTAGCATTAAGACATTGGCAAAAGAAATAGGAGAATCTACCTTAGGAATCGATCCCGTACCCACGTGCTTATTAGATTTAACACTACCATCATTAGTAGCTTTATCATTTGTCGAAGTAGAAACATCCTTTGGATCCGTATTATCCGTACCAACACACGTCACATCAATATGTTGAGAATCAGATTGCACCGTATGCATATACTCCAAATCAGAAACTGGATCATCCGGAGCATCCATAGGGAACAAACCAGGTGATTCAACGATCTTGTTAGGTCGGCCAAACTAGAAGATGATCCCATACTCGTTTAAGCAGTTCCACCCAACGTGTTTCCAATAGATTTATCACTTCCACCCAACGACGGTTTACCATTCCTATTCGAAGATTTTCCCTCCTTATTCTCAAAGTTACCATCAGTTTTAGCAGCATTAGAAGCATCATTTTTTTTAAAAACATTTCTCCATCTCTCAAATAATCACGAACACCACAAAGACCGATCGAAAACAAGCAAGTAGGAACAAACAACATGCAGCAATTATCAGTCGACAAAGAAGAAAGCCCTAACTAAAAGTTAGGGTTTTAACACATTATGATTTAATAAACTAACCCCTCATCATGTTTAGATCGTACCATGGATATAAAAATCGATTTAAACAAGCTCTAACACCGATTAAGATAGACAAGGAATGTTAAATCGACCTAATATAATAAACAGAATAGTTGGTGCGATCAAGAAAACCAAAGTCGGTTCAAACCCTAAAAAACGATAACATAAAACCTGCAAAAATCAGCGAATCTAACAATAAATCTGATCAAGAAACTAATTAACACGAATGTTAATTACTAACTATTATAGATCGATGTAGGAAACATAAAGATTTAGGCAGATTTAGTGAAGAAAGCGATTAGAGAAAGTATAGTGTAGGAGTCGCCAGAGAGAAATCGTGTATTGTTGTTCAACTAAACATTAAATCAAAATCAATATTTTTATTTTTTGAGAGGATTATTTTCGTGTATAATTTAAATTGGGTTATCAAGTTTCTTTTAAGAATGAAAGTGAAGTAATTAGATAAAAAAAAATTGTGTATTTTGCTTTTAAAACTTTCACCCCACTTGTGGGGTGAAAGTCAATTTTTTTTTGTTTTTTTTTTGTTTTTTTTTCATTTCCTTCAAATTATTTTCTTGAAAACACAGAGTTAATACAAATAGTGCAACGTTAAATTGTTCGAATTACGTACGTTGAACCTCCGACACCATGTTTGACCCTTATTTTTCTTATGCATTTTATGTGTTGGTGATTATTAGATAACCTAAACAATCAAATAATAATCCAGCTTTTTTGTTTTTGAATAAAATAATCATAAGGTTTAAGCATTTAAATACCTCTAGCGGCATTCTTCATCTTTGGCACTTTCAACTTTGATAAAGTTTCTATATTCTACATTGCTTTATCGGTCGAGAATATAAAATATGACATTCTCCGACAACTTTTTATTTATTTTTTAAAATACAAATTAAGGAGTTACATTAAGATATTGTATTGATGTTGAGTCGTTAACGAGTCATAATGTTATGAAAGTGCTCATACATCGCCATTGCTTTTTTGTTTGGTCCACAAAGGTTTATGAAATGTGTACGTTTAGATTGATTGATTCAAATGGATTCCCACCCTAGCTATATATATAACGCCTCGTTGACTCTACTTTCACCTAATTTCTATTTCGATATCCTTCCTTACATCATAGTGTTGCGACATATCAAAAAACTATCAACTTTTCATATCTTGAGGTTGATGTACGTCTTGATCATGCCAATCTTCTTACTATTTTAAGACAGTCACTTCAGTGTCATGCAATCTTGATAAACTTGCCTTCAAATGTATTCCCTAATTTTCCATTTATATTTGTCAGACTGTTAAAGCTAAATCGTTGAGCTAGTTGCTTTGATGCACTTGCTAATAATCACTAAAGCTTATAACGGCCAAGTGCTTCCAAAACTATCCGTCAGTAGATATAACATCTAAACAAGAAGATTGCGAGTATAATAACTAAGTACGCAATACTTAGGCTTGTGGTAATAGTGATCATTATCATCACTGTCAATTCAACAGCACGTCAACTTTTCAACACCACTATGTAAATTAAACAATGTAGATTTCTTTAACTTATTCCATCCTAGAACACCATTAACATAGTGTAATAAGACAACCAACTTACAACTCAAACATACCTCACTTAAACACAAATACACTTCACAAAAATCAACATGACACACATAACCCTTTTTCTTCTTCTACAACTCGGTCTTGAGAAAGACCGACTTCTCCATTTCTATAGCCAATGACGCGTCTAACATGAGTAAGGATGCGTGGTATAAGGGGCTTATTACCACCAATCTTATGTAACGCAAGATACAATAATACAGATTGGAGTTTTCCAATCATTGGTCACTCCATGATTGCCAAAAACCATTTTATAGAGTATTCTATTTTGTGTTATCTTTATCATAGATTAATAGTTCCGCTAAGGAATGAAAATTCTTGTTGGTACAATGAATCCAATTTGTAAATTTTGGTGTTATTAACACGTTGAAAGTTGTACTTCTATTAAACACATATAAAAAAACAATTCGCTGGCAGCATAACACCATACCCTCAGACAAAATCAAAGTTTATATTGTCAACAAATTCTTTAAACTAGTATTATATGTTTATAAAAATGAACTCATTCTAATTAAGAAGTGATTAAGCTAATAAGTAAACATAGTTCTTTGACTTCCTTCTACCTAACAAAGCACCTAGGGGTGTCATAAATCCCGACCCGACCCGGACCCGAACCCGAATAAGGATACTCGGGTCGGGTTACTCGGGTCCAAAATCTTAGTCGGGTCAATCGGGTCAACCCGACTAACCCGATTACGAACTCGGGTCGGGTATCGGGTTTTAAAAACTTGCCTATTCGGGTTCGGGTCAACCCGACTAACCCGAGTTTTTTTTTTTTTTTTTTTTTTTTTTTTTTTTTTTTTTTTTTTTGTCTTTGTTCAATTGATAGGCCCAAGTTAAATTAAGTGATCCATGTAGTAAACTTGGCCCATTTTCTATATAATTTTTTTTTTGCCTCGACATAGTGTTTAAACGTAGAAATTACTTCCTCGAGAAAAAGGTGGTGGGTGTGAGAATTTATAGTGTTTGAACTTTGAAGGTATAACATGCCCCTTTTCATATGCAACGTGGATACCTCACACTTGAAACATGAACATGGCTCTACTACATGCATATCTTCTCTTTTTATTTCGTATGAATGAAATCTTTGGTATCTTAGTATATACATAGTTTTTCATGTTAAAGGTACAAACTACAATGTGAATTTGGTTTTTCATAATTGTCATTCGCAAAAAAAAAAAAAAAAAAAAAAAAAAAAAAAAAAAAAAAAAAAAAAAGTGATTTTGTAAATTGGACAAACCCGAACCCGACTTGACCCGACCCGATTTGACCCGAACCCGACTAACCCGAGTTCAAATAGGGTCGGGTTCGGGTTTATTATTTTTACCCTCGACCCGACTTGGACCCGACCCGTTTGACCCGAACCCGACCAACCCGACCCGAATAGCACCCCCGCACCTACACTGTTTTGTCGTTTTGCAAAGATGGTGGAACGCCCGACAAGGATATATGGTTCATATTTTGCCTAGATATTTTATAAGTTAAAACAGCTCATCGTAATAAATAAATGTGAATATATGATATGGGGAAAGTTACAGGACTGCATAACATGTCGGATAACATATTTTAAACAAGTACTCCGTTTTATATTTGTACTTCTGAACTGATTATGAAGTCAATATCCCCTAAACATGTTTTAACTGATAAGCTTAGGTTCATTAAAGTACTGAACAAAACGTAAAGCCTAATATGATAAATTTTAGGATAGGACTTGGATTTCGTTTTCAATTTCCCTATAAAAATGGCACTAGTAAGAATGAAAGCTTGTTCTATAGTTAAGTTTACTCTATAAAAATGGCACTTAATATATTAAGTTTTTGAGAGAAATATATATATGTAAGGTATATGCTTAAGTTTTTGCTAACATATGCCCATTGGACATATATTTACGTGTTAATAAAATGAATATTTTAGTTCATTTATATGAAAATTATGATCAAATATAGTAATTAATATTTGACCATAATATGTTAAACATTTATAAAACTTTATAGTTGTGTAATGTTATTAATTTATAAATCTTTTGGTCTTATAGAATTATCTCCACTATGTATAAACTTTTTAAAGTTTTATAAACATCTCAAAATTCAAATGCATTATTTCATACAAGCTTGAAATGAATCACCATTACTGTTTACAAATTTTTAAATTTATTTATCTTTTTTCGTAAACCTTTTTATAAACCACTATACCGGATACTTTAATAGAGCAAAAGCAGCCAAATCGAGTGAAAATAAAAAATAAATAAATAAATAAACGTTGACGAGTTAATGATTATGTCATCACTAGTAAGAATGAAAGCTTGATTCTATAGTTAACATATGATAACTAAGTGGAAATAATACAGCACAAGTTTATGTGATTATGTGTTTGTTATGTCATCATATGTATATTTTTATAGTTGTGGCATTTGACTCGTACTACATATTGAACTCACATCCAAGTTCGTGATCTCCACATACCACACCCGCCAACGCCGTCTTATTAACAATTAGCATGACCAAAGATTAATTTATATAACCTGCAACATACATCTTCATAAATCAAACATGTTTCCTCGTAAACATGAATAGAAAGAGCTGATGGACTAAATTTTGCATATGACGTGATAAATCCTTTTTACTGCAATTCAAAACTTAGCATAAATGGTGATATTTCCATTAGTGATAAAATTTTATGTATACTACGTATCTGCCTTATTCACATAGGCCGTGTATGATCACGACTTTTTTTTTAAACATCTTTTTTATATAATAAAACAAAACCCTAAGTAGGGACTTTTCCATTTCAAAAAATCAAATCATACCTTATATAGTAATAATTTTATTTAAAAAAAAGATTATTTTCTTATTAGATAACATTTTATATTTATCCATAACATAACTAGAAGATAAATACAAAAAATATAGATAAGATACAATTAACAATAGGATTAAAATTTTTAAATAATTATCTTTAATAATAAAAAAATATAATTAAACATTATAAATCAAACAAAACAAATATTAAATTATTTTTTTTTCAATAAATAAAAATATATGATTCAATTTTTTTTTAAAAAAAAACTCGCGCGTGCGCGGGTATTATAACTAGTTCAGAATAACAGAATGTTTGCTTCACAAAGAGTGTTTAACTTTTTTTCGAAGCATTCAGAATAACTAGTCGGATACCCGCGCACAGCTGCGGTGAAAAATATAGTAACATGGTTAGTAAATGAATTGCTAGCCTAACTCTCCCCGCAATTTCTTACCCGCTTAGTGAATTCGTTTCACAACACTCCGAACGTATATGTGTTTGTTTGGGTCTTCCGTAGCTTTCTCGTGACATCATTATTACCGTATATAGAAAGATACTCGCAATCTCTTTCCCGTCAAACACTCACCTAAAAGTATATGATTTTCGAATCAAGATTGTATTGATTGAAATAAAGGTTAAAGTTGTAAAATTTTGAATAAAAAACCCACTAAAAATCTACAAAACTAAAAACTTGTAAAAATATATCAAAATGGATGTTGAATTAAAGAGCACAAAATTTTAAAAAATATGGTGAAATTAGATAACAAAAAAAAAATAAATAGATAAAAAGATATTTCAATTTGAAAATAAAGGTGAATTTTTAGTTGGGAAGTGACACATGTCACCTTATTATTAGAGCTCCTTATTTTAATTTTTGGTTAGGAGTTAGGTTTGGAGTTAGTTGAGAAGTTACACATGTCACCTCATGATTGGAGCTCCTTATCTTAATTTTTGGTTAGAAGTTAGGCTTGGTTTATCCATGCATTATATAGTAGTATATAGTATCTTAATTTTTGAATAAGGATACTCAGGTCGGGTTACTCGGGTCCAAAATCTTAGTCGGGTCAATCGGGTCAACCCGACTAACCCGATTACGAACTCGGGTCGGGTATCGGGTTTTAAAAACTTGCCTATTCGGGTTCGGGTCAACCCGACTAACCCGAGTTTTTTTTTTTTTTTTTTTTTTTTTTTTTTTTTTTTTTTTTTTTTTGTCTTTGTTCAATTGATAGGCCCAAGTTAAATTAAGTGATCCATGTAGTAAACTTGGCCCATTTTCTATATAATTTTTTTTTTGCCTCGACATAGTGTTTGAACGTAGAAATTACTTCCTCGAGAAAAAGGTGGTGGGTGTGAGAATTTATAATGTTTGAACTTTGAAGGTATGACATGCCCCTTTTCATATGCAACGTGGATACCTCACACTTGAAACATGAACATGGCTCTACTACATGCATATCTTCTCTTTTTATTTCGTATGAATGAAATCTTTGGTATCTTAGTATATACATAGTTTTTCATGTTAAAGGTACAAACTACAATGTGAATTTGGTTTTTCATAATTGTCATTCGCAAAAAAAAAAAAAAAAAAAAAAAAAAAAAAAAAAAATTATGTGATTTTGTAAATTGGACAAACCCGAACCCGACTTGACCCGACCCGATTTGACCTGAACCCGACTAACCCGAGTTCAAATAGGGTCGGGTTCGGGTATATTATTTTTACCCTCGACCCGACTTGGACCCGAACCCGACCAACCCGACCCGAATAGCACCCCTAGTAGTATAGATAGAATGTTTGCTTCACAAAGAGTGTTTAACTTTATACGGCATTTTAGATTTTATAGTTTTAGCTACAACTATATTAACCCTTTTATAAAACAAATGCTGATTGTTACTCTTTGCGGCTAGTTTTACACTTTTACTTAACATAGTTGCGATATACCAGCTTCAAAAAAAAAAAAAAAAAAAAGGTACTAACATACCTGCATGTATACTAAAAATAGGATCTAACATTATAAAAATGCTTCTTCTTGCACCTAACAGACTTTATATTTACAACCTGGAAAATAAATAGGTACTGCAGTAGTAATAAAAATGAAGAGTGTAGGACATAAACTTTTATGTTGTAGATTGAAGATATAAATGTTTCTGGGAGAAGGGGTCCTTCAGACAACGATATATCGTAACACAGATTGCGTCGGTGATTCATTCAAGTGGAAGCTACCACGAATTAGACTTTTTTAGTCAAACATTGTCTTCTATTTTTTTTCTTCACATCGCTGGATCAAGTTTGTACTTTCTACCCGCCACTCTACACGTTTGGTGGGGTTATATATATTCCATTCACTCTACTTTGTATAATACTATACATATATATATATGCTTCACACATTTTTAAAATGGGTCAATTTGATTATATAGGAATGTCGGCATTTATTTTGTTCTAGTATATCGGATGTTAGTTTTAGAAAATATACGTGTTTGATTTGAAAATTCCAAATTGAACTAAAGTTTTTGAAGGATGAAGTTGATCTAAAATGTAAAGTATTATACGAAGCTTTTTACCTACATGTCTATAATGTTTGTAGAACAAATACGTACTAACAATATATATGCATGTAACCTCAAAGACGTGGCCTAGTGGCCGGTAGGGGTATAGGATTCTCTAGCGGAGGTTTCAAGTTCAAATTTCATAGGCGGCAACTTTGGGGCTAGTCTTCGTGCGCCATGTTCCTTCAATGCAAGTGTTTATGTGAGGTCGAGAAAATGCGTGCTTTGCATAAATAGGTCATAGGTTGTATCTCAGCTCCTCGGTTCATATGGAACAACTGGACATTATTGCTCAGGGCGGATTTTTAGAAAATGGTCGGTAAGCCAACGCCTACAAATGTACAAAATTTGGGTTTCTTCACTGATTTAGACTTCTTAATAACGATATATATATATGCACATACCAATTGGGGATAAACTCATAAAACTAGTGTTTTGGCCCGAGGTCATCGTAGGGTTTGTGTGTGGGACTATGTTACAGCTTACGCTTAAAATTTTCATGTGCGTTCACAATAAAAGTATTTTGCAAAATAAATGAAAGTGGTCCTTTTTTTAATCAGCTATACCATCGCACTATTATGTCCACTTAAGTCTCGTTTGCTTAGATGATACCTTGACTTGGAGCCAACCGATCACTAAAAGAGAGACATAATATTTTTCTAGTTGAGTTTGACTAAACATAAGACCACTAGAGGAAGTTTGTCCTCTAACTCTAGAGACGACATAAAATTTAGGTAACCTTTTGCGAGAGACACATCCGATCGACATTGAATAACATCAACAGAACCACTAAGATTCTTCATATGTTCGTCACATATGTAGAATAGTACGTAGCCCTCGATTAATCCCTTATAAATACCGCATTCATCCCCGCTAAGATAACCAATGTCGGATGACATGTTGTATGTGAAAGTCTCATGCTTAGATTTCGTCTCTTTGATCATGATAGTCATATATATATATATATGCTAAGATAACCAATGTCGGATTGAATTTCGTTTTACTGTGAATTTGAGGAATCCCCCAAAATGACCTAATTTTCAATTTTGTAATAACTTCAAACTTCTTCAATACCTTTGGATAATTAGTGTACGTTAATAAGCTCGGATCGTTTTGAGTATTAACAAGTAACAATTGATGTCGAATAAAAAGAAACAACGATCTACGAGACAAGTGAAGGTGCCGGTGAAGTTTAATAATCATGTTATGAGCAGTTTGAGTCAAAGGCGTAAAGAGGATTCTTCATAACCAAGTATTGAAGAAATTAGGGTTCAAGAGAATGTTTCAAGTAACGGAAATGGGGAAAGTGTTAAGGCGAAGGATGGAATAGTGGTAAGTGATGTTGATAAAGCTGTAAATGGTGTTAATGAACTGAGGGATAATAATGAAGGGATTAATGGTGATTTTCCTACACTAAATGAGGCTAACAAGAATAAAAACACGCAAAAAACAGGGGATGTGAATATGAATGTGAATGGTGTTAAGCAAGATATGCAGGGACAGCAGGTAAATGAACCAATGAATGCTGAGAAAACGACTACTGATAGGCCTAGTAATGTTGAAGGAGTAAGTATTGTTGAGAAGGTTTTGGATAATAGTGATAATAAGCCAAAGAGTAATAGTAGCAGTGATAATAAGGATAGTAGTACTTATGCTAGAATGTTAAAGGAAAATGTTAATTTTGTGAATAAGAATTTGATTTTCATTGCACCAAAGATTAATGAGGGTGGTGAAGAAACTGTCCTGTTTGATGAGGAAATAGTTCAAAAAGGAAGTGCTAAGTGGCAGTTTACCATTTGTGGTTATTTTGTGGGGCAAAACATGCTGATACATGAGCTGAGATATCATATCAGAAGAATGTGGAGTAGATATGGATTAAAGGAAGTGATTGGGATTGAGAATGGAGTTAATCTGTTCAAGTTCAAGGATGAGATAGGTATGAATAATGTGCTTAATCAAGGTCCATGGATAGTGAACAACAGACCTTTGTTTGTCCAAAAATGGGATCGTGAGATTGGGATAAAGAAAGTTGAACCAACTAAACTTCCAATATGGGTCAAATTAATGCATATCCCTATGGAGGCTTGGAGTATGGAGGGGATTAGTGCTATGGCAAGCATTTTGGGGAAACCACTTGTTATGGATCTTGTAACAGCTAATATGTGTCAATATGGGGTTGGAACGGCTGATTATGCAAGAGTTCTTGTTGAAATAGAAGCAACAAAAAAGGTCAAGAATGTGATTAAGATAGAGTATATTGATAAGAATAATTGCATTAGAGGAACAAAGGAGGTAAGAGTAGAGTATGACTGGAACCTGAAAGATGTGAGCACTGTAAAGTGTTTGGACACTACTTTGACAAATGTTTAGAAAGACAGAGAACCGAGGAAGAAGTAAAGGAGCAAACAGAAGTTAAAGAGAATATTAAGAAGGCTACAAAAGAGAGGCAAGATAAGGAGTTTACTAATGTTCAGAATAGGAAAAAGGACTTGCTGCAACAAAAGAAAAACTGGCAGTACAGGAACAATGCTTCATATGTGCCAAGGCAAGAATACAGGAAAAGGAACAGTGATACACTGATAAAGGAAAAAGGTATAAATACAGAGGGGTCATCTAGCAGAGGAAATAATATTGTTAGTGAAGCTTCTTCAAATTCAAAGAACAATGACAAATTAGGAAAATTTGTGAATGGTGAAAGTGGAATGAATAACACTAGGGCAAGCAATTCTAATCAGTTTGAGGTATTACAAAGTGTGATAGTTGAAGATGATGATAATGAGCTAGAGGAAGAAGATGTATTTGAAGACAGTTCAGGTATGGCTCAACATATAATAGCAAATGAATTGGATGGAATTGCAAAATGTATTAATGAGAATAATCTGGAAGAATTGGGAGATAGGTTGTGGAATTTGGATAGTTCAAAATGGAAGGAAGCGGAAGGTTTATTGAAGAATTTGAACTTTTCAAAATGATAGCATTGAATACGGCTCTAAGGGTGGATGATTGGATTGTATTGGTGAATTGTTTTGTTCATTTTGCTTGATCATGTTTGTTTTTAGCTTTGTATGTTAGTTGTATGTTTCAGTTTAGCTTCATAAGGGTGTTTGGGATTGTCATTTCACCTTTTTGAATGCTTTGTATATGTGATTTTTTGTTTGAAATAATATTTGTTCACCGGGTTTACCCAAAATATATATATATATATATATATATATATATATATATATATATATATATATATATATATATATATATATATATATATATGGTTTATCTTTTGCATGTTGAATGCTGAATCAGTTAACGTGAAAGCTTCTCAAAATTACCGCATTTACCCTCTAGAAAGCCCCGCCAACAAAACTTTGAAGTATCAAACGAAACAAACTACAGTAATATTTTTATTCTTAAGACATTACTTTAAAATCTTAACTTTGATTTTCTATGTCCCCTTTTACTTTTAGGGAAAAAAAAAGTACGTAAAAGTGTCTACTATTTAAAACACACCGGCGGTAACCGAATTAATCGTTTTCCACCCTCCAAATTTTATAAAAAAAAATTATAACAACCAAGTACATCATTTTGTCCTTTTCTTCCTTACATTACATACTCGTACGAACACCCCATATCACCGTACCATACTCTTTATATTTTACATAAATGATTCATACAGCAAACATGTCCCCATAATAAATATAAATAAATAATAATAAAACCATATGTCATATATTTTAACCAATATTAATCCCACTTCTATATAAACTCCTCAATACCACCCTTCATATTCACTCCACACATTAAACATTCACAAACCTTAAAATGACTTCACCTATTTCCATGATCAACTCCAACTCCAACTCTCAAATGGACAAGCTCACATCCGACATATTCTCAATCCTAGAAAACAAATTCTTGTTTGGTTATGACAATAATAAGGAACAACAGTCACATGTAACAGGAAAAGTTAGAGTGCTTTCTATAGATGGTAGTGGTGCAACTGATGGTGTTCTGGCTGCTAAGTCCATTGTGCATCTTGAATCTTCGCTACGTCGAAAATCGGGTATACCTGATGCCAGGATATCCGATTTTTTCGACGTGGTATCGGGCTCGGGCATTGGTGGTGTTTTAGCTGCTTTGTTGTTTACTAAAGGAAAAGATGGCCAACCTTTGTGTACATCGAATGATGCATTGAAATTTGTTGCTGAAAGACGGTTTTGCAAGAAACAAGGGTTTTTTAAGCGTATGATGGGGTCTGCGGGAAATGGGAGTAAGTTGTTTATGAGGACGTTTGGGGATTTGAGTTTAAAAGACACTGTTAAATCCGTTCTGATACCATGTTATGATTTGACGACGGGTGGGCCATTTGTTTTCTCACGCGCGGATGCTGTTGAGATGGACGGTTGTGATTTTAAGATGAGTGATGTTTGTGCTGCCACGATGGCAGTTAGTGGGCCCGTTGTGACAATGTCGGTTGATCGAAGGACGAGGATTTCGGCTGTTACGGGGGAGTTAGCGATGAATAATCCCACGGCTATGGCGATTACTCATGTGCTTAATAATAAGCAAGAGTTCCCGTTTTGTAACGGGGTTGATGACTTGCTTGTTGTGTCTTTAGGCAATGGCGAACCATTTTGTGGTGTCGCCGGGAATCAAACGCCGTCACGATCGGCGTTTGTTAAGATCGTCGGTGAAACAGTCTCGGATACGGTAAGATATTTTACCTTTTTCTTCTATCAAGTACATCGTAAATGATAAATATGTGATGTTATTTATTGTAGCTAGTTTTAACACTAAAATGTACACTACCAATGTATGTAGAAACTTGAAAGGGTAAATGTGGTAATTTCCAAGACATTTTATGCATTAGTGCATTACATGAAGTTCACAAAATACAAAAATTAATTTTGTTTAAAATAATTATGTCAAGGAATCTAAAAGTTATTAAATTCAACGGACACAAAATCAATAAATATATTGGAAAGATTTAGGTGACACACTATATTATTGCAACCACCGTAAATTAGTAGGACCCGACAACTATAGTTGATACCGTCGGTGGGATATATTTATGGTCATTATTGTATTTAGAACCTACAAAATTTAATGTCAAAAAGTTTTATAAAAAAGATTAATCTACTCTTACTGAAAGAAATAATATGTCCTAATGACACTTTTTGTGATACTTATAGGTTGATCAAGCTGTATCAATGGCATTTGGGACATCTCGAAATAGTAATTATGCTCGTATCCAAGCGAACAAAGGTTTTGCGAACAGAGGAAAAGACACCGACGTGCTGAAATTGGCGGACCAAATGTTGTCACAAAAAAATGTCGAGTCGATCCTATTCCAAGGGAAAAAATGTAACGATACCAATTTGGACAAGTTGGAGTTTTTCG
Organism: Artemisia argyi; assembly: GCA_030686995.1. NCBI lineage: Eukaryota > Viridiplantae > Streptophyta > Magnoliopsida > Asterales > Asteraceae > Artemisia > Artemisia argyi. Next base: position 83,481,007 of record CM060705.1, on the reverse strand, counting down.
CGTCCGAAATTATTAAGGAAACAGAAAGTCGAAAAACTAACATATTACCTACTGTTGTGCTAAGGCAAACAACTACATCGTCGTCACCAAGAACATCCTCGGCCACAACGTTATCTATCACGTCTTCAAACTAGTTTTCAAATATATATATGGTTCGATTTTAGCTATAAACTCGAATGCTGAAGATTTTTCTTCTAGATTTCGGGCATCTATTTTAGCGTACAACCTCTATGAATGATAGTGGTTTGATCAATTGTGTACATAAAAAGATTTGAAGATTTGTGATGGAGGGAATTTTGTTTGACCCCCATAAATCTTCTTATGGAGTTGAGTAAATTAAAATCGAGCGTGAATTAATGTATTTTACTAGTAATTATTAAGAGGATGCTATAGGTTTTGGATGTATGTTAGTTTTTAATTAGAGAATTGTGTGAATGATAATTTATCTATCGTGGTTGGCACGTTCCGTAGTGTTATGGTTTTATGATTACTAAACTATATTGTTAGCTAGATAGCCAAATTTATTAAACTAAAAGAATACCCAATGACCTAGACGTAGCATAATTCAACCAATTGGACTACACGTCTACACCAACCGAAATATTGCCATAATATTACACACTCAACCACAATAACAAAACTAAACAATCACATTATTGAGAACTTTTTAGAATGTCAATTATATCATTAAAAGTACTAGCAAAATGCTAGATACAAACCATACCCGAGAACATCATCTATTATAATAGAGCACCAGTACTTCCAAAATTCGACAAAATTATCATAACCATAATTCCCAACATTTAGAACTGAGACTAATTAAAAAGACTAACAAAACAATACTAAACATTCACAACAAATCTAAAGATTACCGTTTTGTGCAAATCTACTCAAATACCAAAAGGTATTTTCTACTAGTAATACTCATGTTTAGGCCTTTTTATACTTAAATCAACCGAATAACGTGGACAAGAGTCAGAAATAAATAAGTAAAAAACATTAGCAAATGTCGACCCGTGGTACTTTTTATCCAATGATAACTCCCAAAAATAATAAGACATTTTTTTGTAGTGATTGTGGAAGAAAGGATCGGAAATTTAACTAAAAGTTGCAAGGAATTAAATCAAAGGGTCTCGATCAGTTGTGATAAAGACACTATAAATTGTCATTTTCATCTAATTAATCATTTCACTGACGTAATGTTGAAGCTAATCGTGCATGTTATCACTTTCTATTGCTGTTACGATGTTACGTGATATTAGCATTCATATTGTGTTCATAATGGCTATACGTACACCCTTAAGTATGTAAGTGCCTAAGTATCATTAACTCAAATTGACAACACGAGTAAAAGTGTTTCAGTAAAAGGAGATGATTGATGATTTGCACACTTCAAAATGTTATTTGCACACTCTACTGTATAAGCAGTTGAAGCAGAATGTCAATATTATATAAGTATTTAATACATAAAAAGAGTGTTTCAATCAATCATAAAAGTGTGCAAATTAATACATAAAAAATGGATGATTTTTTATTTTATTTTATTTTATTTTTTTATTTATTTTTATTTTTTTTTCTGGTGACTCGGAAAAGGCGAGTATTTAACTTAATTGTGAACAACCCAACCACGGTATCCCCGTGACCGGTTCGACTATTTCCTTGAGCACCTCAAATGTGTAAATAGTGATGTTTTGATCATTAGACCTCTCTTAAGGAGGTTAATTAGGTTTCTTTACACGTGCAAAGCCTAGCTAGCTTTATTTAGCATGTAATTCCATCTATGTTATCTATACGTCTTAACGAGCCTAGTTAGTAGTCCTAGTGAACACACAAATCAGTTTGTAAATCACTGCTAGGCGTCGTTTTCACTTGAGATGCGAAAATCATAATAGCAACTCTCTATTGATGCCTGCCGTTCCAAAAAAAATAATAATAATAAATAAATAAATAAATAAGGTCTCTATTGATGCCGGAAATGAGATCATATTGAAGCATGGTCCAAAGTTTAAGGGTTCAACTTTAGTAAAGGTTTATTTGTAGAACTAAGCTCCATCGTTAAGTTATAACTTATATGTAATTAAATGTAACTAGTTACATGGTCCTGGAGCCAAAAGAAATCCCTGAGAAAATAATTAAAGTAAGAAGCTAGTAACAAGAGTTAAAAATCAAGTCAGACGATAAACGAAGAGAAATGCTACATCCACAAAAGTTTTACAAAGAATCATCCATAAAATGATATGGCAAGAGAGTTGGACCATTACTTTTGTGTTATGTTTTCTTTTTTATCCTTTTTATCCATCATATTTACATGACACATGTATGCGTGGATTTATTTTTGTAAACCGAAATTGAACCAGGTGTTATTTGTACAACAGCTTCTAATATAAAAAGGTATACAACAACTAAAATCTAAAAGAATGCCTTTGTAAACGACATGTGACACGTCTCCTTTCTTTTTAACTTTGTAAACAAAAGGAAAAAGCCAAAAACTTATAATCAAAGTTACATGGGCTTCTAGTACAAATCAACCATGCCCATATTGGTTTGTTATGAAACTTGTTCAACTTCAAAAAAAGTTTGTTATGGAAAACTTCTTATCTATTTTACTTTTCGGATAATATGTGTTCACGGCTCCAGCCTCGAATCATTTTGGTATGGCAAACATAAAATACCTTCATGACTTATGGTTGGTGTTTCAGTTTTCGATTTTCAGTTCAAATGTTTCTTTGGTTCTTTCAGACAAAATCAAATTAATATGAATGCATTAGCTTATAGACTCGTGGATCGCGGGGATTTTTAAAGAACTTATTCATTAAGGAGTTACGTGTGTGAATAAATTTCAAACAACAACGAACGTAAACAGTTGGTGTTAAGAGATTGGTTCTGGAAGTTCCATATCAGTTGGTGCTACGAGATTGTACTATGGTTCAAATTTCTCAGCTTCCATCTCATTCTCAGTCAACATCTTTGTAAACACAGAATACGCAGTAAAGGTTGGTTCAAGAAGTGAAGACTTTGGTAATGTGTGAAATGATAATGGATCTTGTAGATGATAAAGAAGTGATTGTGTTTTCGATTTTAATCCCTTGATTTGGTCTTGATTGTGTTAAAGCTGTGTTTAAGTTGGTTTGAAAGTTGGGGTTTTTGTAACATCAAATTAATGTGTATGTATTAGCTTATAGACCCGTAGAATCACGGAGAATATTTAAAGAAATTATTCATTAAGAAGTTACATGTGTGAATAAATTTTCAAACACAACGAACGTAAACAGTTGGTACTAAGAGATTGGTTCTGAAAGTTCCATATCAGTTGGTGCTAAGAGATCATACTATAGTTCAACTTTCTCATCTTCCATATCATTCTCAGTCAACATCTTTGTAGACGAAGTAGGACTTTTATGGCTTCTAAGTCAAGTAGGAGTGGATAAACGTGACTAAGAGCTTGTACGAACGCTGGAAGAAAACTAAGGATGATGATCCATAAGATTCATATTATGATGATGATGATGATGATGATGATGATGATGATGATGATGATGAGTGTAATACTCATGATCGGGAAACCCTTTACTAAAAAAATAATAATAATTTAGGTTACTATTTTTGCGGATCGAGGGTTTTGTATATAACTTGGTATAACACCTTGGTGAGATTAGAGTTTTGTACGAAAAGGAAACTAGGGTTTAGGTAGAATTTGGTAAGGAACTCGCTAAACAACTCGCCAAAACGAGGTCCCAACTCGCTAAAATGAATTCACCAAAATGAAGTCCTGACTCGCTAAAACGAAGCCCTAACTTGCTATGTAACTTGATAAAACATAAACCCTAACTCACTAAACATTAACTCGATAAACCATTCTACTACACAACCTATATTCAGCGAGATTGTCTTAACACGCTAAATGAAACTGAGTCAAACTCGCTAGGTAAGTTGCTAGATTTAAAGTAAAGTAAAGTCGCTAAAAAGAGGGTTTCATTTGGTGAGTTTGTCGTTTACACCAACTCGCTAACTCGCAGAAATATACCAACACAAAAACGCGATTAAAGCACCAATTTTTAACGTTTAACACTCAAGATTTTTGCATAACCTACACTAATTAATGTACCCTAACACAAAAACATCTGCAATTGTAAAAATTAACGTGAAATAGTGATCTTTTGGACCTTTTCTGTACGCACCAAAAAACGTTAAAAAAATGATTAAACAAGTTAGAAACCAACGTCTTTTGTAAACTTTCTTGCACAAACTCTTATATAGCCACAATACACAGCATAACAACATCTGTTATTACAATATATCTCGTAAAAATCCAAGCTTGAATGCAAAAAACGCGAACTCGTTAAACATACATACGACCTCGCTAAAGAAGAAAGACCAAAAAGTTGTGATTTTTGAGAATTTGAGCTCCTCTCCGTTATACAACCTTGTTCTAAAACATAAATAACATTACTACAACATCTTCTATATTGATAAAACTTGCAAGAACTCGGGTTTTTTTTTTTAATAAAAACTCACGGCTAGAACACGAACTCACAAAAAATGAAGAAAATTCTGGAATTTTTGAAAACACAACACCTCTTGATCTTCATATGACTCTGATACCACTTGTTAGGTCTTCATAAATAGTATCATAACACATATAAGAATCAAGAAGAGTTTTAGATAAAGAAAGTATTATTCTAGATAGATAAATTGGTGGTTTAGAAAGAGAGAGGAAGTGGCTAGATTGGATTAGAATGGGGAGTCACACTTATACACTAAGGGCGGGGTGTGTATGTAGCTTACAAGAGAGTTTGATGGGCCTTGATGGGCATGGACTTGAACTAAGCATTATACTTGGACTATACTAACTAACCAAAGTCCATGACCAGTCTACTACATGTCATTACAATGATACAAGGTTCATATATCAATAAATGATCATCACTTCTAATGTTAACATGCGGTATGTTTCTTGATTTTTAGAATTCCAAAATTTCGATTCTCGAGATGGTTTAGGATAGAACCATCCAGTTCCGATACTTTTATGTAAAGAACTCTTTTAAAATGTATAAATTTTAAATGGTTTGTTTGGGACTTTATGTACATGCAATCTTAAAATAATAAACAAAAAAGTGATAGATCATTAAGTGGCTTTGGAGTTTGGAACAAAATGCATGTTCCTAATACTTTTAAATGAATATTATAAAATTATTTTCTATGCATTTCATATGTTATTGTGAGCCATTATAATTATTGTAACGATTTGCATTGTTGGAAACATTTGTTTTCGTAACTATATAATATGAGCTTTTAGCCGACTAATCCATGATGTTTGAACTCATTGTCACACATATTTAAACTAGGTAAACCCCTCTGTTTTTAGAAAGTTGGCGTGACCACATCAATGTTAATTGCAACTAGCAGGAATTGAACTCTAGACCTTACACATGTGATAGACACGAGCCTTTTTGCCACTATGTCATCACTAGCTTTCCTTTATAAATGATCGACAATGAAAAAAATGAGTTTTTTTTTTACCTACTAGTGCTATAGAGATCATAGCTATGCTACCATTGTGGCTTTCTAATGCAGGACGCGCGGAAGCAAATTTAGATAAACCCTAATCCAAATGTGATATACGAGGCGCACCTCAAGGGAATAAAACCCTAACAAGAGTAAAGACTCTTAAACACAAGTTTAATAATAATCAATGATCAAAAGATAATTACAATGAAACAAAAGCCCTATATTTACAAGGTAGTAAAACTTGTAGAGTTATTCTAGAACAAATAAAATAAAGAAATTAAAATAAATGATACGATGCAAATAAAAACCCTATAGGAAACACCAGTATGGTTACTTAGGCTTGGAGTAGAGTTACTTTAGGATATTTTTATGTTGAGGAGTAACCTCAGTATGTTATAGAGTAAGATTACTTATGTTTAGTACCCTTACTCCTACTACGAGTACCTTTACTCTTACAACCAGTAATATCATTCTATATTCATGTCTTGATCACGAATCTCGTCCTTATCATTCCCCCTCACTTAAAAAAAAAACTTGCCCTCGAGTTCTCACTGTCAAGAGCTTCATCTACCTTGAACAACCTCTCACGACGAACCTTATCTTGGGTAGACTTGGGCTTCACATTAACTCGAGAACCTTCATATTTTTTTACACGTCTACCACACACCCAATGATCAACCCATGACCCTAAACCTCGCGTTGTGTACTCCTTATCAACGATCGCCAAGTTTTGAATTGTAATAATAACTTCTTTGTTTGTCATTGAAAACTTTATTGGATTCTTGATGATCATATTTAAAATAAACCCACAATCAAAATCACAAACTTGTGTACCTTTAACAACCATGGAGTTTGTAGCTTCATCTTCAAGATTCTTCACATCTTCATCAATTTTAGAAGCTACGACTTCTACATCACAAGTATTCAAAACACCAACTTCCTTTGTCGTTTCCAACACCAAAGTTGAAATTTCGTTAACATGTTTATCACAAATTTGAAGGTCTTGTTCAACAACTTCATCCTTCAAAATATTTTCTTCCACCATAACCTCGGGTTTTAGTAATTGTGGTCTTACCTTGGATGGAACCATAGCAATTTTCCTTCCTTCACATGAGAAAAAGTAAATATTTTGTTGAAAATCATACCTATCCTTTACCTCACGTTGCCAAGGTTTTCTCAACAATATATGGGACTCATCAAAATCATCCATAATACAAAGTATCTCCCTTTTATAATTTTTCCCAATAGTTACCGGAACCCAACAAACTTGATAACCTTCAATTGAACAAATTACCATTGGTATTTTTAGGATATCTACCAAGTTTCTTGAAACCAAAATTATTTATACTGCAACCATCAATAGTTAAAGAACATACCAGATTATTGATTAGAATTCTCGAATGAAAAATCTTGGTTGTAGTCAATCGATCATCCTTCTTTATCTCTTCCCATTCTTCAACTCTTCAATTGTTGAGCGGGGATTGGTTGCTCCTATGGTTGTTAATAGATCCGCCTATGATTGGACGAAATTTTAAGCTTCCATAATTGCAACCCTCACGATTCTTGTGGATTAATGCCCCACCTATGATCACGAAACGTAGTTCTTCTAGCACAGTGTAACACCTGTCAAGTTCTTTCATGGATTTGGTTAAACCATGATCCATGTACTCTTTAGACCATACCCCACCAACAGTATGGGTTTGAATCTTCTACACCATTCATCATCTAGGATGCTAACAAGCTCTAGAAATTAATTGAAGTAGAACCTTCTACACCAATTACCACCAAGATACTAAGAAGCTCTAATGCCAACGGATGCAAGACGCGCAGAAGAGAATTTAGATAAACCTTAATCAAAGGGTGATATATGAAGCACACCTCAAGGGAATAAAACCCTAACAAAAGTAATGACTATTAAACACAAGTTTATTAATAATCAATTATCAAAAGATGATATGAAATAAAAGCCTTATATTTATAGGGTAGTAAAATTTGTAGAGAAAGAAAACCTAATTATTCTAGAACAAACAAAATAAAGAAATTAAAATAAATGATACGACATAAATAAAAACCCTGTAGGAAACAACAGTAAGGTTACTTAGGCTTAAAGTAGAGTTACTTTAGGATATTCTCGTGTTGAGGAGTAACATCAGTATGTTTTAGAGTAAGATTACTTATGTTTAGTACCCTTACTCCTACTACGAGTACCCATACTCCTACAACCAGTAATATCATTTTATATTCATGTCTTTGTAACACCCCCATTTTCACAGATCGCAACGGAATTAGATCCAGGGTATTACTTCATGGATCATAGTCACAATAATAGAAAACGACTCAAAAAGAGACGTTTTGAAAAGATGTGTTACCATTCGTTAAAAGATCAGAGTTTTATAAAAGGAGGTCCCAAAATTTATGTGAAACATAGAGTTTGAATGATAATAGGTTAAAGTCCTCCAAGTCCAGTGCCACTCTGTGCCATAAGTTGCTTAGTTACCTAGGATACATGCTTAATAGGGGTCAACACAAAGGTTGAGCGAATTCATAGGTTTTAGTTTGTAGTGGTTGAATACAAGTTTAGTAGTTAATGGGCTACGTTGTTATTAGAGGTGGCAAATGGGTCGGGTTAGGTCGGTTTGGGTCATGGGTCAAATGGGTCATGGGTCAAATGAGTCATGTTTTAACAATGGGTCTAACGGGTTGATGAGGCGAAAAATGATCCGTTTTTAGAGGGTCATTTAAGCCCGAATCCGACTTTATTTGATCAAATATTGCCCTAAATCGTTCCTTTTGTGATTTTAGGTACTTGGAGAGTGAATTCTGAAAAAGAAGCCATTTTGGACGTTTTTGGAGCATAAAAGTGAAGAAAACGGCAAAGTATCAATTTTCCATGCTGGAAACATTAGGTGACAGCATCAAGAGTTATACCCTGACGGCGTCAGACATCAAGAATAAAATACCGTAGTTGATGACGGCGTCAAAAGTCATCCTGACGGCGTCAAAAGGCCAAGAATAAAATACCGTGGTTGGTGACGGTGTCACATAGGCCGTCATAAGTAGATCAAGGCCGTCCGAGGAAGTATTTGGCGGCGAGGTGACGGCGTCACAATGTTGTCTTGACGCCGTCAGCCCAGTTTTCCTATATATAGTTTTCTAGTTTTTTCATTAAAAAAAAAGAAAAAGTTTTGGTGAAACCCTAAAGACGAATTTGGTGCATCTTTTACAGGTTTTTCAAGGGTTCCAAACCCTTGAGACCTTGCATTGTAATTGAGATAAGTGTTCTTCTAATTCAATCAATATGTCTATGTGTTGGTTGTCTATATCTTGTTCTTGTCTCAATTCCATTATGCTAGGCTAGATCTCTTTTGTGTTTGCTTAGATCTAATGAAACCTAGATGTTGATTATGTGTTGATTACTTGTTTATTCTTGTCTTGGATGAATGATTTTATATGTTAGGCTTAAGAAAACTGGCAGATCTCCAAATGGTAACATGCTTGAACGTCTTAAGAAACATGAACCGAGGCGTACTAGGTCTTTATTGGTTGTATTTAATGCATGAGCCACTGTTTACAATCCCTATAGTTGTGCTGGGTCATGGTGTAGGAGGAGATAAGAGCTCATAGAATTGGGGAGTTATGTATGCCACCCCATGAATGGTATTAAGGAATACAATCCGTCATCCATACAATTATAACAAGTAATTAACGCGTAAAAGATATCTAGGGAGTAGTGAAGTCTAAGTAAACACAATTTCTCCAATTACTGCTCACAACCTTTGTAATAATTAGTTTAATTTCATTTTCAGTATTTTATTTTGATTATATATTAGTTTTGGGTTAGTTGAATAGCAACTAATTTCGCCCACTCTTCCAAAACCCGAGATTTACTTGCTTTTATAAAAACATAAAAATACAAAAATAATCATCTCTCACCTTTAGAACTAGTAATTTAGGCTTTCTAATCCTAGCGACACTATTCCTAAGCTGAACGATCAATCCCCCGGTACTTGTCACTATACTATAGTACAACGATCAGGTACACTGCCTGGTGGGGGTTGTAAGCTTCTCGAGATCTCTCGAGAGGTAAAGCCTGTTGCGATTCCCACGCATCAAGTTTTTGGCACCGCAGCCCGGGGAATAGTTATTGTCTAGGTTAGGATTTCTTTTTATTAGGTCTACTTGCTAGATTCCTTTCTAGTAAGATTTTATTTTTATTTTCTAGGTTTTCTTTAGTCTATCTTTTTCTTTGTGTGTTTGTTCGTAATTTCCATTGACTCTTCCGTTCACCATTATGGAGTACGCGAATCCACCATACCACCAACCACAAAGGCCATTCTACCCTATTGACATCTCGAATTTCAAACAATATCGAGATGAACCCATATATGATGCATGGACTCGTTTTAAAATTTTACTTCGAAAATTCCCTCATCATAGTTTCTCTTTAGCATCCCTAACCCAAACCTTTTACTATCGTGTCAGCCGATGTGACCAAATGTGCATTGATGATTTTGCCAATAGGGGCCCTAGGGAATTAAGTGCTGAAGAAGCATGGGATACCTTAGAAGACTGTGCCCAATACTATTATAGAGTAGACAACCCAACAAACAACATCACAAATCAATCAAAAACAAGTTTGAAGGAGCAAACAGGAAGTTTGTCTGGGGATGATTACTCAGGGATACCTGTGTGGATGTCACCTAAAGTCATAGTACAAAACAAACACATAGGTAATCTAGGATTCTAGGTACAATGGAGGATGAGGTGGATAATCCAAGCCCACAAAGTACCCCACAAGTCCTACCATCATTTGAGGCACCTACATCGCCCGTGACTTACCCGGAAGAAGTAGAAGAGACTATAGGAACTCCAATTGAGGTAGAACCCTTGGACCAAGCACCACTAGAGGATATAGGTTTGAACACTTGTAGTGATAACCTTACTCCTAGTTCTAGGGAAGTTCTTAGTTTTGATGAAACGGAGCCTCAACCAGAACCGTTACCTAATCTTCCATCCTTGGATGTGAATTTAGGAATTGAGATAGGTTCCGATCCACCCATCAAACCTTATAGTCCGGGTAGTCTTAGGATAAAGGTAGTGGACTCTAAGCCTTGTAGAGAGGAAGCCAATATAGGAGTGGAAAATGACCTTACATGCTTACATCACCCATTTATGATTGATCATAAGAAACATTATGGGTTTAAACCGGGTTTATTAGGTCAAGCTGGATCCCCAACTAGTAATCTCTTGAAGTTGATTGAAAATGATCCCTTTCTAGGAGAAAATCTTAATCCACCCATTAACCCGATTGAATTAGGTAAGGTTATGATGATAGGAGCACACCCCTTTGAGCATATAATTCATCCACCACTCTTTCCTTACGATGCATATTTCCACCCTAGGGGTGTGTATCGCTACTTCCACCCGCACTTAATTCAAAGTGTAGGGAAAACCTCCCCTATTTCCGTTAACTAAGGGTAGAGTCAGGCTCGTGACTCGAACAAAAACAAGCGCTTCTTGGGAGGCAACCCATGTTTTGTGTGATTTCATTTGTTTGTTTGTTATTTGCTTCCGTATGCATGTTTTATTTTTATTGTTGGTTGATCATGTTTCTCAATTAAAATGTGGAAATACTTTACTATGTTATTTGGCCTAGTCTTAACTTCAACCTAAAGGTATTTTTGCAAAAGATAAGTGTAAGTGGAAACCCCAAATATGTTTTTAAGAAACAAACCGATCATGATTCTCCACGATAATAAATGAGCATGTATATTCGTATTTGTTAGAGTCAAATGTTTGTATTGAGTCACAATGAAGTTTTGCAGGATTTTCCAGGAAGTAGGACCAAGTTTTTCCAGAAATTTTCTGGAAACTTAACATAAGAATTTCTGCAGGTCCATTCTGACGGCGTCAGAGTATTACTCTTGACGGCGTCAGGAGTTAAAATCTGGAAATTTTACCGGTTTTGTTTTTCTAACGGAGTCTTATGGTTTTTCTGAATTATTAAGTTTCATAATCTCCAGGAAATCTGCAAACTTCATTCCACAAGCATTATATCTTACTTTGTTTTCTAGAATTTAGTAACTTATATAGGATGCCGCCGATTTTACGCGAGGTTGTCTTGTCTATTGTTGTCAGGATTTACAGGTTATGTTCGACAAGAAGATGATTTATATTCTGGAAGGGAAGCTTTGATTGTTCATTTTCTTGAAGGAAGATCTAACCTGGCCAACCTATAATCCATACCGAGCGAATCAGGGGAGTATTTGATTTCATTCTCTTTACTTTTTCACTTTTACATTCTTTACTTGAACATTGGGGACAATGTTCATCTTAAGTGTAAGGGGAGGGTAAAAAGATGATACCTTACATATGCACTTTCGCTTGAGTTTGTTTAGTTTGATAGTAGATGTGTAATAAAACTATGAGAAATACTTGTTAGTGCAATTTTAGCGCCAAATTTAAATTTTTTTACAACATTTAGGAGTGAAACTTTAGCCATAGCAAACGTCTCATGGATAGGAGGTTGTATGACTAGCACATAACCGTATATTCAGAAAAATTTTCCACCAAAAAATGTGAGGTTCGCCTTTAGATTTGATACGAAAAGCATTCATTATTAGTGCTTATGAGTGTACCGGTAGCATTTAGATTCTAGAACTTGCGTTAGTGATGCATCCCGAGACCGCTAGTGAGACTACATTCGTGTGGTAGGATTTACTTCATGATAAGAGGCATTAGGATTACCCTTGTGTTAAACCCGTATCATAATTACTTGACCATTTAAGTCATATTACTTGGCTAGTTAAGTCAACTAATTTTTCCTACACCCTTAGCGTTGTACTCATTTTTAGTACACGAAACCCCTAGTACACCCCTCCGAGCCTATCTTTTCGTTTCTAACTTTAAGCATCTTACTTAAAGGAAGAATTTGTTACACCCCACTTAAATGTACAACCAAATCGCCTTAGCCTTCCGTGTATGCGCTCATTTTTAGTGCATTATTGTTATTTGTTAAACCCTAAGTTAACTTTCTAATTGATTACATGGTTGCTAAGTCGAGTCATATCCTTGTACATATTGTTTTGGGACGATTGGGACTCATGGGTAAGTACTTATTTTATGGAGTAATGGGGAAGAACATCATATTATTACCCCCATGTGTACGTTAATCTTAAAAGTGCTCCAAGTGTTTTGATTTTCTTAATTCGAGTCATTAGAATAGTTGAATGTAAAGTATGTAAAGATTCAAGTGTAAGGGGAATGTTCATACCCCTATGATGTATTATTTTGGATGGTAGGGTAAGAGTGTATGCAAAAAAAAAAAAAAAAAAAAAAAAAAAAAAAAAAAAAAACATACGGACTACCATCCCTTTTCATTCTATGTTCATTTTATGTTTTTTGTTATTTTTCATTTATTAGCTTAAGTCGAGTCTAGTCTTGGCTTAGCAACGCCATCTTGTACATGTAATTAACCAAGATTGTTAACTCGCCACCAGTAAAACTTCCTTTATCCAACAAAACCGTGTAATTCATATCCCTATACCTAACGTTACAACCCTTTAAAAGACCTCTTTGATAGTTTATCCTAGGTGCTTACGCCATGTGGTGGAGGTTTGATCCTTTCCCAAGCCTATGGTAATCTATTTTGCTATGACAGGTAGTGAGAGATATCTTCCATTTCCATAATGTTATATTACTTTATTACACCCGAGAGATGTGAGTATCTAAACACTATTTGTGAGGTGCTAGTGTATGACCTCCGTGCTTGTCTATTGGTCTTTAGTGGAACGATTATTTGTTGTAATTACTTTTATATTAGTGTTAAATGACCCCTAACTTGTCTTTTGAGTAGAATAAAAGCGCATTTGCTTGAGGACAAGCAAATCTCAAGTGTAAGGGTATATGATGAGGCGAAAAATGATCCGTTTTTAGGGGGTCATTTAAGCCCGAATCTGACTTTATTTGATCAAATATTTCCCTAAATCGTTCGTTTTGTGATTTTAGGTACTTGGAGAGTGAATTCTAGAAAAGAAGCCATTTTGGACGTTTTTGGAGCATAAAAGTGAAGAAAACGGCAAAGTATCAATTTTCCATGCTGGAAACATTAGGTGACGGCGTCAAGAGTTATACCCTGACGGCGTTAGACATCAAGAATAAAATACCGTAGTTGATGACGGCGTCAAAAGTCATCCTGACGGCGTCAAAAGGCCAAGAATAAAATACCGTGGTTGGTGACGGCGTCACATAGGCCGTCATAAGTAGATCAAGGCCGTCCGAGGAAGTATTTGGCGGCGAGGTGACGGCGTCACAATGTTGTCTTGACGCCGTCAGCCCAGTTTTCCTATATATAGTTTTCTAGTTTTTTCATTAAAAAAAAATAGAAAAAGTTTTGGTGAAACCCTAAAGACGAATTTGGTGCATCTTTTACAGGTTTTTCAAGGGTTCCAAACCCTTGAGACCTTGCATTGTAATTGAGATAAGTGTTCTTCTAATTCAATCAATATGTCTATGTGTTGGTTGTCTATATCTTGTTCTTGTCTCAATTCCATTATGCTAGGCTAGATCTCTTTTGTGTTTGCTTAGATCTAATGAAACCTAGATGTTGATTATGTGTTGATTACTTGTTTATTCTTGTCTTGGATGAATGATTTTATATGTTAGGCTTAAGAAAACTGGCAGATCTCCAAATGATAACATGCTTGAACGTCTTAAGAAACATGAACCGAGGCGTACTAGGTCTTTATTGGTTGTATTTAATGCATGAGCCACTGTTTACAATCCCTATAGTTGTGCTGGGTCATGGTGTAGGAGGAGATAAGAGCTCATAGAATTGGGGAGTTATGTATGCCACCCCATGAATGGTATTAAGGAATACAATCCGTCATCCATACAATTATAACAAGTAATTAACGCGTAAAAGATATCTAGGGAGTAGTGAAGTCTAAGTAAACACAATTTCTCCAATTACTGCTCACAACCTTTGTAATAATTAGTTTAATTTCATTTTCAGTATTTTATTTTGATTATATATTAGTTTTGGGTTAGTTGAATAGCAACTAATTCCGCCCACTCTTCCAAAACCCGAGATTTACTTGCTTTTATAAAAACATAAAAATACAAAAATAATCATCTCTCACCTTTAGAACTAGTAATTTAGGCTTTCAAATCCTAGCGACACTATTCCTAAGCTGAACGATCAATCCCCCGGTACTTGTCACTATACTATACTACAACGATCAGGTACACTGCCTGGTGGGGGTTGTAAGCTTCTCGAGATCCCTCGAGAGGTAAAGCCTGTTGCGATTCCCACGCATCAAGTTTTTGGCGCCGCAGCCCGGGGAATAGTTATTGTCTAGGTTAGGATTTCTTTTTATTAGGTCTACTTGCTAGATTCCTTTCTAGTAAGATTTTATTTTTATTTTCTAGGTTTTCTTTAGTCTATCTTTTTCTTTGTGTGTTTGTTCGTAATTTCCATTGACTCTTCCGTTCACCATTATGGAGTACGCGAATCCACCATACCACCAACCACAAAGGCCATTCTACCCTATTGACATCTCGAATTTCAAACAATATCGAGATGAACCCATATATGATGCATGGACTCGTTTTAAAATTTTACTTCGAAAATTCCCTCATCATAGTTTCTCTTTAGCATCCCTAACCCAAACCTTTTACTATCGTGTCAGCCGATGTGACCAAATGTGCATTGATGATTTTGCCAATAGGGGCCCTAGGGAATTAAGTGCTGAAGAAGCATGGGATACCTTAGAAGACTGTGCCCAATACTATTATAGAGTAGACAATCCAACAAACAACATCACAAATCAATCAAAAACAAGTTTGAAGGAGCAAACAGGAAGTTTGTCTGGGGATGATTACTCAGGGATACCTGTGTGGATGTCACCTAAAGCCATAGTACAAAACAAACACATAGGTAATCTAGGTACAATGGAGGATGAGGTGGATAATCATCCCCAGACAAACTTTACTACATTACATTTTGAAAAACGTGAAACTTGAATTATCAATAATTTTATTGAGTTTTGGAAGTATCGTTGGAAACTGAAAGTTTTTATAAAGTGTTTATCAATTTACGTATTAATTAGTTTAGCTATGTACTTCGAGTTAGGCACTATTGACTTTGGCACTAGAAATCCTAATGAAACGCGTATTTGATAAGTAATGGTTATGATTATTTCATTCTAAGTATTTTATTGAGTTTTCCGAGCCGTGAGTGGTAAAACGTTTTGGATGGACTTTATTTACTCAACGAGCTACTTAAACCCTACGATAAAGTATTTTAAAGGCGCGGTGAGTGTTAAAAACGATTCTTTATGGCGACCGACGTTATTTATAAACAACCACCACACCGCCGCCACCACCACCAAAACACTAAACTCATCTCCTTAATCATCTACCATCACTCACGCGCTCAAAAACGACCTCCAACATTATTTTTAATTAAAACCCACCACCTATATCATCACTATCATCTTTAATCTTGGTCTAGTATATAGATCTACAAAGAAAAGGTAAGAAAATGTGATTTCTCACAAGGTTTGACTCAAACCTGAGTCAAAACCCTTAACATATTGAATTTGGGTACAAAAGATTGATGGGTTTTCACCTACTACTGATTCTTGGTAAACAAAAACATGAAACAAAAGAACTTGGTATCGATTTGTGGGTGTTTGGGTCGGATTTGTGTTGACCCGAGGTCAACTCGTGGGTCAAACCCACGGGTTTTGTTGATTTTCTTGATTTCTTGGTTACTAGTATACTTGGTTTATGTTTTGGTTCATATTTGGTTAAGATTTATCATGTTTGGAACAAGTTGGCACCATTTGGGTGTGTTTGGTGGTGTAGCCGAGAGCCCAAGGGGGTGTCTGGCTCATTTGTGTGGCTCGGCTTGCCGAGGAAGCCCACGCCGAGACTCTTTAGTCTCGGCATACGTGATTTGTGGCTCAAATGGATTGAGCCGAGACCCTTTGGTCTCGGTAATATATGCTAATTGTTGTTTTTGGTTACTTTTGTTGGAAATAATCGAAGTTTTGGCGAAAATGGTAATATGGAACTTGTGCTATATTAATTGGTTAATCTTGGTACATTATGGTTATGGTGAAATTATTGATAACGTTAATTTTGGATGATTGAAACTTGGGTATAATTGTAACTTGTGGTTGTATTGGATGAAAACCAGTTAATCTGACGAAGTGTATATATATAATTTTGAGTTGGTTACTAAACGGTTGATATAAGTTGGTTAAGGTTGAAATATATATATAAATGGTTAACGGAAAAAATGGATATTAATATATGAAATTTGACGTTAAGTGTTTATGTGAAATAACGTTGTAATGTGATATTTATTTGGCTATATGACTTGATTATGAGATTAAATGGTTATATATTTATATTGTGACTAACGTTTGTTGTGATTGTGGTATTGAGTAATGGAGTGCTTGGTTGGTGAATTACCGGAGTTATAAGGATGATAAAATTATAGATGACGGAGATAGGTTAGTACGAGTGCCGTAGACGGCCTCGCATTGTTGTAGTTTGTGAAGTGTGGATTGGATATCAGGATATATATTGGATTGATATTTATTATGACGATATTTGACTTGAGACTTCGCGCACGTTGAGGTCGCCTTGACTTTCTAGTCTTGGTTGGCTTCGACAATGCCGTAACATTGGACATGGACTTTGACTTGTTATGTGGACCGGGAAGTCATGACTCAGACACGTGGACTCGAATAAATAATAATTCGTTAAATATCGTTTATTCCGTATAACTTATATATAATATGAGTCTATATATATATATATATATATATATATATATATATATATATATATATATATATATATATATATCCACTTATATAATAAATAAGTGACGTAATAAATAAAAATAATAACGTAACGATAACTATTAACTATTAAGTTAGCTTAATAATTATCAGGGCCTTATTATATATATATATATATATATATATATATATATATATATATATATATATATATATATATATATATATATATATATATATATATATATATATATATATAACGAATTGGACTACGATTTAAGAATGAAAATATTTTGGAAATGATGATCCATAAAAACTTACGATTTCTTCGATGCGAGTTATTAAATATTTGAGTGCACGCAAAAACAAATCCAAAGTTAACTCTTTATTGTGATATTGATTTACCTATTGTGATTGAGTTCCGGATTTGTTTAACGATAATAGGTCATTAATATTTATATTGGACCTATCAGACTGACGAGCCCAATGGGAGCTCGATATGGATATTAATTAACAATATTAACGAGAAATACATCCTACGACTAATATTGTGATATAACTTGGAGATCAATAAGTTATCGGTAAATGGTTGGACTTATCAAGTTGACGAATTTGATAAACCATCAACCCTTCATATAACGACTTATCGATTTATGAGGTCATATCATAAGACCTCGACCTTTATGTGTAACGAGATCTTTACTTGCTATATGTCTTACATGCGGATATATGCTTATGTGAACTACTTGATTTCTTGAGGCTTATGCCATTATGTGTTTGCATGAGTTATGAATCAATGACCTTTAATGAGGTATATTTTGGCGTGAGACCACTTGAGTCGAGACTTTGTCTCTAGCATCACACCGAACGATACTCAAACGATACCAAGCGATAACCAAAACTTTTCAACAAACATTTCTTTTGAAAAACAAATGGAAACCATTCGGGGAACTATGGGAAAAGATTAACTTTTGAAGATATATTGAGCTAAGTCTTATATATATGATTAGGTTGTGCCAAGTCGATAGTTGCTGTGAAGTCTTAGCCATACTCTCTTTTGCATACTCGTGATTATTTTGATTTTGCTTGATCTACTTGATGTGAGTTTCATAGCCCCACTTTTACTCGTATTTTATCTCTTTCTAAACTTGGGGGAGAAAACATGCAATTATTTTCTCGGATCTGCTATTAAATCATTTTGCTATTAGTGTTGACTAGTTAAGGTTAGATTGCTGTAGAGGTTGCCTTAGGCTAGGTCTACTTGGAACCTAGCTAGAGAATAGACTTCTACTTACGGCCTAGACCCAGGGCATTAACGGGTAGTTCCTTACTGTAGCGTTATCCTGGCTAGTGACCGCCGAGGGATCCACTCACTATGACCACTTATCTTTCTTAAGATAAGAAACTTATCGTTATGAATTGTTATGAAGTTGGAATGCTTATTTATGCCTGCCTCTAGTCACACATAGCGCTTACTCTCCAGGTCCACTATTACTTTAGATTTAAACCTATGAACTCACCAGCGAAAGCTGACTTTTTAAGCATGTTTTTCTCAGGTAATTAAATGCTTTTGGATGGCTTGGACTTGAAAGCTTGGTGATGGCATGGTTGAGGGAAATCGATGAAACTCTGATATATGCTTTTATAGACCTACTTTATTTATTTTACTATGGGCTTTAGGGCTGAGCAAACGGACCGGATGGACCGGACCGACCGACAAAACCGACCGGACCGAGACCGACCGGACCGGACCGACCACATTCGGTCCGGTCCTCGGTCTAAGCTTTTTGCCAAATTCGGTCCTCGGTCCGGTCCGGTCCGGTCCGGACCGACCAAAAACCCGAAAAAACTTGCCTAATTGGACCAGACCGACCGAAGACCGACCGGACCGGACCGGACCGAGACCGGACCGACCATATTCGGTCCGGTCTCGGTCTATGGTTTTCCGGTTCTCGGTCCTCGGTCCGGTCCGGTCTTGGTCGGTCCGGTCCGGTTTTCGCCCGATGCTCAGCCCTAATGGGCTTTCCGTACTCAAATACTTTGGATGAATGTAAACTTTAACTTAATGTTGACTTTTGTTTACATTACATCTATGTTATCTTATTATCTATACGTGTAATGATGCCAAGTCACGTAGCGCCACGAAAGCTCGTAAGTCTTCCGCTGTATCAAATTTTGGGGGTGTTACATTTACGTTTTCTCCCGGTTTTTTACGTTTTCGTCGGTTTTTTCAAGTTTTCGTCCGTTTTTTCACGTCTTCGTCTGATTTTTTACATTTTCGTCAGATTTTTTGTTTTCGTCCGTTTTTTTACATTTTTGTTCGGTTTTTTACGTCTTCGCTCGATTTTTCACGTTTTCGACCGTTTTTCATGTTTTCGTCCGTTTTTTACGTTTTCGTCCGGTTTTTTACGTTTTCGTCCGGTTTTTCACGTTTTCTATCGTTTTTTCTCGTTTTCGTCCGCTTTTTTACGTTTTCATTCGATTTTTTACGTTTTCGTCAGATTTATTACGTTTTCGTCCTTTTTTCACGTTTTCATCCGTTTTTCACGTTTTCGTCCATTTTTTATGCTTTTGTCAAATTTTTTACGTTTTTGTCCCATTTTTTACGTTTTCATCCGATTTTTCACGCTTTCGAATGTTTTTTCACGTTTTCGTCTATTTTTTTTTACGTTTTCACCATTTTTTTTTATGTTTGCGTCATATTTTCTACATTTTTATCCGGTTTTTAACGTTTTCGTCAGTTTTTTCACATTTTCGCACATTTTCTTACGTTTTCGTCAGATTTTTTACGTTTTCGTCTATTTTTTACTTTTCGTCTGTTTTTTACATTTTCATCAGATCCTTTACGTTTTTGCCAGATTTTTTACGTTTTCGTTCATTTTTTTACGTTTTCATCCGTTTTTTACGTTTTTGTCAGTGTTTTAATGTTCTTGTCCGAGTTTTTACGTTTTCGTTTGATCTTTACATTTTCGTCAGATTTTTTACGTTTACATCCGTTTTTTCAAGTTTTTGTCTGTTTTTTCGTCTGTTTTTTCAGGTTTTCGTATGTTTTTTATGTTTTCGTCCCTTTTTTTACGTTTTCGAACAAAAACGTAATAAACTAACGAAAACTTCAAAAAAGTAACGAAAACATAAAAATTCTGACGAAAACGTGAAAAAACTGACAAAAACGTGAAAAAATGGACGAATACGTGGAAAAACGGACCAAAACGTAAAAAAATTGATGAAAACATGGAAAAACAGACGAAAACTTAACAATTCGGACAAAAACTTAAAAAACCGGACAAAAATATAAAAAAACAGGCGAAAACATAAAAATTTGACGAAAGCGTGATAAAACGGACGAAAATGTTAAAAATCGAACGAAAACATAAAAAATATGACGAAAACGTTAAAAAGTAAACGAAAATGCAAAAAACTGACGAAAACGTAAAAAATTGAGGAAAACGTAAAAAATTTGACGAAAACATAAAAAAACAGACGATAACATGAAAAAACATGCAAAAACGTGAAAAAAACGGGCGAAAACCTAAAAAACTGGACAAAAACGTAAAAAAAAAGGACGAAAACGTAAAAAAATGGATGAAAATGTAGAAAAATAGACGAAAATGTAGAAAAATAGACGAACACCTGAAAAAGCAGAAGAAAACGTGAAAAAACAGACGAAAACGTGAAAATCTGATGAAAACGTGAAAAAATAGACGAAAGCGTGAAAAACAGGCGAAAACGTAAAAAAAATGGACAAAAACGTAAAAAAACGGACGAAAATGTAAAAATACTGACGAAAACATAAAAAAACGGACGAAAACGTAATAAATCTGATGAAAACTTAAAAAATCTAACGAAAACGTAAAAAAATGTAAAAAAATGGGACGAAAATGTAAAAAACAGGACAAAAACGTAAATAAACTGACGAAAACGTAAAAAGACGGACGAAAATGTAAAAAAAAGGAAGAAAACGTAACAAATCGGACGAAAACATAAAAAATCAGACGAAAATGTAAAAAGACGGACGAAAACATAAAAAACCTAACGAAAACGTAAAAAACCTAACAAAAACGTAAAAAAACGGACGAAAATGTGAAAAAAACGGACGAAAACGTAAAAAACCAGACAAAAATGTAAAAAGACTGACGAAAACGTAAAAAACGGACGAAAACGTAAAAAAATGAAGAAAATGTAAAAACGGACCAAAACTTATATAAACATCAAATAAGAGACCTAGTGGTGGTTGAGTTATCATCCGACCCTTAAGTGACCCATACGGCCCATTTGTTGACCCATTCGACCCATGTATTGATTCACATAAGTTTAATTGTTGACCAATTTGACCCATTTCTTTGCCAAAAGGGTAAACTAATCCAACCCATAAATTGTTATTTTTGACCCATAGCAACCCATTTTTCTTTAAATGGGTTGTGATTGTCACCTCTTGTAGGACCGAAAATATGTAGGATTTATGTGGTTCGGGAGGTCTTGGTTGATGATTAAAGATGAACTCCATATTTGTTTTAGAGAGAGAAAGTAGAGAGAGGGTGGAGAAAAAGGATAACTTGAATAGATAAAAGAAACAATACAAAACCCTAATGATTTCCCACACCCCTCATGGAGAGTCATGAGGGGTATTTATAGGCTCTACACATTACAAGTTTGCCAAGTTAACATAAGTAGTCCCTAATGGCACAACTTGCTACATATCTAGTCCATTTCACGTATGTGACGTTATCTTTATAAAAGAGCGAGGCTAACAATCTCCCTCCAAGATATCGTCACACGTGAATGGTTACAATGAGACCTATAAATACATAAAAATGTAAAATTACAACAATAGTAAACTATGTTGACGTTGTTGAAGCGCAGAGTCTCTGTAGTCTAGATACTGAGGCAGACTTGAAGTTCTCTCTTCCGACGAACTCGGCGTATTTGATCTTTGGCACTGACGGCACAGATCTTTGTAGCTCTGAACTTCAACTGTAATGGTCTAGTTAGGTTATTACTCCCTCCTAACTATTGAGCCTTTATTATTTTTCCTGCTCCCTCCTGAACCGACAACTCTCTTTTCATCACGCAGCGGATAAAGTAGATTCATAAGTGTAGGCACATGGTTGTCGTTCAGGGAGCATCTTGACAATATAACTCACATAACATTGCACAGAAGGTTGGTAATATGCTCCGATGTACACATCATTAGTACTTCTTCGGTTCCAGTGTAAGCACAATTCCCTTGAACAACCAACGTACTAGAGATGAAACACTACTTCTTTTGGCATGTTCTTCTCCCTCCTGATGGTTGCGATGTATCGAAATCATCATACTATTGTGTGTACATGCCACAATTACCCGTACTTTACACTTCTGATGCAATATAGATAGACTGTGTCAGCATAATTTGTGAGTATATGTCGCAAAAATATACTCTCAATACTATTCTCTCAAATCAACCTGTAATCGAACCTCCTTTTTAATTCACCGGCTAATAGTAATGACCACATATGGAGATAACCCGATATGACCAGTTTGAAAAAGAAGTAATCATCCCATCTTGTGACTTAATGCTTGTACGATAGATGTGACTTAATACCTATACTGAGCACTACAATGTAACTCCTTTAAGTATGAGGTTGCACGAAATATTCGCCACTTGAACAATCCACTACTTCGTGTGACACTGAGTACTACAACGTAACTCCTTTAAGTGATAGCTATACTGTGAGCACTACAACGTAACTCCTTACATCAGTAATAACTAGATTGTCAAGACTGAATTTTTTAATTTGCGCAGACAAGTTATCTTCAAAAGTCGTGCATCCAACCACCCCTAGACTTTGAGATAAATAAGTACACTTGTTGAAATGCCACTTCAAACTCAAATCAATAATACCGTGCGAAAACTCCGTAGTCATTTTCTTGTCAAACCATAACAATTCTAGCCGTGAACATATGTATCCCCGTGAAAATTTGTAACCCAAAATACCACTCATTCACCAAATATTATCACAAAGTTATATCTAAAAATGAAATTTTAGACAATAACTTTTGATAGTCCATGTATTTGTATTGCAATCCACATCATATCATAGCCTATGTTTTAATCAATTATGGGTTCAAAAACAAATACTATGAGATCATTTGAGCAGCCCAAATCAGATGAAAGCCCAAGAAAAAACATGTGATAGCCCCATCCATACAACATCACATATCCTGAAATAATAACCTTGTGTATACCCAAGTTGTCAAAACCTAAAACACTCAATCTGATAATAATCGCCTACCACAACCAAACTTTTATCTCTCATAAAAAAACACATGCAAATCTGATCTTGTCTCATCTCCTCTTCAACAACCGTACAAAATACAATTTAATCAATAGCACATCTCCTCACATACACATCTTCTCACTTCGTTAGGCATATCAAACACACCCTTTTGATCTCTTGGTTCCAAATAACCCACGATGAACTGATGCAACGGAGGTTTCAAGATCCTAGGATGGGTCTCGGGTAGGTGTATGATTTATGTTGTGTCGTTTTTGTTTGTCAATTCGAACCGACTGAGATTTTTGTTTTGTAGACATTAAATCGAACCAAGGAAAGAAAATAACATGATTGTTATCATTCTTCTCCTATTAGGTTCGAATAATAACCTTGAAGCACAAGTCTTGAAGAATCGAAGATGACTTTGTTTAACTAAAAAAATCTGTATCAGATTAAAAGTAAAGTTAAACAATCTGAGATTTCTTGATTTTTTCTTGTACGAATAAAGTGAGTTGGGGAGTGAAACGTGAGGGTTTGGTAGTGTCTCGAGATGTAGGATAAGATTA
This sequence comes from Artemisia argyi, assembly GCA_030686995.1. Taxonomy (NCBI): domain Eukaryota; kingdom Viridiplantae; phylum Streptophyta; class Magnoliopsida; order Asterales; family Asteraceae; genus Artemisia; species Artemisia argyi. The sequence continues at coordinate 83,456,863 of CM060705.1, read as the reverse complement.
TTGTTTTGTGTTGGTCGAGGCTATGTTGTCTTCTGCTTTGATCTTATTCTTTTTATTTCTTCGATTAAGACTGTGGACTGATGATGTAAAATGAGGTCATGTAGAGTTTGGTATTTGGTTATTGGTCATGTAGTCTGCTTCTCCATTTCTCGAAAATTTTCAAAACATTTCGAAAGTTTATGTCCAAAAGGTTCTCGATAATTTTTTGTAACTTTTCGAAAATTTTGAACATATCGAAAACTATCCTTAGTTTTCGAGATCTTCGGTTATCGAGAACCTGATTTCGATAACTAGGGTATGGTGTTCTCGAAAACGACTCATGTTCTCGAAAATAGGTACACATCGAGATTTCTTATACAAGAAATCCCGATTATATTCCGGCGATGATAACCCAGATTCCGATGAGTATTCCGATGTGTTTCCGACCATATAGACCACTTTTCACGGTAATGGAACAAAAATAGCCACTAAAGAAGATAAAATTAACATAAACCTGTACTTAAGATATAAGAAACAGATGTATGAAACTTTAAATGAAAGTTTTGGACTATTGGTAGTTTTGACCATTTGGATACAACAAAAAACTTGTATAAACTGCTTATAACAGATAAGTAGGAAAAAAAATTTCCGTACACAAAAAATTGTCAAAAAAAACAGTTTATAACAAGATTCGAACCACACAAATCAATAAAAAGAAACACCGTGAGCTCCGATACCAATTGTAGGACCGAAAATATAGATGATTTTATGTGGTTCGGGAGGTCTTGGTTGATGATTATTGATGAACTCCATATTTAGTTTTAGAGAGAGAAAGTAGAGAGAGGGTGAAGAAAATGGATAATATTAAGATGAATGAATGAATACACAATTTCCCACACCCCTCATGGAGAGTCATGAGGGGTATTTATAGGCTCTACACATTACAAGTTTGCCAAGTTAACATAAGTAGTCCCTAATGGCACAACTTGCTACATATCTAGTCCATTTCACGTATGTGACGTTATCTTTATAAAAGAGCGAGGCTAACACCTCTAGTCGTTATATACCCATCAGTGTAAAATGTAGTGTTTGTGATAATTGTAATGCATTTACAATTATCACGGGGAAATAGTGTTATTGTACTAAGCTCATGACACCTCACGTTAACATGTCTAGGTCATGGGGTACTGCAGACCAAACAATGACCGACGGTGATAAGGTTAGCTTGCCAAGGCTAAACCTATAGAGTGTGTTCAAATATAGTGCTTATTGGTACCCGGCAAGGGCAAATCAACGGGAGTTGTCAAACTGCAAATAGATCTATTCACGTTCACTCGCAAGTGATTATGGTTCATGAAATTTGGGTGTAATAGGGCATAAAGGTACTCGTGCAGTAATCAAAGAAAAGGCTTGTATTCGATTTAAAGCATATATCCCCCTCACAGGATTTGTAAAGCATTTAAAAAAATGAGGCTATTAACTCACTTGGGATTAGGGAAGTGTGTTTTTGATATTAGACTGCCTACTCACGCAATCTGGTGTAGTGTGTATGCCAAGTCTGAGTGGGGTTGTCTAAGTTTTCAACACTCTGGTTTCCTAAGTAAGTATTCTTAGGGTTTACTAGATTTAGATATAATGTAACACCGTTCGGGCCATCATAATCCAGAGGTATAAAACCCCTCACATGAAGCTCCCTAGTATTGTGTTACGTTGTTAAGTATTAGAGTTTTAGATATAACATAACACCGTTCGGGCCATCATAATTCAGAGGTATGAAACCCCTCACATGAAACTCCCTAGTATTGTGTTATGTTATTAAGTATTAGATTTAAATATAACATATCACCGTTCGGGCCATCATAATTCAGAGGTCATGGTAAACGTTTGAGGAGCCAGGGCACTTTATTCGTAAATCCAACAAACTCATCAAAACGAATACGCAAATGAAACCCCTCACATGAAGCTCCCTAGTATTGTGATACATTATATAAAAATGTTAGTACTTTATTTATAAGAAAATACTTCATTTAAACCTTTAAGTTTATAAGTTGACACTAATTACCCTTAGGTTATAAACTTTTACAAAACTAGTCCTTAATGTTAATAACTATATATATATATATATATATATATATATATATATATATATATATATATATATATATATATATATATATATATATATATATATATATATATATATATATATATATACTTATCCTTTGTAACAACCGTGGTTTTAGCAGGTCGGTTTGACTGATAGTCTTGACTCGGTTGACGTTTGTTTGATGTGTTATAGGTGATTGTAGTGTTATATGTGTGATATAGGTGAGTTTTAGCGCTAAATCCCTTTGCGTAAATGGTTTTATTGTGATTTTTGATGATGTTGGGAAAGTTCATTTTGATCACCCATGTGGTGTAGAAATGACTTGTGTATATTTGGCGTTTTGAGGTTTTGCGTAACGAGTCTTCGTTCAAGTTATTGAGCGTTAGTAAGCTACGGGAATGTTGTTTTTGTGAAGAAATGCTTATGGAGTGTGTGAAAATTTATTTTTGGAAACTTTATTTTGAAAATGAATATTTTCCGGTTTGTCGTAAAATTAAGGTTTATCGCGAATGACGTTAGGTTTTGTTATGGGAATACATAAAATATGAAAAGTATGAGGTTTTTAGTGTAATAAATAAATTAATAAAAAAATAAAAAATAAATAAATATAATAATAGGGGGCGGCCGATTATATGGTTTTTGGAGAAAAAGAAAACCAAATTTGATACCAAATACAACTCTAAGCCTTAATGGTTATCAAATATAATTATAAATACAAAATCAAAACTTCCCTACCCCTTTTTCCTGCAATTAAAGTCGACACAAGGGAGGAACACGAAGAAAAAAAATTAGGGTTTTTATTATTGAAGCTAAAATGAAGATCAAGGTATATTTTCGATACTAGTTTTCATTCAATTAATTAGTTATTGATCTAATTCATGTAATATAAAATATGATGGATTAGGGTTTGTGTTAACTTCTGTAAATTAATGTTATTAAACATGTTGGGATCAATTAATGATAATAGTATGATGTTTGGTTAAGAGGATTGAACGTAAAACATGTTAGTTATTGAGTTAGGGTTTGGACAGAAAATTTTGGCTGTAAAGATGTGAGTGTAAATAACAGATGGTGAAGAGTTAAGTCACGAATTTTAGGTCTAAATTGAAGTTTAATGAAAGAGCTTTCGAAAAAGTCCAGCCACGATTGATTTCAAGGTCGGGAAGTTGGTCTTTTGATTTTTCTTTGTTAAGGTGTCAAAGCTGTCAAACCGGGACAGATTTTGGGTAAAAGTTTGAGGGTGTCATGTGGTTGTAAAAGTGGTATTTTGACTAGGCCTTCTGGAATAGTTAAGTATTAGGTTATATTAGACTACCACGAAGAGGATTTGCGATAAAAACTTGTGGAAGTATTTTATGGAAATCAAAACTTTTTGGTGTGCGTTCAGATCCGAATTTGAGTAGTTGACAAGTTTGAATTTATTATGAGTATTTGTGTGTGTTATTGGTCCATGGCCTTCTGGGATTAGCTTCTATGCTTATGAGAGACCATGGTGAATTTTTGGTGTGAGTTTTTAAGCTTTATTTGTTGTGATTTTATGTGGGCGAATGAACCAAAAATTCTGTGTTTTCTAATTTTAAGAGTGCAAGGGATTTAGTGAGTGTTAGGTTGTGGTGATGGTTAGTATGGTGTCTTGGAGATCCATGGTGGGTCATATGAGTCTTAGACATCCATCATATGAGTATTACATGGGTTGTAGCTTTTAGCTTGGCCTTGTGTAACGTGGACTTATTTGTGTTGTTTAGATTGTGAATTATTTTTGTGGAAGCTGCGGAGTTTAAGGTGAGTTCATAGTCCCATATTTTTACTTTGTTTTTAAACTTGGGATGGGAATGATGCTTGTCTTAAATGATTTGAGTTACTGCGATTATGTGTGGTTTAAAAGCTTGGACTTTTAATGTTATCGTAATAATGCTATGTGGTACATGAAAGTGTGATTCCGATTAGGTTAGCGACCTAATTGATGCTGTGTGATATGTGATTCCGATTAGGTTAGCGACCTAATTGATGCTGTGTGATTTCCAGTTGGGATGATGCTTATCCTGTTGCTCGCGCATGCGACCCAATTGATGATGTGTTTTGGAGCGGGGGTCACGTTCCGGCCCGATGGTTGCCTTTTGTGTGATGATTGGTTTATGGATACATGTAGCTTGTATGATAACTATATTTATTTGTCCAGCTATGTTTTTATAATCACAGTGAACTGGTTGCCTTGAGAGTGTAAGTGTGTCTAAACCTATGAATCTCACCAACGTAATGTTGACATTTTAAGCATCATTTTCAGGTGAGCTTTCTAAGGATAAGATAGAAGGATGCGGATAGACGAGACCTTAGTTGCATTGGAAGTGGTTTATCATCTATGTCTGGATTTATGTTTTGTTTTGGTTATTTTATTTTGGGGCATTGTTACAACACTTTGTGTTTGTACATTGCTCTATTTATGTGCATGTAGTTGTTCTCTATGTAGACACCAGGTGTTGTGATGATATCCATGAAGTTACACCCGCGCGTTTCCGCCATGGCGGGGTGTGACATCCCTAGACTTTAAAACTTCACACAATAGGTCCTTATACTTATAACTTCCAAGAAATGGCAAAAACAGCACTTAGACCTAATAGTTTCAGAAAGTTACAATATATACCCCTATGCATGGAAAACTTTGCAAAACTAGTCCTAAAACCATGCAAACTATATTTTTATGAAACAAAAGAGTTTCTAAGCTTATGAATTATTAATATAAGCTTATTTAAGTATTCTAGACCAGCTTATAGCTTATGATAAGAGCTTATAACATGTAAACATGAATTTGACTCATTTTAGGGTTTTGAAAAGAAAATAAGCAAAAGAAAATGACCAAGGCTTGTGCAAAGTACAGAAGTAAAGCTTATGGAACTAGTTTAGAGGCTTACGTGATCAAAAGTGGGTCGTTAGGGGTGCTTAGGGTTTCTCGACAAGAAATGAATTCGACAAGGCTTCTAGGCTTGATTCCCTCGACTCTTTAGCTTACTATGGACTCTTAGGGACCTTATTCTACTGCTAGTACTAGATATTGAAGGTGCAGAAGTGATGGTGGGATGGTTTGGAATGAAATGAGTTCGAGGGGTATTTATAGGGTTTGGTTGGAGTTTTCTCCAAGTTATGGTGGTGTGGTGTCACGAGGAGGGGGTAGGTGACTCATGGCATCTAGGGGTAACTAATGGAGGCTAGGGGAGGGCTAGTAGGCGGTGGTAGGGCGTTTGTGGTGGTGATTTTGCCATTAAGGCTATAAAATGACAAGTAGCTTACAAGTAGGTGCATAAGCTACTTGTAAGCTACTATGGAGGTGCTAGGGTGGTTGCTTAGGGTGACAAGTAGGTGGGTAAGCTGCTAGGGTGGTGGTGACATGGTGGTGGGTTATGGAGGTGCTTAGGTTTAGGTTTAAACTAGTTTATGATTAGTTTAGGACATAAACTAGATTAGGGTTTAGTACCTAGATTAAGGTTTATTAAGGGATTAGAGACTAAGATTAAGGTTTAGGAATCATCTCTTAAGTGGTTGTAGCTTGTACTAAAGAAATGGGAAGGTTTTGACCTAGTTTCGGGACCTAAATGACCCAATTAGGGTTTGGTGCTTAAAGGACTTGTACACTAAGCTATGACTAGTTGTACTAGGGTTTTGGTGAGGAAATATAACTAAGATAACTTATACATAAGCCTTGAACACTTTCAAACTAGTTTGGATGAGAAATTAGGGTTTTAGAGATAACCGTAAACACATAAGGATTGTTTAAGGTTTGTGATAGCTATAATATACTAGAGTGATAGAATACTTATTGAAATGATGTTTAGAACTTAGACTTGACATACTAGAAGGTTTACAAGGTATAACCTTAGTGATATTTGACAGTAGTGGTTGCGTGAGTCGTCTAGCGGGCTATGTAAGTTACTTTACATAGAAGGTGAGTGTAACGATACTTAGGGGGAAATGTAATAAGGCATAGTGGGAATATATGCTAAGGCATAGTGGGGAAATGTGCTAAGGCATAGTGGGGATTGTTAAGGCAAAAGTTTTACTCTAGAAAAAGAGTTAATATATATAACCTTGGTGAAAATGTGGGGTTGTTATAGTCTTGATCACGAGTCTCGTCCCTATCACTTTTTTTTTGTGACACTTCGCATCGTTGCTAAATTGTCACAAATCTGTCACATATTAGATCCTGGCTCTATTTCATGAAAGTTTTGTTTGTCAATGATATGTCACTAACCTAGTTTTTTGGACACCTGAGTACTTATGGAATTACCAAAAAGTTTCATACCGGAACCGAGCAAAAGAACTTGATACGGCTGTCTTATTTCTGGTTCCCGGCCTTTAGTTTCGATTCGATCCAGTTCCTGTACCATAGACACCCCCTAAAAAGCATAATGGATTACCAACAAGTCCTTAAAAATTAATCAGCAAACATGGGTCCAAAAAATAAAAATAGAAAACAAGACAAAATAATTTGAGGCCTTGGGGGCTTGAATTGCAGATTTGCAAAAAGCCCATGAAACAAAACATAACCTTGTCCGAACCAAGACACAAAAAATTCTTGCACTTTTTTTATTTTATGCCGGTAATCCTAATCTGTGATTAATTAATTTCAACGACGGCAGATTGGTTTGGACCAAGCTCTCACAGGTAACCTTCTCGATCTATATTATCACATTTCTATATATCCGATCTTATTAAATTCTGTCATCACTGTGGGGATCTGGCATCAATGGTATCATGTGAATATATGATCACTTGTGTTGTGACATTATCTGTTTTAAGTTTTAGGGGCTGTTTGTTTAACCTTATTTATGAGCCAGCTTTTTGGCTTATTTTCAAACTTGTTGGCTTACATGACAAAATAAAGTTATATAAGCCAAAAAAATTGGGGCTTATGAGACATTTACTGTTGGGTACTGTTGACCTGAAAATAATAGCTTTAAGGCATTTGGATACGTATGGGACACGCCGTTTGTGATGTGCTTTGATAAACCGAGTTAGAGAGAATTAGGATTATTTTTACCCATCTCATATTGTCAACAATCCAACTCAAATGAGTAGATCAACAAAGTTTGCATTTAATATTTAGTTGTATTTACCTACCAACAGATAGAGAGTATGCCTAGATATCATACATAATATTAATACTTGGGGGACGTTTAGTTCACTTTACGTATGTAGCATATGTAACCTACTGATTCTTGTTTTTGTATACTATGGTTGGTCAATGTTAAAATTCGTGAGTGGTTTAATATGGTAGTGTCTAGTTTAATACTTCATGCTGGTTATTGCCGGCAATCTCCTTTTCTAGGTTAGTTTCTTGGCAAAAGGTAAGAGGAAGGGGACTTGAGCTTTCTGAGTTGGCATTAGTAAAGAACTTTCTTGTATTATACATAGTTGGCGTGTTTACTTTCACTAGAACTGTGCCTAATATCACTTGGCTCAATTTCAGTCTTTACTCTGTGTTTTGAATGATAGAAAAAGGGCCCTATTCATTGTAGAGGATTCTCTGTTTTACAGTTCTAGAAAATAACTAGTACAATTAACTACTCCATACTAATATGTTACTATGGTACTCCTCTCTTTTGTTTGTTTGTAATTACTGTTTTCGTCATTGGGAAACTATTATGTGTCTGAGGCAATTGGTGTGAGTGAGCTACAATTAGACATTGGTCATTCATCTGAGATGTAAACATGGGAAATGAAAGATTTAATTGTTAGTGATACTTATAGCTTATGATCTTAGACACCACTTGCTTTTTGCAAGAAATAGTTTCACTTTGTGCGGTTCTTTTACATAGATTTGACGACTTTATGATCGCTTTGATTCTTACCTTAATATAACACTGAGAGACTTAAAGTTGTGTTACATAGCTTTATTTGGTTGATTTGGGCTTTAGTATGGTAGAACTAAAGAAACTTCGTATTACTTGCAGGTTCGTTTCATGAAGGGTGACGCTGTTCCAATTTGACAGCATTCGAATTTCCCGAATAGATACTGGTATAAGTGAGACAAACACGTACTACTTGCTTACGACTTATCAAAATTTTGTCTTTGAGCATCGGTTTTCCCATTTAGAAGTGCCATTTTTGTTGTTGCAGAAGGAAAGAAGGGATTTAAAATCTATAGAAATGTCAGGACTTATTTATCACATATTCACATTCTCAGCGTTGATGTCGTTAGGGTTGTATCACCTTATCTGCACAACCAGGAACCAACTAAGAGCCCCACGAGACTACATCACAAAACCCTACCACCCATTCACATTTCAAACCCAACAATTCACGAAACACATTCAGCTCTACCTCAACATCGCATGTCTCCTTATCGCCTTTTTCCATCAAACCGCAATCTCATTTGACTCCGACCCCCTAGTCAAAGGCCGTTCCCCTGTTTACCATTTCATGTCCCTTCAATCTGCAGGGGTCCTCTTTCTATTTCTCACCCTATCAGTAGCCCTTCTTCTTTCTGAAACAACAAATCTCCTCCCATTCCCGCCAGATCTCTTCTTCGGGACTGCATCCGCACTCTTTTTTCTTCAATATTCGGTTACTTCATCATCAGCTTCCCTACAAACATCTGTCCTCGAGGCAAAATGTGATTCAGTTTCGGCAACAATTGCAGCTTTATCTGCTGTACTCTGTATCATACTTGCGTGCCAACCGAGGCTGTTTGTAGCTGATGTTGGACTTGGGGCCTCAATTTGTCTTCAAGGACTGTGGTCTCTTCAGACGGGACTGTCTCTTTATGTGGATGCTTTTATACCCGATGGTTGCCACAAACTGCTGGATGTTGTTAGTGGTGTCGAGGGGTCAACTAGGTGTGAGCTTGATGATTCTAAGTTGAGGGCTACTGCTATTTTGGACCTTGTGTTTGTGGTTTATGTCCTGTTTGTAATTCTTATTCTGATCGTGACGTATGCTGTGACTGCTAAAGTTGTTGGTGTTAGGAGATTTGGTACCTATGAAGCTCTACCTACGTCATCTGGCGCGGTTGCTGATACTAATCATATTCAGATGAAGGCAATGACAGGAACTCAGGCTTGATAATTCTTCTACATTTTGTTCTTGCTAGACGTTAGTAGTAGAATTCAGTCTTTATTATGCTGTTACAATTGTTGTTGGTACAATCTTACAAGTGAGCAGTCTCATTTTTTGTGACAGAATTTTATGGGATGTTTAGTGTATACAGAGAAATCAGTGATATTTTTGTCCCTTGCTTGTTTAGACATTTGTCATGTTTCTTGTTACACATTTGTCATGTTTCTCCTGTCTGGTTTCTATGTTGTTTACATCCTCAGGTTTCCACTTAAATATGTGTTCATCAAATCGTAGTAATTGGCTCTTACACTTATAAGCAGATGAGGCTATGAGACCAGCGTGCAGGAAAATAACTGAACACCTAATCTTTTATCGAACTTTTGTGATTTTTGGACTTATCAAAAAGTGTTATTATGCATGCAGCATCCAATCATTCTTTGCAACAGTTAAGCGATTATTTGCATGTTTTTGGTTATACTTTCTATCAAACGCAAACATTGTTGCAAATTGCTAGTTTTCATATAATCAATACAATTTCAGTCTATCTTGCATATATAATTGTTAAATGCTAGCCGATCCAAAAGTCTAAGTGTAAAAGTAAGCCAATAAAGTTATGTTCAAGGAGTCACATTTAAGAGTAGTGCAAATAAAAATAGATCGTTAGAGGGTTTCCAAGGCAATGAGTACAAGGCAGCTATCTCCGACGTTCAAGTAGGCTCTGACCGAGAGTAACAGTGAACTCTTCCTACTTGACACACCACCCTTAATACTCTACTAGTCCAATCTGATAGCAACTTATACGAAAGTGGAAAAGTGAGGTTTACCATTGGCTCACATGCGCCACTAATGTATCTTGGGGTCGTACATTTTCATGACACAGCCAGTATGTGGAGGGGAGACTTGCACTCGAAAAGGTGACGAGACGTCTCTCACAGATCATGTAGCCGGACTCTGCGGGTGAGAAAGTAGAATATGGATGAGACTCGCACACACGTTAATAACTCCGCACTATATATTTGTACCAGACTACCACCCAAATATCATAGGACAAATTTTTCTAGTTTTAGGCTTTTAGCCTAACTATGGGAACCAGAAATGTAATACTCTTTTCATGTGTACACCACTTAAATATGAAAAACAAAATCAGGTCGACAACAGAGACGTAAAGCCACAGTTTCTGCTCAGAACTTTGGATCAGACGAGCACTAATTAGGTATACATGAATTTGTCATAAAACCATATGCAAAAATCTCTGTCTTAACATCAATAATTATACTTATATTTACATTAATTGTTCTTTGCAAGCAGTGGCTTTATTGAAACTAGTATTCCAACTAAACTTTGCTTTTTGATACTGATGTAGATTGTATTGAACGATATAAGTAATCCCGCAGTTTGACTAAACTAGATTGCCTTAATTCAGTTTGGCCACTTTTTCCGGATTAAATTCTTGTGAACATTCACTTAATACGGAGTAATACTTTTGGTACTTGCTTCACATTTTAATTCAGACACCTTGCTCTAATTATCCATGAACGAGGAAGGAGTTATTTATATCCATTGCTAGCGAGATAGCACCAACTGATGCACGATGAAAGCACAAAGTGTAGCTCATAATTAAGTTAAAGGTTGCGCACTATATCTTTTGGGTCCCAAGAACACTCAAGCCATTTCAAATTTGCTTTCTTACGTCTATTCGAGATCCATAAGAACGATACCACCTTCATATCATTCATAGCGTGTCTTCTCTCAACACTTTCAAGTTATCATTAATTTCAGCACAAACAAGCAATAAGCCAAACGCAATAAGCTAACGAGGAGTAGCATATACGTGTTTATTTTGTTCAATAGAAACCATAAATCTGCATTTATCGTGCATAATCAGCTTCTTTCTCAGCAAGGATCAAAATTACTCACCCCTAAATTTATTATTAGTATTATTTTTTGTTATTTATTTAACCTCGTCGCAACACGGATAACCATGCCTTGTCTGACATTTATCGAGTTTTTAGAAGAAATTAAGACTGTCACCGTTCACCGAATAAATTGTAGATTGTTTATATATTGAAACTAGTCAATTACTAGCGTATGGCTGCGACGATGTATAGTAATGTCAATTTGTGTGTGTAATTTTTCGTATGCATACATGAGCGTGTAGTAAGTGAGACTGAAAAATGTTAGTGATTTAAATTGTAATTAATTAGTTAATATTCAATAGATTATATTGTGTTTTATAGTAAGGGTATTTTAATCTAACAACATTACTTATTATTATTATTATTATTATTATTATTATTATTATTATTATTATTATTATTTTTTAATAAACGTCACCTTTCATTAAAAACACAGAGATTACATGAAGTTGGAGGGGAGTCTAGACACAATCTGAGCTCCCACTCCCTTTTGAATACAGAAACTAACTCGGTGAAAAATAAAAACATCACTCCTGGTATTATTAGAGTGGCTGCTGGCAATAGAACTGATGCGAGAAAGTGTATTCAAAGCTTCCACCTCAAGTTCCCCAAACGTAGAAAAAGCAAAAGGGACGAACTTGTATCCATTGTCTTCACACTTGGACGCATACATCCTCCTTTTCTTTTCCACGGCATTACTCAAGGCTACCCCAGGGGCCCATGACGTCACACCAGTTCCAGCAAACGGAGAGACCCCCGTCACATCCAGGCATGCATCCTTACCCTGAATCCAGTTGAATATTAGTACATCTGCAGGACGTAGTTCTCTCCCTTCCTCCGAAAGAAACCCCATTGGAGCCTCCTTGCACACCATGATCCCTGCCTTAGAGCATACATCAACCAGGATATCACGCACCAGATTATGCCTGAACTTAACACCTACCTCACTAGAACAGTGGACCGCGTGATCCCCCCATTGGTCCATGCGGTGTACGTTGCAACTCGGGCACAGGCTGCCTTCAGAGAACATAGGGATCGTGAGCCTGTAGCATAACACGGACCGAAATTGGTGATGATTCATCTTCTGTCCCAAACCATCGATAGGGATGGTGACAAGAAAATCCTGCCCGTGTGGGGCGCGAATGCCACTAAGGATAGCCACATGTCTTGGGCTTAGCGAGTACTTAGAAACAAGGTCTTTCTCAATGACACCGAAATAACACTTTGCCAAAGTTTTCATCATATGGGGGGCAGAAGCGCCCCTGGTGACAGTGAGTAAGTCGGTGTTACATATCCAAGGCATACTGGAATGAAGGGCCATGTGTAACAATCCCCGTATTGGTAAGTATCTTATCCTGTAAGCCGCTCGTTTGCATCCGAGAAGCGAGATAAGCATATTGGATGATATCCCCCGCTGACAGAATACCCAGACCGCCAAGCTTTATTGGAAGAGTGGCAAGCCACCACTGCCAATCACCAAACCCCGGCCCTGAGGCAGTCACAATCTTCTCCAAAGAGGCACGTAACGTCCGATCGAACTGAGCTTGGGCCTTTGATAGGTACAATGGGGAGCATGTTCTTAAAGCATAAGATAATTTCGAAACTCCTGCACAATTACGTAACAAGAGAAGCTCACATTGTGGATCATCGAGTTTATTAATTGCCTCGATTAAATGTATGGTTTTGGAGACCCTTTTGGCAGCCAAATCCCGACAGAAACCTTCGTCCAAACTAACAGACCCACCCAAAAGTTTGACACCATTGAGCGGACGGGCGATATTTATAGGGAACACGCCATCCACTCTGCTTCTAGGGTCCTCGACAGGCCAGAAAAGTTCGGTCTTGTCAACATTTAAAAACAAACCACGAGCGGGCCCCTCCGTCCTGATGATGTCAAGTGCCTTGGCGACCATGAGGGTATCTCCAACAATAGTACCATCGTCGAGATACCAAGCCTGAAGAGTAAGCTCACAAGACTGATTGATAGCATGAACCAAAGGGTGCAGAGCTAGGGCAAACAACAAAGGGCCCAACGGATCACCTTGTTGGACACCCTGACATGATCGAAGGATAGAGTCCTCATAATAGAGTCTGGCTGGGCGCGCGTAACAAAACTCAACCCATGGGGCAATAGAAGGGCGTCGCCTCCTAGCTTCCTGAAGTAAGACATTCCTATCGACAAGATTGAAGGCATTCGTAAAATCCACTAAAAGCATGGAGAGTCCAACTTCCTGACCCTTAGACTCAACAAGCCTATTTACAGAGTGCAGGACAGCCTCGCAACCCCCAGGGACTCCAACCCCAAATTGAAAATCCTGCAAGTAAGAGTTAATGGAATTACCAACCGACGAGGAGGCAACTTTTGACACAAGCCTACGCCAGACAGTACCAACCGCAATAGGGCGTATACCCCCACCAGGCTTGACTAAGGGAGTTAAGGGGGCACTAGCGATATATTCTCCCAGTTGACCAGGACACTTCCCACTAAGAAACAGATTAACAACCCCAGTAATGGACCCAAGCACGTCATCAGCTATAGCGGACGCCGCCCCTCCTAAAATAATAATAATAATTATTATTATTATTATTATTATTTTTTAATTTTTTTTATGTTTTAAACAAATATGTTTTTTTTTTTTTTTTTTTTTTTTTTTTTTTTTTTTAATTATATAAATTAAATAAAATGTTATCTACTTATTTCCATGAGAAAAATCAAATAAATAAAAGACAGGCTAGAAAATGATGGACATTTTGTTTAAAAAAAGACCATTGACTTTATCAATCATTTTTCACTATACAATTTGTTAGATCTATTACAAGTTACAACTTACAACTTCACCTAATCAAAAATCCTCCATCATTCGTAAATTGTGATCACTAATGGATTCACCTCCTTCACCAACATATCCACGAAACGTTTCTCACACCTCCCAATACACCGAAACCCACTCTAACAACCCACACTCATACTCAGACGCCTATGAAGCTCGACCAAATTCACGTGTGGAAGACCAACAATCTCGTACTTGGATGGGTAACACTGATGAACACAAACCAGCACCCGAGATCGCAGACGTTGCTGGAAACCGAGTCACTTCATATCACGATGAACCTGGATATGTGATCAACCGTAGCCTTGGGCAAGTTTCGGTGAATGATCAAGAACGTGCTAAGCCGTTTTCGGTAGGAGAAATGGCTAGTAACAGACCCAAGTCTGAATATGACAACGACTCAACATATGTATACGTGAAACCTCCTCCTTCGCAAGGTGAAGTTCGTGAATTCAATAGAAGCTACGAAGATAATAATAAATATGATGATGATGATGATGATGATGATGTTTGTCAAGGTCCACCACCTATAAGTTTGAATGGTGATCATTATGGTAGGAATCTTTAATAATGTACTTTTGTATTCATTTTTCATGAGTTCTTCAGATCTCTATGTGTGAACTGTGATCCATTTTCTGTACGTTGACTTCGGAAATAAACGCAGGTCATGTTACGCATTGACTTTGAATGTGATGTTTTTGTTTAAGGTTTTGCTAACGAAAACCCTAGGCTGTCGTTAAGAAGATTTATCTTATTACATGGTTATGAATAAATGATTGTGATTGGTTGATAATTGCGAAAAAGATAGGCATAATCCCGAAAAATATGGAACCACGACAAAACAACTCACAACAAACAACTGATTGTGATTGGATGATTTGAGTAATTACAATAAATTGTAGTAAAAATAAACTTGTTAACCAGATCCCTAAAAGTTGTTAATTGTTTAACGTTATTATAAAACCTAATTACCAAACTGAACCTTATAGAGAGTTTATTTACGGGAATGAACTCTTTTTATACACTTTGCCAAAATGACCAAAATACGTCACAATCAACCTTTTTCATTTTCCATTAGCCCAAATCAATGAGTATTCGCCCACCCAAAATCATTCGCCCCAAACACATGCGAATTAAAAGTTTAGAAGAAGTCTAACATGTAGCTCAAGATATATAGATGATCTTCTGTGGGTTCTGTTGAAATTTTAGTGTCAATCAAGTGAGGTAGACATGATTCGTATTAAAGTATATGTAATATGTGTATGTGACAGAAGAGATAGATAAAGGATTGTATAAATACACGTACTATTAACCCTTTTATTCCTTAGTCCAAAAATATTACATTTGCAGGATATAAAAGAAAGAAACGTTTTACATAAAACTCATGCCATGAATGTGTTTGTTTAGTGCATGATGTATATCTTCTATTGTTGACCTCGCCCAAGACAAATTTATGTATATCTTCTATAGTATAGTTTGTTGACCTCGCCCAAGATTTGTTGACCTTGCCGAAGACAAATTTTTACTCGCCCCTCACCCCACGATTACTTTTAATTCGCGTGTATAACTCGCCCATACCTCCTAGGCCTTGCTCACGATCACTTTTAATTCGCTTGATAACTCGCCCAGACCTCCTAGGGCTCGCCCACGATTACTAAGAATTGCTTTTAATTCGCGTGTATAACTCGCTCACACCTCCCAGATCCTCGCCTAAGACAATTTTGACTCGCTCCTCACCTCGCCTAGGCCTCGCCCTAAACCCTCACCTCGCACAGCACTCGCCTAAGCCTCGCCTATCTTTTGCACATAATTCTGAATTACGTGTATATTGATAGGCCTCGCCCAGCACTCACATATCACTACTTTTATACATGTGTAACGTTAGAAACTAATATAATAATAGATCTAACGGATAATATTGAAAAGTTCATTTTAGATAATTTTGTGTGCGAAGTTTATATCCGTAAACTAGTTGTATAAACGGTTCATTTAAGTAATTTAGGGGTAATAATGTCTTTTTTGCTATTTTAAATTAGGGGCAATAATGTCCATTATATGGGTGTTTTGTGGTTAATAACGTGCTTTAAAGAATCAAAGACAAAAGATTTATATGTATCAAATCTAGCAAAAGCACGATTTTTGGTTCGCTTTTTGGTGAAAATGGGTTCAAAAATGCTACCGTTCATAAAACTCGGTAAATTGAATTTTACCGAGATTTAAATCTCAGCAAAATTACATGTGGTAGTGATCCGGGCATTTAGGACATATAAATCGGTAGATTTTACTGAGTTTGACCATTTACCGAGTTTGACCAAACCATACACCGAGTTTTTAACTCTAGTATTTACCGAGTTTTGACCATGTCCAATCCACCGAGATTTGACCTCAGACTTTTATATCCTCCTTGGTCTGTATTGAAAGAAAAAGAAAGAACCGTACAAGAAATGAAATAACAGCGATAACCTCAATATTTTGTCCTACCACATCTCTTAACTACAAAGAGTCAACAAATTCAACAATAAGTGAAGTACAACCCATATCTAAACTACAACAAAAACCATCCCCTCTTCAACTACAAACAACAACTATATACTGCACCTCAAATCACTTCCCATCGCACATGAACAATTTCGAACAAACAAACACCTCATTATCCATCTCAACACACAAATGATTCAAGAACTTAAATGAAGACAAGATCTCAGTTTTGTGTTTTAAAATGATTATAACAAATCTTTAAACATTTAAACACAAGCTTATCATAGATCTTATGCAAAAACATAAACCAATATACCTTATCTGAGACCTCATATGAGATATTGAAGCTGATACGAGACAAAAGATAACGGGTAACTTGCGTGTTCGAGCAATAGAAAAAAAAAAAAAAAGAACGAAGAAGTCTTTTTGCTGCGTTTGGTTTGTGCATTGAGTGTGGTAGCTGCATTTTCAGAAGGAATAATAAGGAAGGATGAGCTAGATTGGTTTATGTGTGGCTGCTTGTGTTGTGGAAGGAGATGCATTTGTTGCTGCATTTGAGTGTATGGAGTGATAAGGTTGGAGAGAGTAAAGTTGTGACTGCAAGTGAAATGAGATGGTGGGGGGCGGATGTGGTTAGGAGTGTTTTGGGGGAAGTATGAGTAAATCTAGGGTAGTGAAGATATTTATACCCGGTTTATAAGGGTTTGTAATATTGGCTTTGTGTTGGGTGTAACACCCCCAAAATACCGCAGCGGAAGACTGTGTCACTGGGGTGCTACTTCATAATACAAAGTACAAGTTATAGAAAACGACCTCTAAATGAGACGTTTTGAAAAGTTACCATTCGATTAATGAATTCAAAGTTACAAACATGAGATTCCAAAGTATGATACATAAATGTATACAAAATGTTTTGAATGGTAAATGATAAAAGCGTAAGTCTTCAGAATATGCAGCTTGACTCTAAGTTCCACGCACTAGCTATCGCCTTACTAACCTGAGATAAACATGCTAAAGTGTCAACACAATGGTTGGTGAGTTCATAGAGTTTGTTTTAAAACAGTTGAAAAGTCTATAAAGAATGTTCACACAGCAAAGGCATTGTAAATCCACTCAGTTGCAAGTCTCGCTCATAACAACACTTGCAACCTGTGTGTTCACAACCCACTGCTAACATATAGTATGATTTCGATATATGTGTATACGATATATGCACGCTTAATGTAAAGTATCACTGCCTACTGAACCTCATGACAAGAATAAGCACAAATGCTTCAAAGCTGGATTATATTCACCCAAGGCCAGGAATATATGGCAATGGTGGGGGCATCAGCCCGATAGTACTATCAATACCTCTCCATCGGCTCCATCCAGGAGTTAAACAGTGGTTAAATAATATAGCGTATAGAATAGTTTTCACACATTAAGGCACATATCGTAATAAAACTACACATCATGTTTAAGAGTATAAAAGTATAGCATAACATATGAGTAAAATTGTCTTTAGTAAAAGAGAAAGCAAGTAGTTTAAGCATGTATCTCCCCAAAAGAGTTTAAAACAAGTATGAAAAGAGTAGGGGCTATGACTCACCTTGAACTAATGATATCAAAACATATAACGGAATCGATGGATAAGCCAGGAAATCTCTACGCCCAACCTAGAATATGATGATATGTCTTAGGTTTGGAGTAATGTCTAAGAATACGAAGAATTACCTATATATGTCTTGCATATAGTTCATGATGTAGTACTTAGTATATAGTGTAAGTTGTTGAATAAAATGGTTTATGAAACATGTATAGTTTGTATATCGCTTACTACCGTTCGGGCCGACATAATTCAGAGGCCATGTAGTAAACGTTCGAGGAGCCAGGACACTTTAATTCGTAAGTTCACAACTCATCTCGACGGTTTACTTTCATGAATCCCTCACATGAGGCTCCCTACTATTGTAGTATTCGATAAAATATATATAAGTTTTTGATTCGAAAAGTTACATGGTCTTTAGCCGTGGCTTTGCCGTGACCTTGGTCATTGTTACCATGGTCTTGAGACTCATCCTTGGCCTTATCCATGGTGGTGGTCTTGGCTTTAGGTCATTAGACCTCTTGGTTATATTTAACCATAACTATTATATAGTCACTTGGATATTTAAAATAGCTGTTAAGATTTTGAAGAAAATATCATTCATTATTGGTTTTCTGGGCTCGTGCTCCTAAGTTTTTGAAGAAAACATCATTCCGGACAACTTTCGTGTTTTAACTTTTTGATGAAACGGACCAGAAGGGCCTCTTTTTGCGTGTTAAAGGTTCTGTCACAGAAAGTTTGAGACAGTTTTGCCGTAAAGATTTTAGTAACTTCTAATAACCATAACTATTGACTCGTGTACTCGTTTTAGGTGATTCAAATTGCTATGTTTTCATTTTAAAACCCTCTATAACAGTAGGTAAGTGTTTCATATCATGGTTACTCTATTTTGGTCGTGGTTCTCAATATAAGTCACTAGTTTTCTTGTTTAATTAACATAAGTGAATATATAGTTTCCAAAACTTGTTTTACTAGTTTTTATACATCATGAACATAATACAAATACCATATATAGCATGAAAGAAACATAATAAGCATGAAAATGATATTGAGCAAGAAAGTGTAATAGGGTTTCTTACAACTTTTGGCTTTCTAAAGAAAGGAAGTCAAATATGAAACTAGGACACTAAACCTATGCTTGCAAACCCTTCGCCACAACTCTTGAAACCCTTGCTAGCCTTGATATAGACCTTGTGAAAACCTTATTAACTCAACCCTAGTACCCTTGTGTAGCTCCTAATTCAACCATGGAATCACCAAACAAACTCTTGATTCATGTAGAGACTAACTATGCCTTCAACTTTGGTATGTAACTTATAACTTAGAAATCAAAAGATCATGGTTTATGGATTTGTTGTTGGGCGTTTGGAATGAAGAGAAAGGAAAGGATTAGGCTTGTATTTATAGCATGAAGAGGAGGTTAGGAAGGTGCCTTAAGGAGGTTAGAGACTTAGGATATTTTCCAAGACTTAGTGACCAAGTTTACTTGCAAAATGTTTAGCTTCCTATGTAAGCTTCCTATCCTTAACTTAGTGACCAAGAAAACGCCCCATGTGGCTTAAAATTTAGTTCAATGCCTATCTTGGATGACTAGATATGTGTTTTGATAATATCTTGCTTTTATGGAGTGAGTTTTGTCCCGGTAATCGCTAATGGTAAGTCGTTAAGTCATGAAACTTAAAATCGGGTATCATAAAAATATGAAACTTATAAATATGTTAAAACTTTTTAATATAACCTATCTTAGCATATTTAATGAGTGATAAGTTCTATCGGGTTGCTTAAACGCTGCTAAAACTGGAAACGCGGGTCTAAAACGCGCAATTCGCGTAAAACGCTGAACTGGAAAACGTAAAATTCCAAAACTTTTGGAATTGTCGTAAAATGAGAGAAAATCATATTTCTATTGTTTATAGTGTTTTATGGACATATCGGGATGCTGGAATGACGTTTAAACCTAAAAGTAAATTTCGGACACGGTTTCGTGATTTTTGCAGAAATGATCCGACGAGTGTCAAATTCTCGGATTATCATTAAAATAGTTAACTTACGAGAATATGAAATAAAAATTTCAGAAATGAATAGTGAAAGTGAATAGTAAAAAAAGTGAATAGTAATAGTGAATAGTAAAAATGAATAGTAATCTGAAAGTGCGAGTTGTTACATTGGGCTGCTATCCAATTTGTTTATTATGGGTCGAGCATCAAGCATTGTGAATCACATATATTAATTAAGCATATTAGGTTGCGGTTAGTTTGTTTTGCTAAAGATGGTGGTTTAAACCATAAGTGTGATTGGGAGTTGTTTGTTTAGGGCCGAATTTTGTTATAAATTTGGTTATAGTTGGACTTACGAATTTTTACAGGTTGATTATTTCATGGCTAGATATGGTATTTTAACGACAAAGTGACTACAGGGTCTTTGTTATGTATTGCTTATTTAGGTTTGACGTGGTATTTCACGGTGCGTGTACTTATCTTATCTTCATTTCTTCTCTCCTCTCGCACGAAGATGACTTGTTTGGGCATATATTGATAGTGATGAAGACTTGTCTATCTAGTTATTCTTGGGATTCTTTCTTTCTATACCCACAAGGTAGTTATCAATTTAAGGAGTTACTTTATAGTGCTTAGTTCTTTCGTAGTTAATGATAGGTCAAGAGGCTTTGTGCACCTAATACTGTAAATATAGGTTCTTAGTCACAAATATCGTACAAGATTAAGTCACAAGTTTGGGTTATTTTACTTCATTCTCAAGTTCGTCATATCATGTTTTCTCCATATGTGGTCACTACAAATAGCCGATTGAATTGATAATGGGGTTTAAAATGAGATTGATAAGAGGGAATAGTAAAGAGAGTATTTATCGACATCTTCTCACAGGGGTAGTGCTTATGCATACACGGACTTTTATGATGCTTCTAGTTGGTCTAGTTATGGGATGTACACAAATTTATGATGAGTCTGAAAGACCCTCACTATCATAGAGGGAGAAATGTGTACATCGGTATTTATTTTGGTAACTGGGAAGCATTCTGAATGTGTTAATAACGTTGATCTTATGCTCCCTAAACGTATAACCATCGTCAATGCTTGAAGAAGTTACAGTTTACAGTCTATTTCATTTTCCGATGCGTGATAGAAGACTGTAGACATTTGAAAAAAATCAGAAGGTAAATTCTTCAGCGTCAAGTTACGAATCAGAAGGGTTGTCGATTTAGAAGAAAGGTTTACAATTCTATCTATTTTGATTCTGTGTTATTGTGCAACATTTTTCAGAAAAACATAAAAGACCAAAAAGAAGAAGATGCACTAATTGGGAGGGAGTAATAACCTAATTAGATCATTATAGTGGTTTCTCTTCAAGAATTCTGCAAAAGAAGTTCAAAGCAAAAGATCGATGCCGAGGTATCTTCAGTACATAGAACTTCAATGTCATTTGAAGACTACTGCAAGTAGAAAAGATGAAAAGTTGGGACTTTCAAGTTGAAGAAATGAGCTTGAAAACGTCCTCAGTGTTGTTGTGCTTACTTAGTTATTATTTCCACTTGTATGGAACATTGTAAGCAATTCCCATATGTCATCAGCTGGAGAGAGTTTGTTAGCTTTTGAGCTGACGACATTATCAGAATTGCATTAGTTAACTGGTGTACAAATAGCCCAGGGACTATTAATGCCATATAGAGATAGTTAACACTTGTATCGCCTATAAATACCCCTCTAGTCACTCCTAGATGGGTGTGCTTGAGTATTCTGCAAGGTCATATTTTCATATCAATAAACTATCTTATTCTCCACCCTCTCTCTACTCTCTCTCTCAAATCAGTCATGAAGTTCATCTTGTTTCATCTCCTTCGCCCCCCAACTACAATAATCATCTAATATGTGTTATATTCAATCCTACAGCTAGTGATTCACAACCATCTTAAACTATATCTATCCTCTCATATAGATCGCCAGTTATCGTACTATTCAACTCTTTTCAATCATCTTCTAAAATCGGATACAAAGCATGTAAAAAATGAGCTTAAATCAAAGAGCATAGTGTGTTTGTTAATATGATAACTTCTAGCCTTTAAAATATAGTCAAATTCAAGTAATCTGAACTATGGGAGAACGTGTGACTGATCAAAAAGAGAAAGTGAAAAATACAAAAATTAGAGGCTTTTATTTATTTATTTATTTTAAGCATGCTTTTGCAAGACACCCCTTTTGTGGTCTTTATTTATTTTATAAGCTCAAATGAGGTTATATTCTAAAACTAATAGGTGATACAAAGAGCAACCCACCAAGATTATATGTAAATTTTAAAACTATTTTTCTACTGATATGGCATTGGGTTTGTACCGCCAACAATATATACCTTAACAAATTTGGCCCTTTACTTTTGATTCTTTAATTTATTAGATTTTATAAATTAATTTTTATTTATCGAGAATGGAAATCCGTGGACAGACATTTTTTAATTCTAAATAGATTTCATAAGTTAAAATTGCCATCGTTTGCTCAATAGTGATTTTATTTATATTTAGAACTAAGATTAAAATTAAAATTTATCAACTATATATTCATGAAATAAATCAAAGAAATGAAAGACAAGCTAAAAAACTAGGACACTTTGTTTAAAAAAAGGTAATGTTATTGGTACCTTATACCTCCTGTAGGTACTTTATTGACTACACAAAACATTTTTTTTAATGGTATATTTTATGTTTTATACATTTTTTGGATGTTTTTATCCATTTTATTGATTTGACAAGACAGTTATTTTTTATTTATTTATTTATTTATTTATTTATTTTTTGGTTTTATGTTCCGTTTAGTTTGTAATTTACTA
The DNA here is from genome assembly GCA_030686995.1 of Artemisia argyi. Taxonomy (NCBI): domain Eukaryota; kingdom Viridiplantae; phylum Streptophyta; class Magnoliopsida; order Asterales; family Asteraceae; genus Artemisia; species Artemisia argyi. The sequence goes on along the minus strand of CM060705.1, from coordinate 83,434,078 downwards.
CTTTTAACTTGTTAAATTTTGTATTTTTTTTCCGTACTTTCTATTTCCTAATATTATAATAAAAACAGAATTCTGAATCCTCGCCAATTTCGATCGGTGTTATGCTACAGGCTTGCGGTTCCTATGTTCTCTGAAGGCAGCTTATGCCCGAGTTGTAATGTACATCGTATGGACCAGTGGGGGGATCACGCGGTCCACTGCGCTAGCGAAGTGGGTGTTAAGTTCAGACATAATTTGGTACGTGATATCCTTGTTGATATATGTTCCAAAGCTGGGATTATGGTGCGTAAAGAGGCTCCAATGGGATTTCTTTCAGAGGAAGGGAAAGAACTACGTCCTGCAGATGTGCTATTGTTTAACTGGTTCCAAGGTAAGGACGCATGTCTGGATGTGACTGGGGTCTCTCTGTTTGCTGGGACTGGGGTAACGTCATGGGCTCCTGGGGATGCTCTGAGTAAGGCTGTGAAAAAGAAAAGGAAGAAGTATGCGTCCAAGTGTGAAGACAATGGATACAAGTTCGTCCCTTTCGCTTTTTCCACGTTTGGGGAACTTGATGTGGAAGCTTTGAATACACTTTCGCGTGTCGGGACTATTGCCAGCAGCCACTCTAACAACGTTAAGAGCGGTACTTTGATTGGTTTCAATGAAGAATCCTTATATAATAATAATAATAATAATAATAATAATAATAAACCTAAATGAGGTATTCAATCATTTTATGAGCACCAATAACCAATCATTAAAGAAAGACCATTGACTCTTTCCCAATTCTCATCATTCGTAAATTCTGATCAGTATGGATTCACCTCCTTCACCAACACATCCACGAAACGACTCTTACACCTTCGAATACACCGAAACCCGCTCTAACCCACACTCATACTCAGACGCGTTTGGAACTCGACCAAATTCAGTTTCGGAAGACCAACAACACCGTACTCTAAAGGGTCACACCGATGCACACAAAGCGGCACCAGAACTCATAGACTTTGCTGGAGTCCGAGCCAATTCATATAATAATGAACCTGGAAACATCAACCGTAGCCGTGGGCCAGTTTTCGTGAATCAAGAAAGTACTAGGCCGCTTTCGATGGAAGATTTAGCTGGCAGCAGGCCAAAGTCTGAATATGACAAGAACGTTTATATAAATGAAAAGGAGAAGCTTCCCTCACATAGTGACATCCGTAAACCTGTCCAAAGTTACGGAAATGATGATGATGGTGAGGATGATGATCAAGGTCTTGCACCTATAAGTTTAAATGGTGATCACTATGGTATGCACTAGCTAGCTAGTAGTGATATTGAATATTGATTCAAGTTGTGATGCATCTTTAATCATATTTTGTATTCATTTTTCACAAGTTCTTCAGATCTCTCTATGTGTGAATTTTCATCCATTTTCTGTACGTTGACTTTGGAAATAAACGCAGGTCATGTTACGCATTGACTTTGAATTTTTTTTTTTTTTTTTTTTTTTTTGTTGTTGATGTTGTTGATGTTGTTTAACTAAAACATAAACTTTGATATCCTAGATTAATGTCTTTTTGATGATATGTTAGCTAGAACTTTACTCTTGTTGTTTTTTCCGGATGTAAAAGTTTTTTTAGCTGAAAACTATACACAAGTTGTTGCTTAATTGACATAAGCTTTGTTCAACAAAGATAGACAAACAAAAATAAATAAATAATAATAAATAAATAAATAAAAAATAAAAAAGGAACTAATCATACTAATTAATCAAAATTAAATTTCTTATAAACCGTTGTTCGTTAAATAAATTAATTACATCCCCGTGTCGCGCATAAAATATCTTTCATTTGAGAGGCACTCCTATATATTTTTGTCGAACTTTTTGTTAAGTTATTTATTTATTTTTTTTTTATGTCTTGGAATTTATGTACTGAAAAATCACACGTGATTTATAATTGAAAAATCAATTAATCACTTGTGATTTGTAAAATCACAAGTGATTTCTAAAAGAGAAAATTACCAAAAAGGTAGAAAAATCCAAGCTTGATATACTATATAGTTATTGTCAACATTTTTTTTCCTAAAACGAGGCGGGATACAACCCGTGCGATGCACGGGCTGCTGGTTGAATAATTATGTCTTTTTTTTCGTAATGTTGGTGCAGACGAAACATATGACGGTTGATTGTTATTGATTATTTATTTACGTGTGTAGTAAAATTTTAATTATAAATGGGATTTTTTTATAAATTAAAAAATATAAGTTTTAAGCATTTTTTTTAGTTTAGGAATGGATCGTGTTTATGTTTATACACTTAAGTGGGCGCTCTACAACTTAAAATATTGTTGCACACAAAATTAAATATATATTACATGATATTATGAAACATACAAACTTATCACAGTGATAAATAAAATTACAACAACGAAAACGACAAACAAATGAAAAAAGCAATGCACATCATCTTCATTATGTTTTGCATGTGAATATCAAAAGCCAAGATAAACTCAATCCTTTGTTTGCACGATCGCCAAGAAAAATAGAATTTGATATCTTCTAAACTAATACAACAACTTCGAATATATGTGTCGGCTGAATGTGTTTGCGAAAGTGGTCCGTGAATAGAGTCTTCACCTCTCTTCCTGTTCCGAATGATGTATATATAACAAAAGGGTTGTGCGGGTTAATTCATCTCGTTAAGAACTAATATGAATATTATAGTTTTTGTAATCCCATTAATATGATCAAGACCCAATATGAATCCTATAAATTAAAACTTAATTAAACTAACCTAATGTATAAATAAAATAAAATAAAAATAAAAGCTCCTAAAAACTTGTAGATCACACGTTTATTATGAATAAGTAATTTCCAAAATTTATTAATGAAGATCCCTAAAAACTCGGCCATTCCTAAACTATATGTTATGAAAATAATTACAATTAATATATACTAACTTAAGATCTACATAACTAATAGGAGTTTATTGCATAATTTAAACTTTCCTAAAATCCTCCTAATCATCTCACACGTTTTGGAGTCTTTTGCACTACACGATTTACACATTTATGTGTTAATAACCCCCTTAATTTCGGCCCTATAATTTCTCCCATAACTGATACAAATTAAAAACCAATCAAGACAAAATCAATTCAATTAAACTTTCCTAATTGATAGACACGCTCCTTTTCCCTTACCCTTTGTATAATTCGTTTCTTACCTTCCCTTTTTCTCTTCATACAACAAACAAAATACAAAAAATCGCTGCTACTTTTCTCTCTTCAAGACCGAGTGTTCGTGGGTGTGAGTATTGGATTCCCCCTATCTTCATACAAACGAACACAAAATAAACACGCCCCTCTCATTCTCCATATTTACAAAATTCGGCTTCTTTTCCCTCCTCCATACGAACCCTAAATCAGCCACCATAATCACTTTTGTTCAGTCCTCTTGCAACCCAGAATACATACCCGAATGAAATATGAATATATGATAACTTTACCTGTATCTCATATTCACATAACCCTAATTCGGTAACCTCCGCCTCCCTCTTTCTTTTGCTCAGTATTTGCAGGAAAAAAAAAAAAGAAATCCGAATCAAAAACCCACTTCAAATGCGACGCAAACACAAAATGAACCAAAACCCTAACTATATCATCATTCGTTTCTCACTCCGAATCAAGAAAGCATGTTAAGGCTTCAAGATCCTTTGGAGGGTCTCAGGTAGGATCGACAAATGTCAAACGTTGATGTCGTTGTGTTTTGTTGTTGAACGAACCAAGAAAAAGAGGGTAACATAATTGTTATAATTCTTATTCTTTAGTTTCGGAAATCAAATGAAGCATAGTTAATGAAGTATAAGCTTCAAAATTTTGATCGATGATGATTGTTATTTCGTGTGTTAGACCTTGAATGGTTTGAAGTTTCATTGAGCACGACGAAATAAATCTGAGATTCATTGGATTTGCTTTAAATTCGAGTCTTGAATTGATATTGAGAGATGGGGAGTGACGGTGAGGGTTTGGTTATGTCTAGATGTATGTGTTCGTGTGTCTTAGACCTGTAAAGGTCTTCAGGTTTTATTGTACAACACGAAAGAAAGCTGAAATCTTCATTTATGTTTTTTCATTTTGTATGAAAATTGATCTTACTGTGAGTCAAAACTTGTGAGTAGGATATCAGGAATCAAATTGCATATTTGTACTTGCTCATTAGCCAAATGTTTTATAGGAAATCAGGAATCAAATTGCATGTTTATACTTGCTCATTAGCCAAATGTTTTATATAACAGATGAATATGTATAGATTGAGCAAACTAAAAGACTAATTCAATTAGCTTGTTTTAATTACATTAAGTACACCTGGAAATTATAAAACCGCAGCCCTTTCACGTTCCATTATCGAGGATGTATTAAAGTATGCGGATGTAAATTTGTGGAATTCATATAATTAAGATATTGCTTAAACTACATTGTACCGTACTACCCTGTTTTGCACAATACACTTCCAAATTAAATTAAGGGGTAGAAGCTTTATATAGTATAGATAGTTATGCTCAACTGCTCGACTTAATTCAAATTTTGACACGTGTCATTTTTTTGCCTGCTCAACTGCTCGAATTTGACTGCTTAACTGCTCGACTCCACCCAATTTTTGACACGTGCCATTCTTTTGTACTTTTTTTTCGAAAAAAGTACAAATGAATGGCACGTGTCAAAAATTGGGTGGAGTCGAACAGTTGAGCAATCGAGCATTACCAAAATGGAAAAATGATGCTAAAAGTGTCTACATAGTGGATCAAGCTTGGATTTTTCTACCTTTTTGATAATTTTCTCTTTCTAAAATCACTTTGAACTTTAAAACATACATCACATAAATCATATCTAATTTTGTATTATGGAATATTTAATACAAATAGAAAACGAAAAAAAAATTTTGTCAAAATTATACTGAAGTGACAATCTGTTAAAAGATAAAAAAAAAATCGCGTTGCGATGGTGTATTTTGTGAGGCTTAATAATTTACCGTTTGCAAAATATTTTATTTTTAATAAATATAAGTGAAGTGAATTTCGTTTTTTGTTTCAAATAGAAAATAAATACAATAAAACCCCTATAAATTAATAGTGTTGAGACCGGAATATTTTATTAATTTAGCGAGATATTATTATATCAATAAATTAATAATTTATAAATTTAAAGAGGTTTTACATATGGTCTTTAAATTTTCAAGTGTAATATATTAGTTACAATGTATACTCGTTAGAGATGAAAATAATTTGAAAAACAAGTTCTAATTAGAATTTTATGAATTTATATTCACACCTTATGAAAATAAAATTAAGGAGGTGTTTCTTTTTTTCCTTAGCTAAGGATTTATGTGGGTCTCACGTCTCTTCAAGCCTCTTATTGGGGAGGATGTCATTTTTCATCCCTTGTGGATATAGACCATATAAAGGATTTTCATGAGTCCTACTTAAAAAAGTAACATTATTAAATGTTAAGTGGGTCCAATCCCTTAGCTAAGGGAAAAAGTAAACAACCCCTAACACTTTTTGTTGCAATACGAGAATATAACACACTAATACTTTAGTGCAATAAAGAAATTTTGTGATAAACTCAATATATATTTGAAGTTTAACAAAAAATAACAGATGACAATTAATTCATTTTTTACTAAAAAAACTTTGAATTTTGAAGTGTATATCTCACACACACATATATACATACACAGGGACGGAGCTAGGAATTTGCGTTAAGGGGGGTCTCAAAATTTTTTTTTCCCGATAGTAACATGTGGAAAACTAGAAGGGGGGTTAAATAGTTTTACGTCTTTTTAATTTGTTATAAAAGATAGTTTTCGTGTTTTCTTAGTTTTTAAAATTTAGATTCGATAATATGTGATCTCAAGTCTTGCACAATATAAACAACTATCAATAAGTAGGATATAACAATGATAAGTAATGAAATAAGTATGAGATGGAAAGATCGAACCGCGAGACAAGAGATTTATAGTGGTTCGGCTACAAGGACACCTTCCTTGCCCTACTCCACTCCCCGAGCACCTAACTCGAGAGTTTTCTTCACTATATCAACAAGCTCCCTTATGGCGAAGAAAACCTTACACACCAATTTACACACTACAACTTCTTCACATCTAAATCACAACTTCTACACAACTTCTTCACACTAATCTATTTCACAACTAACTACTTCACGCCTATCTTCTTCACACCAATTCACTTCACAACTAACAACTTTACACCTAGCTTCTTCACTACAATCTAATTCCTAACTTTTCTTCTTCACACCAAACAACTAACTATTCACACAATCTATATACCTAGCACAACTATCTACAATCAAATATACACAACAATCTTCACAAAGAATAATGTAAATAATCTTGATGATGCACCAACAACTTGTATGTGGAGGTCACAACAAGTTGTAATACTTCTTGTCTTGGGGGATAGAAGTATTCTTCTCTTGCACTTGAGAGGATGCAGTTTGAATCACTTTGAAACAAAGAATTATGCACTTATGATCAAAGGATTAGGAGAATAGAAATGTGGATCTAGAACAGAAAGTTTAGGAGTGCAAAAGGTGAGAAAATTCTGAGGGATGAAACAGTATTTATAGGGAAGAAAATTACTGTTCTGGAGCGTGGCCGGTCCCCTTAATTAATGGCCGGTCCCCTTAATGATTAAGGGGGCCGCCCCTTTCAGAACGTTAGATTTTCTTGTCTTTTAGTGGGGAATATTTTTCTTGATAAAATTTGCCATTTTTTGTTGGAAATTTGAAATTATATATTTATAATGAATTAAACATATTCTTTTAATTCCAAAAGTAATTTTGTAAAAGATATAGAATGTTTAATAAATTTTATAAAAATTCTAGTGATTAGAAAAATTTCCTTTGATCATGAAATGCAATAAACCCTTTGTTTATTCATACCTTAAGTGATATGGATGTAAAGACAAATATTAAGCACTAAAAACTTGTTTACGTTATAAGTTTTAGATTAATGAGTTTATGCTTTGTAATTATCAAAACATAGAGACATTGTTAATATGCTAACAATGTTTTTAGACATTATTTATGTCAACAATCTCCCCCTTTTTGATGATTACAAAACCTTAAACTCATTAGGTCTAAAAAATAATTTTTAGACAAGTATTATTAGAGTTGAACATTCTCTTCTCCCCCTTTTTGTAAAATCAAAAAGGTTAATGCTCCCCCTTGATGTATGCTCCCCCTCATTTGAGAGCACCAAGGGAATGAGCTATGGAAATCTTAGCTACATAAAATATTAGAAGAGAACAAGACACATATACATGCAAAGCAATAATTATGCAAATAAAAATAGATTCATTCAAGCATCATAGAAAGCATTACAACATTTAATATGCTTAAGACATATTGATCACAATAAAACAAAAGAAAAGACATAGTCCTATATTGCCTAAAAGAGCACTTGGACTTGCTTGCAACCCATGGTTGATTGTTTTATTTGCTTGAAGGAGAACATAAGCATAAAGCTTAGTTGTTAGATGGAGAGGGATATGGAGTGGGGTATGGAGCGGAAGTGGTGGATCTTACGATATTGTATCATGTTAAGGGTGGTATGGGATGAGGACGAGTGAGGAGATATTCAATCCAAGAAATATCTTCACTCAAGTATAGGATTTGTTTTTGAAGGAAGATGCAACAAGGGCAATAGTGAGTGTGGTTTGTAACTTGATCAAAGTTGAGAGAGTGAGGAAGGCAATTATTGTAGGGTGATGATGGAGGTTGCCCTTTGTTGTGTTGTGCAAGATGCATGGCATTGAGATCACTAAGATCACGGATTTGTGATATTTCATCACGGAACTTTTGCTTTTCCGTGGCAATGCGAAGAAAGTCATTGTGTTGATATGGATGAATTGGGTTTGTGTAGTTGGAATTGTAGTGGGATGGTTGATCAAACTTGTATGGATCATTACAAATGGTTGGAGGATGAGATGAGTAGTTTGGCATGAAGGAAGATGCTTGGCCAATGTTGTATGGTTTGTAAAGAGGATCAAATGAATGTCCTTGGGAATTTGGTGTAAAGTTTGGGAAGTAAGTGGTTGGAGATGTTGAGTGATTTCCAACTTCATTGGTTATGATGGATTTGTTACGAGGGCTTTTTCTTCGCCAAACGGGTTTTTCGGCCATTCTTGCAAGCCTTGAGGCTTTTGGTTTTGGTTTGTTTGGAGAAGTCATGAAGGGATGAGTGAAGGGTTTTGAGGATTGGAGGTATTTATAGTGTAAGATTTGTGTGTTTAGGGATGGATAAAGTTTGGTTTGGAGATTAGGACAAAATGTGTTGGTGAAAAATGGGAAATGTAGGTTGAAATGGGCTAAAAAAGCAGAAAAGATTCTGTAAACCCGACCATCAGATGGCCGGTCCCCTTAATTAGGGGGCGGTCCCCTTAATGATTAAGGGGTCCGCCTTACAAAATTAAGGGGGCCGCCCATCTGGTGATTTCCAGATTGCCAGAATTGGGTTTTTGGCAGAAATTTTGCTGAAAGGTTGTGTGTTTGGATTAGATTTCAAGCAAGTTCAACTCCTTGAGGCACTATAGCATCTAATCTAACTATAATATAGCATGCATGCAACAACATTTAAGTAAAAGAGCAATCAAGCAATTAGTAATAAGCAAGAGAAGGCAAACAAAGGCAAGGGCACTTAATCTTCCTAAAGCAACTATCTTAGATTAAAGGCAAAGGTAACTAGTGAGTGGAAAACTAGTGATGGAGCAAGATGACAACATTATTAGTGAATTTGTCCTAGTGTGTGTCTATATGCAACAAATGTGGAGTTGTGATTGTTTCGACTCCTAAATGCAAAGAGAAATAACGATCCTAAGAAACAATCCAAAAGATCTCCTTGATTCAATTTTTGCTCGATCATGAATGTCAAAGATATATATTAGATTATATACCTTGACAATTTATGTGAGAGTTTATGCATGATTTTGGAAGATAATGTTTTTAGCATTAGTCAACAATGCAAGGAAAATGATTTTCATGTGATTCCTAGATGTGAGAATAATTTTTAAAGAAAATTGATTGGGTTTTACAAAAGAGTTTATGCAAAGAAAATAAACTTTCCCAATCTTTAATTTTGTGCGAAATAGATTCCTAGACTCAGAAATGAAGAAGTGGACGAAAAGTAAATTTTATGCAAGTATAAATTTGTATTAGTTCAATATAATTTAGTCAACTTGTTCCATCATTCCTAATCCTAAACGCAAGTGGTTGAATAATTCACGCTTAAGGGGTTTTGTGAATATATCCGCAATGTTATCTTCCGATGCAACTTTTTCTATAGATATGTTTCCTTTTTGTACATTATCCCTAAGAAAGTGGTGGCGTATTTCTATATGTTTAGTCCTAGAGTGTTGCACCGGATTTTTACTTAAATCTATCGCACCTTTGTTATCGCACATAATGGGGACATTTTCTAACCTAATGCCATAGTCTACGAGAGCTTGTTTCATCCATAGTGCTTGTTGACATGCCTTTCCAGCACTTACATATTCGGCTTCAGTGGTAGAAATAGCAAGAGCGGTTTGCTTCTTCGAAAACCAAGATGTTAGACAACATCCCATAAATGTGCAAATACCGCTAGTGCTTTTTCTATCTACGTAGTCTCCCGCATGATCCGAATCCGCATAGACGATGGTTTCTATGCCGGATCCCTTAGGATACCATAATCCTAAGTGTATAGTGCCTTTAATGTATCGGAAGATACGCTTAACCGCTTCTAGGTGAGAGGTTTTGGGATCCTCTTGAAAACGGGCACAAAGGCAGACACTAAACATGATATCGGGTCTACTTGCCGTCAAGTATAGTAAACTACCTATCATTCCTCTATACTTGGTGTTATCTACGGACTCACCTTCATCATCCTTTGTGAGCTTTACTTCCGTAGACATGGGAGTTTTCATGGGTTTTGAGTCTTCTAGGCCAAATTTCTTAAGCATTTCCTTAATGTACTTAGATTGGTTAAGAAATATTCCATCTTCTAATTATTTTATTTGTAATCCTAGGAAGAAGTTAAGTTCACCCATCATACTCATCTCAAACTCATCATGCATGATTTTGGCAAATTCATCACACATGTCTTGACAAGTCGATCCAAATATAATGTCATCAACATATATTTGGACAATGATGAGATTTGGGTCTTTCCTTTTAGTGAAAAGAGTGTTATCTACCATTCCCATGGAATAATCATGTTTAATAAGAAAAGCTTTTAATCGATCATACCAAGCTTTGGGAGCTTGTTTGAGTCCATACAAAGCTTTCTTTAACTTATAAACATAATCAGGTTTTGCGAAGTCAATGAATCCTGGAGGTTGTGCCACATATACCTCCTCATTGATAAAACCGTTAAGGAATGCACTTTTCACATCCATTTGGAATAACTTAAAATCTAGGGCGCAAGCATAGGCAAGTAATATTCTAATCGATTCTAGTCTAGCTACGGGGGCATAAGTTTCGTCATAATCAATTCCTTCTTGTTGATTATAACCTTGGGCAACTAACCTAGCTTTATTCCTAGTAACTATTCCATTCTCATCTAACTTATTCCTATATACCCATTTAGTTCCTATGATGGTCATATTCTTTGGATTTGGGACTAATTCCCAAACATCATTTGCCTTAAATTGATTTAATTCTTCTTGCATAGCTATAACCCAACTTTCATCTTTTAAAGCCTCATTAATATTCTTAGGTTCTATTGCTGAGAGGAAACAAAAGAAATTGTTTTTATCTTGGGCTTGTGACCTAAGGGTTCTTTGGTTAAGATGTCCTATTATATTATCAAATGGATGTGATCTAGATTCTTTAATATTAACAATTTTGTTATTTCCTAAGTGAATGTCTTCATTATCATTTCATATGGGTTTTGTTTTACTAACCTCAATAGCTTCATCTTCGACTAAGTCATCATCTTCTAAAGGTAATGTTTTAGGAGGTGGTGGTGTTTCATCAAATGTTACATTTAATGATTCTTCTACTTTCATGGAGTGTTTTTTAAGTATTATATATGCTTTGCTATTTTGTAAGTATCCTAAAAATATTCCTTCATATGATTTTGGATCAAACTTAGTGAGGTAATCCCTAGTGTTTAGAATATAACATTTACTTCCAAATACCCTAAAGTAGCTTAAGTTTGATTTTCTACCTCTTAGTAACTCATAAGGAGTTTTTCCTAGAATTCTTCTAATTGATACCCTATTTAAAATATATGTCGATGTATCTACGGCGTGGCACCAAAATTTTTGTAGGATGGATTGTTCGTTTAACATTGTTCTACTCATTTCTTGTAGTGACCTATTTTTTCTTTCTACTACGCCATTTGATTGAGGAGTACGAGGAGCGGAGAAATTGTGAGATATTCCATTTAAATCATAATATTTTCCGAATTGTACTTCGTTATCAAATTCCCTACCATGGTCCGTCCTAATGGCAACTATTGTGCATCCTAATTTATTTTGAATCATTTTACTATATATTTCAAATTTTTCAAAGGCTTGGGTTTTGTCACTTAAAAACCTAGTCCACGTGTATCGTGAATAGTCATCTACAATTACTAAGGTATATTTGTTTCCTCCATAGCTCCGCACAGCGGATGGACTGAAAAGATCCATATGTAATAATTCTAGGCACCTAGTAGTGGATACTATATTCTTAGCTTTGCGACTAGCATGAGCTTGTTTTTCAAATTTACATGCATCACAAAAATGCTTGTCGTATTTTAGATTAGACAAATTTCTAACTAATTCCTTAGAGGCCAAAGATTGTATTAGTTGCATGCTAGCATGTCCTAATCTCCTATGCCACAATGTAGAGTTTTCATCTAGGGTCGTTAGGCATATCCTATCCTCAGGCTTGTTTCCTAGTTTCATAACATATATGCCACCTTTCCTAATTCCTCTACCTATAATTTTTTCATTCTTAACAGTTTCGCTATCCTCTTCGGTAAAGGTGACTCTACATTTATTATCACATATTTGTCCTACACTAAGCAAGTTATATGTTAAATTATCTACATGCTCTAAATTTTCAATAGTAAGTGAGTCTAGAGAAATCGTACCTTTGCCAATGATTTTTCCACGTAAGTCACTACCGAAAATAACGTTACCTCCATTGTAAGCCTTGTATGTAGAGAATAGCTTGCGGTTCCCCGTCATGTGCCTCGAACATCCACTATCTTTGATCCATTCGTCAGGTTCCAAGTCAATTCCTAAACATATTTCGTCGCTTTCTTTTGCCATAAAACACTTTTCTTCTCTTGGCTTTTCAACTTCTTCTTTGTCACTATCACTCCATGTTCCATTAACAAAAGCACCTTGATTTTCATAACCCGGTGGTTTTAGACATTCGCTAATGAGATGATTTGGACTTCCACATCTAAAGCACTTTCTTTTCCCGTAGTTGTCACTTCTATTTCTTTTGGAATGATTTTCTTTCGTCTCGTGATGATCTAGTGAATCTTCCTCGTCTCTTGAAGAATTTCTTGAATTCTCTTACGGCCATTGCATATTCTTCGTCTTTACTTTCGTCACTTGAATCATCATCATCACTAGGTTCCTTTTTGGCTTTTAGAGGAATGGATTTGGTTTGTTCTTTCTTGACTTTGACCGTTTCCGAATCTCTTCTTATAATTTCTTCATGAACCTTCAAGTTGCCAATTAGTTCATCTAGTGATAATGTCATTAAGTTCTTTGATTCTTTAATTGCCGTGACCTTAGCTCGCCATTTTGGATGCAATGCCCTAAGAAATTTCCTAACACAATTTTTACTAGAAAATGTCTCATCAAGTGCTTTTAAACTTGTGATAATAGTGTTAAATTTAGCAAAAACATTATCAATTGATTCCTCTTCCGGAATCGTAAATTGTTCATATTGTTGTACAAGAAGATCTATTTTATTATCTTTGACTTGGCTATTACCTTGGTGAGTAATTAGTAAAGAATCCCAAATTTCTTTGGCGGTTTTACACATAAAAATTCTTTCATATTCTTTGCGTGGTAACGCATTATAAATGACCATTTTAGCCTCATTATTTTTTGCTAGTTTCTTTTTCAAATCATCATTTTGTTTTTCAAAAGATACAATTTCATCGATTTTTGTTTCAACATTATATTGAATAGGGGAAAATCACCAAAGGTAATAATATGCCAAAGATCAAGATCTTTTGATTTCACATACGTTTCGAATCTATTTTTCCAATATAAAAATCCATCACTTTCAAATAGTGGTGGTCTTTGCATAGATTGCCCTTCTAAATATTTTTCAGATTCCATAGATCGTTACAAGTTTTAAAATACAATATATTTTAAAAATCTTGCTCGACGTGGCTCTGATACCAATTGTGGAAAACTAGAAGGGGGGTTGAATAGTTTTACGTCTTTTTAATTTGTTATAAAAGATAGTTTTAGTGTTTTCTTAGTTTTTAAAATTTAGATTCGATAATATGTGATCTCAAGTCTTGCACAATATAAACAACTATCAATAAGTAGGATATAACAATGATAAGTAATGAAATAAGTATGAGATGGAAAGATCGAACCGCGAGACAAGAGATTTATAGTGGTTCAGCTACAAGGACACCATCCTTGCCCTACTCCACTCCCCGAGCACCTAACTCGAGAGTTTTCTTCACTATATCAACAAGCTCCCTTATGGTGGAGAAAACCTTACACACCAATTTACACACCACAACTTCTTCACATCTAAATCACAACTTCTACACAACTTCTTCACACCAATCTATTTCACAACTAACTACTTCACGCCTATCTTCTTCACACCAATTCACTTCACAACTAACAACTTCACACCTAGCTTCTTCACTACAATCTAATTCCTAACTTTTCTTCTTCACACCAAACAACTAACTATTCACACAATCTATATACCTAGCACAACTATCTACAATCAAATATACACAACAATCTTCACAAAAAATAATGTAAATAATCTTGATGATGCACCAACAACTTGTATGTGGAGGTCACAACAAGTTGTAATACTTCTTGTCTTGGGGGATAGAAGTATTCTTCTCTTGCACTTGAGAGGATGAAGTTTGAATCACTTTGAAACAAAGAATTATGCACTTATGATCAAAGGATTAGGAGAATAGAAATGTGGATCTAGAACAGAAAGTTTAGGAGTGCAAAAGGTGAGAAAATTCTGAGGGATGAAACAGTATTTATAGGGAAGAAAATTACTGTTCTGGAGCGTGGCCGGTCCCCTTAATGATTAAGGGGGCCGCCCCTTTCAGAACGTTGGATTTTCTTGTCTTTTAGTGGGGAATATTTTTCTGAATAAAATTTGCCATTTTTGGTTGGAAATTTGAAATTATATATTTATAATGAATTAAACATATTCTTTTAATTCCAAAAGTAATTTTGTAAAAGATATAGAATGTTTAATACATTTTATAAAAATTCTAGTGATTAGAAAAATTTCCTTTGATCATGAAATGCAATAAACTCTTTGTTTATTCATACCTTAAGTGATATGGATGTAAAGACAAATATTAAGTACTAAAAACTTGTTTACGTCATAAGTTTTAGATTAATGAGTTTATGCTTTGTAATTATCAAAACATAGAGACATTGTTAATATGCTAACAGTGTTTTTAGACATTATTTATGTCAACAATCTCCCCCTTTTTGATGATTACAAAACCTTAAACTCATTAGGTCTAAAAAATAATTTTTAGACAAGTATTATTAGAGTTTAACATTCTCTTCTCCCCCTTTAACATTCTCTGTTCCCCCTTGATGTATGCTCCCCCTCATTTGAGAGCACCAAGGGAATGAGCTATGGAAATCTTGGCTACATAAAATATTAGAAGAGAACAAGACACATATACATGCAAAGCAATAATGTGACAACCGGAAAATTAGGGAGCCATTTTGAAAACCCGCATTACGTTAAAGTTCGTTATTAATTTTTATTTGGAATTTTATTCTTAACGAGCTTGTAAGACCTATTTTATGGTTGATTATATTTATAATCGTTATGGGATTTGAGATTTATTTAATGATTTGATATGGAAATATACGTGGTGATTTATTTTGAAATTCTCACTTGGTACTACGTTGACTTCGGCACTAGGATAACCTAATAGAAATTTTATGTCTTGATTTTACGAATTCGACAATATATATATATTTATTTATTTACGGAACGTTTCGCGAGATATTAAACGTTTTGAAATGAGTTTCGGGTTTTGGTCCGCGTATTTTACACTCACTCATATTACCCATAATACTAATAATAAGTATTATTATTATTATTATTATTATTATTGTTATTATTAAAAAGAAAACTTTTTTTTAGTGTAAAGATACAAAAATCGTCCTTGTGGTTACTTCACCTCACACACAAACACAACTCACCACTCACCCTCACCCTCACCCTCACCAACTCTCTCTCCCTCTCTCTAAACCCTAGCCGCCGCACCCTTTGGCCGGCCACCACCATCACACCGCCACCCTCATCACAAAACCAACATCACCATATTACTCCTCATCTCATCCTCTTTCTTTTGACATATAATACGCGCTCTAAAACATCCTTTTAACACCACGAAATCTTAAAAAATCCGGTCGAGTTTTATTGTTTTCACTAGATCCGTAAGTTTTGGAGGTTCAAGAAGGTGAGTAGACTCGTTTTGGCACTATTGGTGCCTCGACATGGTGTTAAATCCGTGGGAACACGGAAGGTTTTTATGGGAATCAAATTATAATGTTGGGAAATAATGTTTTTGATATTGAAAATGAGTTTGGTATCCGGGTATTGGTGATATCTTGTTGGGTCGTGTGAACCGTGAGTCTTGGACTCACAGCTTGATGTGGGTACGAGCCTATGGCTCGTTGTTTCTAGATGTTTGACCTTGGATTCTTGGATTTCATGTTTAGTTACGATGGTGTTTGACTTGACTCGATTGAGTCATGATTTTTTTGGCCGAGTTGTTGTTGTTGATGTCGCGACCCAAGGGGGTCGTTTGGACAGATTTTAAGGCTCATTTGAGCTTATTTTGGAGACCTCTTGGTCTTAGTTGTCGAGTCTTAGTGACTCGTGTGGTATGCCAAGACCCAAGTGGGTCAAAAGGCTCGGGTTTGGCGTGGTAAACCAACCCGGAACTAGTCCCTTTTTGATACTTTTATTTCCTTGTTATGGTTCATGTTATCATTGGTATTGTTGTGGCTTTCATTTTGGCCGAATGCTCTTGTTGGGTCGAGACCCTTTGTGGTCTCGACAATGGGAATAATGTGATATTAAAGAGTTGTTGACGAATGGTAATGTGGGGACCGATTGTGAGACGGTCACTTAGATTGACGGAGATAGGTTAGTCGGGTGCCGTAGTCGGACCCTATTCTTGTAGCACGTGTATTGGGATTGATTTGGACGGAGTTGGATTGCTTATTTATGACTTGCTTATATTATCTTTGGACTTGGACAATGAGCCGAGAGTGATGACTCGGACATGTGACCATTTCGTATGACTCGATAATTATTTATAATTAAAACGCGAATAATAAAACTCGTAATAATATTATTGGTAATATAAACGTTTATATAAATATATAGACGTGAATAACGTATATATATAAATATATAAATGCGTATATTAATAATAACAAGATCACGAGTAATATTATAACAATAACGCGACTAAATATATTATGCTACGAGAGTAGAGTAATATTATTGGAAGCGTTATTATGATTAAATATTATAAATAACGAGGAATTCTCGACGTTGAATAAATATTAAATGAAATAATATCTTTTATATAACAAGAAAAACTATCGAGTTATACGGGGTCGTGGTCACTTGAGTCCAAGTGGGTTATTGTTTGTGACTTTTGTGTTGTCACGGATATATGACGATTAATATAAACATTTTCTATAACTAAATAACTTATTTAATCGACTGGTTAAACCGAGTTATTTGGCTATATAAAATGAGTATATTAATGGGCATCGTATCCCACGACGCCCATAGGTTGTGGTATATATATTAGGATAATAAATCACTATATATATATATATATATATATATATATATATATATATATATATATATATATCGTGGAATCTGGCCAATTTAACGATGTATATAGGGAATTTATTAGACTACGATATATACCATATAGTATTTTTGTGCTATGTGCTTTAGGTTGGGTGTAATCTTGGAACGGTATATTACGTAAATAAATATGGGGGATTACCAAATCGACGGATTTGATAAACTTCGATGATTTATTTAAATAATATATTGGGCTAATATTAGATTTATAGATTGTTTTATTATTCTTTTGTGCGACCTCTTGGTTAGTGTTGCGTCGACCCACCACCCGTATGGATACCAAGCGTCAAACTCCAAACTAATATGAGAAATGGATTTTCGGAAGATAAAACGGAATACGTTCGGGTTTGGGAATATTCAATTTTGAGAAAATGATTTCTGAACGAGTTGATATTGTTAGGTCGTGCCGAGTCCGTAGTTGCCGTCTTTTGAGTTATTATACGTCTTACTTCTACCGATTTCTTATTGCTGATTTCTGGACTTGAGGTGAGTCATAGCCCCACTTTTTTCTCTTGAACTATGTTTTCAATACTTGGGGTGAGAAACGTGCAAATTATTTATGTGGACTATTTCGCTTTTATATTCTTTTCAAAACTTGCTATGCGTATAAATCTAGGAAGACCGAGGCCTAACCTAGAGTTAGGTAAGCTAAACAACGAGGCCTAGACTAGATCTAGGTAAGTTGTACATGTCGTATCCTTACGCATGTTGGGTATGTCGTATCCTTACGCATACATATTGATTTGATTGGATTTGATTATTTGACTATAGTGTCCACCTATAGGATTATGTTGGAGCGGAGGGTATCCGCAGGTTTATTACGGAGGGTATCCGTGTATTTATGATGGAGCGGAGGGTATCCGCAGGCTGTAGTGAATCCCTAGTATAGCTAGCAAGCGTTTTGCGTATATGTCCACTATATTGAATTATGAATTTAAACCTATGATCTCACCAGCGAAAGCTGACTTTTAGCATGTTTTCTCAGGTAATTAAGTGATGATTTGGATGCATGGATTGGAAGGCTCGGCTAAGGCACCTGGTTTATGGATCTATTTTTCTAAAACTCTGATATTTACTTATGGACCTACGTTTATTTCTTTTAGGCCTGACTCTGAATGATGTTGGGATAAATGTAAACTTTAAAACCACGTTTTGGTTGTGTTTGTCTTATGTTTACTTTATCTCGTTCTTTTATGTCTTGTGTTGGATGCCAATCCCCGTAACACCCTGAAAGCTTGTTGAGTCTTTCGCTGTACCAAATTTTGGGGGTGTTACAGATTGGTATCAGAGCCAAGGTTATAGAGAACTAGGTAAATAAACACCTAAACTATAACCGAATTTTTATAGAAAACGATCCTTGACCATTGCCCGCCAGCCCGCCAAGCCGAAGCATCTTCGATTATTTTGAGGTATTATAAGATTTTTGAGATGACTTGAGATTATGGGATATATTGATTTAGTGATAAGATGGCGTTTCGAGGAATTATATGGTTTAATTGTTTTATAAATGTTTTAGTAATGCGGTATTTTAAATCTTTCTTGAAATATATGATTTGAAATTATATGATGAGGATTTTTGGTATGGTATTTTGAGTTTGCAATTTAGTTGTTTTGAAACACTTACACCTACCCTACGCCGTTGTCACAGACTATGGCCTCCCATATGCCCGATGTTGTTGAGGATATTCTTACTGCACCGGTATTCCCAGCACAGTTCACCATGGCTCCTGATGATCCTTACCAAGTTGCCATGCATTCAGCTACTGTGTCGCCGACAGCTTCTACTTCAGCACCACCTGCTGCATCTACGCAGGGACCCTCATCTTCTCTAGGGCTCCCTGGTACATCGAGGCAGCATACTCTTCATCAGGCTTTGGCTCGTGTGGCTCCACGCTTTGCCCACCGAGCTACGGCACGTATGTCGGTACGCCCTACTTCACCACCTTTACAGTTGGATGCTCACTCTCTTCTGTCAGAGGTACCACCTGCATCATTGCATCGTCGTCCTAGATCACCTACCCCATCTCCACATGGTTCACCTGTTAGGAGACGATGATTGATGACGTACTCTTCCGAGGAGGAGGAGGAGGAGTACGAGGGTGAGGATGAGGCTGATGACCCCCAGGAGGCTGAGCAGGGTGATGATGATGACCCTGAGGAGGAGGATGACCCTCAGGAGGAAGAGATGCCTGATGATGATGATTTGTTAGTGCCACCAGCTTAGGCTGAGGAGCCTGATGCACCTATACATCTGATTGAGCCTGTTTCACTTGATCATCCATTTTTGTTTGATTCACCACCTGGTAGTCCCGTTGAGTCAGATGCACCTTCTGAGGTTTCTGCTGAGCATGCAGAGTTAGGTGAGACTGGTAGGATGTGGGCTCAGATTACTGATCTTGGTGAGAGAGTTACACGTATGTCTGAGCGGATCGATAGGGTGACCGTTGAGTTCATTGGGGAGTTGAGGATTGACATGGTTACGGCTGAGAGGAGAGTTACTGAGATGAGGAGGGGTTTGATGGAGATTCACGAGCATATTGGGAGTTTACATCGAGGTTTTATTACAGCTCGAGAGGCTGACCGCAAGTTATGGCAAAGGAATGCCGAGCTGGAGAAGGAGGTGGCTGACCTCAAGAGAGACAGCGACACCCATGGTGTGGAGTTAGGATCACTATGGAGAGAGCTTGAGAGCTTGAGGCAGGAGTTGAGGAGCCTCCGCCAGCAGCGTGGCTAGATGTTTGGGTTATGTTGTCTTGTTGCTTTCTACAGCGAGGAGTGTTCGGTTAGAAAAGCTAGTTACCATATTTTGATGTATTTTCCGTTCAATATTCTTCTCGTTTGGAACGATTAGTATATTCTGTGTTTTCTGGTAGTTGGAACGATGTTGGATCTCTATTGTATGTTGATGGTTATTATTATATGGTATTATGTGGTTTTTTTTTTGGATGTTATGGAAATTGAGTCCCTATTCGCTTTATTGGTGTCTTGTGGTGTATTGTTGATATTCTTTCCATGACTTGGCTTCGTTGATTTAATTCTCGTTGAGCATATGATAAGTTCTATCGGAGACTCATGAACCTTGTATGATGTTTCAGATCAATGGCCCCAAGACGAAACCCTGTTAGAGCTACCAGAACTGGTCCTGCAGTGACTACCCCTGGTCGCCGAGGACGCCGTCCTACTCGAAATGTTGAAACCCCTACTCCTGATAACCTGGACACCAATAACCGCAACAACAGGAATCAAAATGTTGATGTTCAGGGAGACAATGATCATGTTCCACTTAATGCACCTACTGTGGATCAAGCAATGATCAATCAACTTGTGGAGCAAAGAGTTGCTGAACTACTGGCTGAGTCAAATCATTCCAACAATTCTGCTGGAACTTTTCCGCCTGTTCGTGCTAATGGATGTAACTACAAAGAGTTTAAGATTTGTGGACCTATTGAGTTTGGTGGAAATGAAGGAGTGGTTTACTTGGTCAGGTGGATAGAGAAGACTGAGTCAGTGTTTAATGTCAGTGGTTGTGCGGAGAATGCGAAGGTAAAGTTTGCTTCTTTTACTTTCAAGGATGAAGCTTTAACTTGGTGGAACAATTACCGAAATTCGGTTAGGAGTGATGTGGTTTATGCTATGACTTGGGAGCAATTTAAGTCTTTGCTGATTCAGACTTATTGCCCAAGAAATGAGGTTAAGAAGCTGGAGATTGAGTTTTGGAATCACAAAGTGAAGGGTACTGATATGGCGACTTACAATCGTCGTTACCAGGAGTTGGCCTTGCTTTGCCCAGATATGGTTAGAACTGAGACTCAAAAGATTGAGCGGTATACCGATGGGTTGCCTGCGGCTACAAGGAATGATGTGATTGCTGCTAGACCTGCAAACATCCATGAGGCAATCACAATTGCTCAACAACTAATGGATTCGTTGGAATTGGAAGGAGCTGATTAGGATAAGAATGGAAAGAGAAAGAGAGACCATCACTCTAAGGGTAATGATCACCGGAACAAGCGACAAGCTGTTGCTAAAGCTTATGCTATTGGGGATGGAAATAAGAAGAACTATAATGGTGATGCACCCAAGTGTGGTCGTTGTTATAGGAATCATACAGGACAATGTACTGTGATTTGCCAGAATTGCACAAGGAGAGGACATGTAGCTAGGGATTGTAGAGCACGACCTCTTGCTATGGTTCAAGCTGCTCCTGAAGTGAGAAGTAAGGCAGACGTTACTTGTTATGGATGTGGAAAGAAGGGACATTATAGGAATGAGAGTAGGGAATCGTGGAACCGAGGAAATCAAGGATCGGGTGGTAATGGGTACAATCATGGAAATCGTGGAGCTGGAGGAAATCGTGGACGACAAGATAATGGGGACCAACGTGTGGAAGCTGGAGCTGCTCAGGGGAGAGTGTATGCACTCGGGAACGAGAGAGGAGAAGATCCGAATGTCGTTACTGGTACGTTCCTTCTCAATAATCGTTATGCTTCCATACTATTTGATACTGGTGCCGATAGAAGTTTTGTGTCCACTACGTTTGCACCCTTACTAGAGAAACCCCCGATGGCCTTAGGAATTGGATATGATGTAGAGTTAGCAAATGGGAACATAGAAAGGATTAAGACCATCATTCGCGGTTGCACGTTAAATTTCTTGAATCACCCTTTCAACATAGATCTTCTACCCGTCACGTTAGGAAGTTTCGCTGTCATCATTGGTATGGATTGGTTGTCGAAGTATCGTGCTCACATACTTTGCGACGAGAAGATCGTGCGAGTGCCTTACGGAAAGGAGATTCTAAATATACTAGGAGATCGAAAAGGTTCGAGGAGCCCATCCCGATTAGCAGTCATTTCTTGCACTAAGCTACCAAAGCTAATGGAAAAAGGATGTTACCTTTTCTTAGCCCAAATCTCTGAGAAAGGAGGGAAGGAGAAGAAGGAAAGATGCATTGGAGATGTGCCTATAGTTCGTGATTTTCCTGATGTATTTCCCGATGATTTGCCGGGAATCCCGCCTACTAGACAAGTGGAGTTTCAGATTGAGTTGATACCTGGTGCTGCACCTGTGGCACGAGCGCCTTATCGACTTGCACCCACTGAACTAGAAGAGTTGTCGAAACAATTAGCGGAATTAGCCGAAAAAGGATTTATAAGACCAAGTTCTTCACCTTGGGGAGCCCCGGTCTTATTCGTGAAGAAGAAGGATGGATTGTTTCGTATGTGTATTGATTATCGAGAGCTGAACAAGTTAACGGTGAAGAATAGATACCCGTTACCAAGGATCGACGACTTGTTCGATCAGCTCCAAGGATTGAGTGTGTACTTGAAGATCGAATTGAGATTGGGATATCATCAGCTTCGAGTTCGCGAGGAAGATATTCCGAAAACGGCTTTCAGAACCCGTTACGGGCATTACGAGTTTCAGGTGATGCCGTTTGGGTTGACTAACGCACCGGCGGTATTCATGGACCTCATGAATCGGGTGTGTAAGCCTTACTTAGATAAGTTTGTGATCGTGTTCATTGACGATATTTTAATCTACTCGAAGAGTGAGAAGGAGCATGAGGAGCATCTAAGGCTTATTTTAGAATTGCTCAGGAGGGAGAAACTGTATGCCAAGTTCTCCAAATGTGAATTTTTGGATTCCGACGGTACAATTTTTGGGTCATGTGATTGATAGACAAGGAGTTCATGTAGATCCTGCTAAGATTGAAGCGATTAAAGATTGGGCTGCACCTACGACCCCAACAGAAGTTCGTCAATTTTTGGGTTTAGCCGGTTATTACCAAAGATTTATCGAGGGATTTTCGAAGATAGCTAAACCGTTGACCAAATTAACCCAAAAGAGTGTTAAATACGAATGGGGAGATAAGGAAGAGGAAGCATTTCAATTACTTAAGGAGATGTTGTGTAGTGCTCCTATCTTGGCGTTACCTGAAGGTAACGAGGATTTCGTCGTCTATTGTGACGCTTCTCATAAAGGTTTGGGAGCTGTGTTAATGCAACGAGAGAAAGTGATAGCTTATGCTTCCCGACAGCTCAAGAAGCACGAGAAGAACTACACCATCCATGATTTGGAGTTAGGTGCTGTGGTTTTTGCCTTGAGGATATAGAGACATTACTTGTATGGAACCAAGTGTGTTGTGTTTACTGACCACAAAAGTCTACAACACATCTTGAATCAAAAAGAGCTCAACATGAGACAACGACGTTGGATTGAGTTGCTAAGCGATTATGATTGCGAAATTCGCTACCATCCTGGTAAAGCAAACGTTGTTACTGATGCTCTTAGTCGAAAGGAGAGAATACCACCGTTACGAGTTAGGTCATTGGGAATGACTATCGTATCGCCGTTACCGTCTCAAATATTTGAAGCTCAAACGGAAGCGTTGAAAGCAGAAAACCGACCTGCTGAGAACATATTTGGGATGGCTGAGAATGAGAAAGGATTTGTTAAGCGTTCTGATGGAGTATTATGTTTTGGAGATCGGATTTGGGTACCTTTGTATGGAGGAATTCGAGAGTTGGTTATGCACGAGTCGCATAAGTCCAGATACTCTATTCATCCTGGATCTGACAAGATGTACCAGGATTTGAAAAAGCTATATTGGTGGCCAAACATGAAGGCAGACATAGCGTTGTATGTTAGTAAGTGCTTGACATGTTCTAAGGTAAAAGCCAAACATCAAAGACCGTCAGGATTATTGACGCAACCAGAACTCCCGGTTTGGAAATGGGAACGGATTACAATGGACTTTATTACCAAATAACCAAAGACAGCTAGCGGTTGTGATGCTATCTGGGTAATTGTGGATCGGTTGACTAAGTCTGCTCATTTCCTGGCAATTAGTGAAGATGATAGCGTGGACAAACTTGCGAAGTTGTATGTGAAGGAAATTATTTCTCGTCACGGAGTTCCGATATCGATTATTTCTGATTGCGATAGCCGCTTTACGTCAGCCTTTTGGCGATCACTTCAAACTGCTTTGGGGACGAGACTTGATATGAGTACTGCATATCATCCCCAGACCGATGGACAAAGTGAGAGGACTATTCAGACTTTGGAGGATATGCTTCGTGCATGTATAATAGACTTTGGTAAAGGCTGGAAGAAGTATCTACTCCTTGCGGAATTCTCCTATAATAATAGCTACCACACAAGTCTAAAAGCTGCACCGTTTGAAGCTTTGTATGGCCGAAAATGTCGTTCGCCTATTGGTTGGGCTGAAGTTGGAGATAGCCAACTCACAGGCCCCGAACTTATTTTGGAGACTACTGAGAAAGAGACTCAAATTCGTGATCGATTACAAGCAGCTAGAGATAGACAGAAAAGTTACGCCGATCAGAGACGTAAACCACTAGAGTTCCAGGTTGGAGACAAAGTGATGCTGAAAGTCTTGCCTTGGAAAGGTGTGATACGTTTTGGGAAACCTGGGAAACTCAACCCCCGCTACATTGGACCATTTCTTATTTTGGAAAGAATTGGGCCCGTGGCTTATCGGTTGGAATTACCACATGAACTGAGTAAAGTTCACGATATGTTTCATGTTAGTAATTTGAAGAAGTGTCTTTCTGATGAGGCGCCGGTTATTCCGATGAAGGATATCCGTGTTGATGAGAAACTAAACTTTGTGGAAGAGCCGATTGAGATATTGGACCGAGAGATTAAACGACTCAAGCGAAGTCACATTCCGCTCGTCAAGGTTCGTTGGAATTTCCAACATGGACCGGAATTTACGTGGGAACGTGAGGACGAGTTTCGGAAGAGGTATCCGAAGCTTTTCACTTCGTAGATGGATTGTTCCGAGAGAAACCCGGGACGGGTTTCTTCTGAGACTGGGAGGATGTGACAACCGGCAAATTAGGGAGCCGTTTTGAAAACCCGCATTACGTTAAAGTTCGTTATAAATATTTATTTGGAATTTTATTCATAACGAGCTTGTAAGACCTATTTTATGGTTGATTATATTTAAAATCGTTATGGGATTTGAGATTTATTTAATGATTTGATATGGAAATATGCGTGGTGATTTATTTTGAAATTCTCACTTGGTACTACGTTGACTCCGGCACTAGGATAACCTAACAGAAATTTTATGTCTTGATTTTACGAATTCGACAATATATATATTTATTTATTTACGGAACGTTTCGCGAGATATTAAACGTTTTGAAATGAGTTTCGGGTTTTGGTCCGCGTATTTTACACTCACTCATATTACCCATAATACTAATAATAAGTATTATTATTATTATTATTATTATTATTATTATTATTATTATTATTATTATTATTATTATTATTATTATTATTATTATTATTATTATTATTATTATTATTATTATTATTATTATTAAAAAGAAAACTTTTTTTTTAGTGTAAAGATACAAAAATCGTCCTTGTGGTTACTTCACCTCACACACAAACACAACTCATCACTCACCCTCACCAACTCTCTCTCCCTCTCTCTAAACCCTAGCCGCCGCACCCTTTGGCCGGCCACCACCATCACACCGCCACCCTCATCACAAAACCAACACCACCATATTACTCCTCATCTCATCCTCTTTCTTTTGACATATAATACGCGCTCTAAAACATCCTTTTAACACCACGAAATCTTAAAAAATCCGGTCGAGTTTTATTGTTTTCACTAGATCCGTAAGTTTGGGAGGTTCAAGAAGGTGAGTAGACTCGTTTTGGCACCATTGGTGCCTCGACATGGTGTTAAATCCGTGGGAACACGGAAGGTTTTTATGGGAATCGAATTATAATGTTGGGAAATAATGTTTTTGATATTGAAAATGAGTTTGCTATCCGGGTATTGGTGATATCTTGTTGGGTCGTGTGAACCGTGAGTCTTGGACTCACGGCTTGATGTGGGTACGAGCCTATGGCTCGTTGTTTCTTGATGTTTGACCTTGGATTCTTGGATTTCATGTTTAGTTACGATGGTGTTTGACTTGACTCGATTGAGTCATGATTTTTTTGGCCGAGTTGTTGTTGTTGATGTCGCGACCCAAGGGGGTCGTTTGGACAGATTTTAAGGCTCATTTGAGCTTATTTTGGAGACCTCTTGGTCTTAGTTGTCGAGTCTTAGTGACTCGTGTGGTATGCCGAGACCCAAGTGGGTCGTAAGGCTCGGGTTTGGCGTGGTAAACCAACCCGGAACTAGTCCCTTTTTGATACTTTTATTTCCTTGTTATGGTTCATGTTATCATTGGTATTGTTGTGGCTTTCATTTTGGCCGAATGCTCTTGTTGGGTCGAGACCCTTTGTGGTCTCGACAATGGGAATAATGTGATATTGAGGAGTTGTTGACGAATGGTAATGTGGGGACCGATTGTGAGACGGTCACTTAGATTGACGGAGATAGGTTAGTCGGGCGCCGTAGTCGGACCCTATTGTTGTAGCACGTGTATTGGGATTGATTTGGACGGAGTTGGATTGCTTATTTATGACTTGCTTATATTATCTTTGGACTTGGACAATGAGCCGAGAGTGATGACTCGGACATGTGACCATTTCGTATGACTCGATAATTATTTATAATTAAAACGCGAATAATAAAACTCGTATTAATATTATTGGTAATATAAACGTTTATATAAATATATAGACGTGAATAACGTATATATAAATATATAAATACGTATATTAATAATAACAAGATCACGAGTAATCTTATAACAATAACGCGACTAAATATATTATGCTACAAGAGTAGAGTAATATTATTGGAAGCGTTATTATGATTAAATATTATAAATAACGAGGAATTCTCGACGTTGAATAAATATTAAATGAAATAATATTTTTTATATAACGAGGAAAACTATCGAGTTATACGGGGTCGTGGTCACTTGAGTCCAAGTGGGTTATTGTTTGTGACTTTTGTGTTGTCACGGATATATGACGATTAATATAAACATTTTCTATAACTAAATAACTTATTTAATCGACTGGTTAAACCGAGTTATTTGGCTATACAAAATGAGTATATTAATGGGCATCGTATCTCACGACGCCCATAGGTTGTGGTATATATATTAGGATAATAATTCACTATATATATATCGTGGAATCTGGCCAATTTAACGATGTATATAGGGAATTTATTAGACTACGTTATATACCATATAGTATTTTTGTGCTATGTGCTTTAGGTTGGGTGTAATCTTGGAACGGTATATTACGTAAATAAATATGGGGGATTACCAAATCGACGGATTTGATAAACTTCGATGATTTATTTAAATAATATATTGGGCTAATATTAGACTTATAGATTGTTTTATTATTCTTTTGTGCGACCTCTTGGTTAGCGTTGTGTCGACCCACCACCCGTATGGATACCAAACGTCAAACTCCAAACTAATACGAGAAATGGATTTTCGGAAGATAAAACGGAATACGTTCAGGTTTGGGAATATTCAATTTTTAGGAAATGATTTCTGAACGAGTTGATATTGTTAGTTCGTGCCGAGTCCGTAGTTGCCGTCTTTTGAGTTATTATACGTCTTACTTCTACCGATTTCTTATTGCTGATTTCTGGACTTGAGGTGAGTCATAGCCTCACTTTTTTCTCTTGAACTATGTTTTCAATACTTGGGGTGAGAAACGTGCAAATTATTTATGTGGACTATTATCGCTTTTATATTCTTTTCAAAACTTGCTATGCGTATGATTGGTGCTAAATAGTCAACTTAAATTGACCAAGTAAATGGTCAACAAAGTCAAACTCTCTAGACCAATACTCCGGTGATAGTATAGTGTGTCCCCGGGTCGTTATGTCCCAGCGAGATTGAAATGGTGTCGTTTGAAATCGTTTATGAGTGAGTGGGACTGAGGACAGTAGCCCAGATGATATGGAATTGATTTTGCTACTGTTATTTTGGTATTGGTACACAGATATAATATTCACAAAAATCAGATACCAGATATATGCACAAATACACAAGCAGGTTCACGTAACAGACAGAAAGTGGGATTTGGTATTTAACAAACTAAAGGGGGTGCTTTTGAACTTTTTGGAACTTAAAATTAAAAAGAAATTGAAAATGAAAATGGAATTATGTAAATGATTAAAATATTATTTAAATATTATTTAATTAATAAAACTATTAAAATCTAAATTAAAACCTAATTTAAATTAACTAAAAATGACAAATGATATAAATTAACCTAAAAATTAGCAAAAATATTTTCTAAACCTTAATTAGAACTTGAAGAAAGTATAAAAATAAAAATAAATATTTTTGTCTTTTTGTGGATTTTTTATTAATTAAAAACTATTTAAATTAATATTAATACTAAACTAACTTAGAAAATTATGATAAAATTTATAAAATTACATAATCATCACAGGAATCCTAAAAAATTATAAAAACCTCTAAAAATTATATGTAAGACTATTCCACTAATTATTTACCTTTTAATTATTTTAATTCTAATTTAAACAATTAAAATAAGAAAAATGGAAAATGAACAGTAGAAATTCAAAATATATTTTCTAAAAGTCTATTATACTATATTAAAGCTATAAAAAATATAAAAACTAGGTTATGATTTATAAAAACTAAATATGCTATTTAATACTTAATATTAATTAATAATTAAGAAAACTAGAATTAAATCTAATAAATACTAAATGGTAGAATAAAAATCTGAAAAATTTACTAAAAATACTTTACTATATAAGGTAATTAATAAAAATATAAAAATGACAAGTGCTTAACCAAAATTTGAAAATGAAAATTAAAGTTAAATTGAATTAAATAGATACTATCACTTAATTTTAACTTGGTTTTTCTTGGATTTTCTTTTACAACTTTACTTTACTACTGAAAATGAAAAAATTTTGTGAAACCAATTTTGAAAATAACTTATAAATAAGATGTAGCACCCCCTTTGGCTTATTAGTTGACTTATGTTCACTGTTTGGGCAAATAAGCACAAATGCCTTTGGGTGGGGTCCACAATGATGGAAATGGGTTCAAGTAAGTTAGACAAACTCAGATAAGCCAGAAATAACAAGCATGAACCACAAATAAGCTGTATGAACCAAATAAGCACTTTGCACAAACTGAAAACGGCCACAGAATGGGACAGACTTTATGATGAATTCCAGGTGGGGTCCACTAAGATCTAGGTCAAACTAAGGGTCAATCCTTAGTCCCTGGTAGGAGGGGGGTTGGGAAAAACCAAATGGAACCTCTGGGGCCCACTGGGTTGGCCAGAAATCACCACCAAAGTGATGGTGGTGAGATGGTTAACTGGTGCACAGGGCAACTTGCAGCCCTGCAAGTAACTTCCAGGGGTGTTTTAGTCCAAAAGAAAAATTCACAAAATTAAGGAAACCTTGGGAAAATGAAGTTCTGGTGGTAATGCTTAACTACAATGATTTTCAGATCCTCAATCCAAACACACAAATCACAATTAATCTTGGAACTTTGGGAAAAATCTGAGATGCAACTTTTGACTTTTGATGAAAACACAAGGTTTTGACTTATTTGGATTTCTAATGGCTTTTACTGATTAAAAACTAAGTTATAAGATATATTTAAACTACTTTACTCTAAACTAACAACTTATGTAACTAATGAGAATGATTTAGACACCCAAAACCTTCACAGTTAACTGTGAAGGATAAATTTGTGAGATGTTGACTTTTTTGTGAAACAAAGCTGGTTTTTATGGTCTAAATTACCAAATGACACCTAAAGAAAGCTGTTTGAGCTACGGTTATCTTCTAAGATCAACAACAACACCACTAAGCAGCCTAATCCAAACACCCCTTATGCATGACTGTTTTGATTTTTTCAAAGCAGATGATCACAAGGGTTTACAATCTTGATTCAAAACTATTAATTATGATTAGGTAGACTGGATTAAGTGCTTGAACACAGAATACTACTACAAAAACACAAGTATACTACTTAAACTATTTTTGACAGTTAAACCTAAAATTTTAAGTAACTATTTATTCTAACGAACAAACTATTAATGTTAAGCTAAAAATTACTTAAACAATACTCAAATAACACAAACAAACAAAGATTAACAGATATAAGCAAACAAGCAATCAGAAGCTAAACTAGGATTTTTAGTTGGAAAATTCAAATGAGCAAATCCTTACAAGGGTACCCTCAGCATGAACAGAGGGTTTTCCTATGATGCCTATCTTTAGATAGGCTGTCTTCACTTCAAACCTTGCCCACCAATGCTACTTAACACCTGAAATCAAAATCAAACAAACACAGTTGACCAAGGTTGACTTTTTTTTATATTTTTGATATTTTTCTAGTTATACTGAATTTGATTGTCTCTAAAGCTTCATTAAGCTTTTTGGAACCTATATGAACCTAATTCAGTCCATGAAACAACCATAAACACTAACAGATTAATATTGAGACTTTTGATATAAAAAGGAAAAATGCATAAACAAAAGGATTAAGGAAACTTAATTGTATTGCTTTGAAAAGATTAAAGATACACTGAATTGACTCAGAACAATGCTTAAAAGCTTTTTGCTAAACTACAATTGCTAAATAAACTTATACGACTACAATTATACTAAAAAACTAGACTAATCTTTCATCTTGCATCCTTTGCCTTTTCTAGCCCCTAATTAGGGTTTCTTGAACATCTCTGATCACTTCCCACCTTTTTCTGGCTTCTTTGGTCCACTCTCAAGGTGCCACGTGTTTTGGCGGGAAAGACCTTTCTGCAAATTGGTTCTGATACACGCAAGGGGGAGGTGACAGCATTAATTGTGGGTGGCTTAGGTAGGTGTAGGGGGTGGTGGCATTAATTGTGGGGGGTTCTGGCTTGTGATTGGTGGAAATGGGAGGTTGTGGAGGTGTGGGGGAGTCTGAGAGGGAAGGAGGGTGGAGTTTGACCTCGTTTGACCGAGGGTCAAATATTTGACCGGGGTATTAGTTTAGGGGTGTTGGGCTGTGGTGTGTTTTGGGCCCAAGTGAAAAACATGGGCGGGCTAAGGATGGATTGGGTTAGGTTTGGAGTAGTATTATTATTGTTGGATCCGGTTTGGTTAATGGATTACACAAGGACCTATTTTGCAAATTAATGAAAGTTGAGGGGTGGGATTTGGCATTTTTCCAATTTGATTCCAAGGGTGTAATTTGCCATATCATGAATAGTGTAAGGTCCTTTGATGATTTTTTCAATTTATTTTCACCAGGGACTAAAACCGTCAAACTTTCAAACTTCAGGGACCATTTGTGTAACTTTCACCAAACTTTCCACCAAGGACCAATCCTGTCATAAAAGGTTAGTGCAAGGACAAAATTTGTTTTTCTCAAAGTTTTTCATATCACAGGGACCATTTTTGACAATTTTCAAAGTTCAGGGACTAAACTTGACATTTTGTGAAACTTTTCACCAAAGGACTAATTATGTAACTTTTTGATTTATAAGGACCTTTGGTGACTTTTTCAAGTTTTTAGAATGACCAGGGACTAGATTTGACAACTTTTGAAAGATGAGGGACTGAAACTGCCAATTATGCAAACTTTGTGCATTTTTCATCTGTTTTTGGTATTTTTGCATTTGAAACATGTAAAACACTTTCCTGGGATATTTTCACTATTTTGATTCATTATTGAGTGTTTTGAGATGTTTTGGCAGTTCAGAATGGTATAAAATGATGAGTATTTACACACTCATCAATCCCCCACACTAAAACATTGCTAGTCCCTAGCAATCTTTTGAGAAAAACTTGATGGATTTGAGAATCTCTTTACCAAAAGCCATCACTTCTGGAGTAGCCAGGTGTAAGAACTGTGGCACACCTGATAACCGTGTGATTTTGAGCAAACCACCAGCTGTCAATGGATTTGATTTGTCTTTACCAAAAGCCGTTTGCTTCTGGACTAGCCAGCATCTTGATGGACTAAGTCAACATCTTGGTGAGCTGAATACCAATTATGGATTTTCCACGGCCTTTACCACAAGCCATAATCTTGCGGGCTAGTCAACTCATTTGCTTATGAGGATACAGGGGAGTTGAGGAACCATACAATTTTTGGCAAATTGCAAGCCATCAACGGGTTTGAGATGTCTTTACCAAGAGCCGTTTGCTCCTGGACTAGCCAATCCATTTGTCATTTAGACTTTGGCGGACTGATTACCACAAAAATTTTGAAATAAAGTGAAAAAATTTTGAAAAATTTAGGCCTAAAAATGGGGGTACTTAGAAAGTTTTGTGATAAAATTCGTAAGAATTCCCCCCCCCCCCCCCCCACACTAGAATTGAATATTGTCCTCAATATTCAAAGTTCCGGCTATTATGCCGAATCTCTGAACGGAAAAAGCTAATATTCGATGCTAACTGTGGAAATATGGATTTTATTTTTCACTTTATTTGTCTGTACATACAATCACACATTTTTTTTTTTTTTTTTTTTTTTTTTTTTTTTTTTTTATGGAAACTTATATACATATTTACTTTTCAAATGGTGGTGGACGACCACTCCCCCACACTAGGGTGGTAGAAAGTAGAAAGAAGTCAGAAATACGGGTGAAAACCCATATATGTTGCTTATTTTTGTTCACCGAGTCACTAGCTTGACTCGATCCC
Source organism: Artemisia argyi (assembly GCA_030686995.1). NCBI lineage: Eukaryota > Viridiplantae > Streptophyta > Magnoliopsida > Asterales > Asteraceae > Artemisia > Artemisia argyi. The sequence goes on along the minus strand of CM060705.1, from coordinate 83,401,357 downwards.
CGAATTCATTGGTCCATGAGGAAAGTTTGGAGATCCGGGACAACCATGGGTGGTATGTCCTCTCCAAAATAATGTTTCAATCTATGACCATTCACTTTGAAGTTGGGACCTTCGGGTTGAGATAACTCAACAGTCCCGTATGGATATACTTTAGCAATAGTGAATGGTCCAGTCCGTCGGGTTTTTAATTTCCCCGAGAAGATCTTTAATCTTGAGTTGAAATAAGGACTTTGTCACCGACGTTGAAAACACGGTTCTTAATCTTAGAGTCGTGAATCTTCTTTGTAGATCAAAGAGTTCTCGTAGGCTTGATCACGAAGTTCATTTAATTCATTGATTTGAACCTTACGGTGATCACCTGCTTTATGAAGGTCGTAGTTAGCATGTTTCAAAGCCCAGTAGGCTTTGTGCTCGAGCTCGATCGGTAAATGACACGCCTTCCCGTATACAAGCTTGTATGGAGTACACCCGATGGGTGTTTTGTAAGCTGTACGGAAGGCCTAGAGTGCATCATCTAGTTTATCCGACCAGGAAGCACGGTTTTCACCTACTGTCCTCTCAAGAATCCTTTTTATACCACGGTTGGAAACCTCCACCTGCCCACTTGTTTGTGGGTGATACGCGGTAGAAATACGATGAGTAACACCGTACTTAAGCATGACTTTTGCAAATTGATCATTGCAAAAGTGAGTACCGCGATCACTAATGTTGGCACGTGGAGTCCCAAAACGAGCAAAGAGGGATTTCAAGAATTTCACAACAACTCGGGCATCGTTAGTGGGTAAGGCTTTAGCCTCAACCCATTTTGACAAGTAGTCAACAGCCACGAGTATGTATTTGTTTCCACGAGAAGATGGGAATGGCCCCATAAAGTCAATGCCCCAGACGTCAAAGATTTCACAAACTTGAATGGTATTTTGTGGCATTTCGTTCTTTTGTGAAATATTCCCGTGACGTTGACAAGCATCACAAGCTTTGACTAACTCGTGGGCATCCTTATAGATTGTGGGCCAATAGAAACCGGAATCAAACACCTTTTTGGCGGTGTAGTTAGGACTATGGTGGCCCCCGGTGGGTCCAGCATGGCAAGCCTTGAGAATATCAGTGGCTTCCTGTCCGTATACACATCGCCTGATGACTTGATCGGCACAGACTTTGAAGAGATAGGGGTCGTCCCAGAAGTAATGTATAACGTCTTTGAAGAATTTTTTCTTCTGTTGGGACGTTAACCCCTTCACGATGAAGTTACCCGCATGGTAATTTGCAAAGTCGGCAAACCATGGGGTAGTAGAGTCACCACGAAAAGCAACCGCATTGAGTGTCTCGAGAGGAAACGTTTCATTTATTTCCTGTTTCTCGGACACATCTTGATGAGGGTTTTCTAATCATGAGAGATGATCAGCAGCAAGGTTCTCGGCTCCTTTTTTATCACGGATAATGATATCAAATTCTTGGAGGAGGAGAACCCAACGGAGAAGCCTCGGCTTTGCATTTTGATTTGCAAATAGGTATTTCAAAGCCGAGTGATTCGTGTACACTACGCATTTAGTCAAGATTAAGTATGACCGGAATTTCTCAAAGGCATACACCACAGCTAGGAGTTCTTTTTCAGTGGTGGTGTAATGACCCTGAGCCTCAGTCATAGTTTTTCTTGCGTAGTGTATAGGCTGAAAGTATCTTGCTTTACGTTGCCCCAAAACCGCAGCTATGGCAAAATCACTAGCATCGCACATAAGCTCAAAAGGTTGGTCCCAATCGGGGGCAACAAGAATCGGTGCCTCGGTAAGCTTTTTCTTTAATGTTTCAAAAGCTTCGATGCACTCAGGAGAGAAGATGAAAGGAGCATCCTTCTCGAGGAGATGGGTCATAGGTCGGGCAATCTTAGAAAAATCTTGGATAAACCTACGGTAGAAGCCGGCATGACCCAAAAAGCTCCTAACACCTTTTACGGTGGTGGGATGAGGTAATTTAGCGATGACATCAATTTTGGCTCTGTCAACCTCAATCCCGTTTTTTGAAATTTTATGGCCGAGGACAATGCCCTCCTTGACCATAAAGTGGCTCTTCTCCCAGTTGAGACTTAGATTCGTTTCTTTGCAACGTTTAAGCATCTGTTTCAAGTGGGAGAGGCAAGTCTGGAATGAATCCCCGATGACTGAAAAGTCATCCATGAATACCTCCATGGTTTTCCCGATCATATCGGAAAATATAGACATCATGCACCTCTGGAACGTGCCTGGTGCATTACATAAGCCGAAAGGCATACGTCTGTAAGCAAAAGTTCCGTAGGGGCATGTGAAGGTAGTCTTCTCTTGATCCTGTGGATCAATGGGGATTTGGAAGTAACCCAAAAAGCCATCGAGGAAGCAGTAGTATTCATTTCCCGCAAGTCTTTCGAGCATTTGGTCCATAAAAGGGAGAGGAAAATGGTCTTTACGAGTGGCTTCATTCAAATTTCGATAGTCAATACAAACTCGCCAACCCGTGACCAAACGAGTTGGAATCAACTCGTTATCCTCGTTGGTGACAACGGTAATGCCACCCTTTTTGGGAACACAATGAATTGGGCTAACCCAAGGACTGTCAGATATAGGGTAAATCAATCCCGCATCAAGAAGTTTAAAAACTTCTTGTTTGATAACTTCGTGGATTTTGGGATTTACCCTTCTCTGATGTTGCACTGCTGGCTTAAAGTCATCCTCCATTAATATTTTATGAGTACAAAAGTTCGGGCTTATGCCCTTAATGTCGGAGAGTTTCCAAGCAATTGCTTGCTTGTTTGACTTAAGAACCTTTAGGAGTGCAGCCTTTTCCTCATCTTTCAAGTCTTTAACAATAATGACGGGTAATTTATTATCACCCTCCAGAAATGCATATTCTAGATGAGGAGGCAAGTCCTTGAGCTCAACCTCAGGAAAGTCTTCAGTTATTTCAACATTTTCGACTTCCACTTTATGAAGTATTTGTGGAGACGGAGAGGGTGAAGGATCGTCATTTAACAATCTTTCAAAGAGAAGAATGTCCCCCTCCGGGTCAAGATAGTTTTCATCAACCCCACTTGGGATTGAGCTATCTTGAGCAAGAAAAGCCTCGACCTCTTCCAGAAGGAAGTCACTTCCCTCAAACGGAGTGAGGGAAGGGGAAGAGTCGAAAATGATAGGATCAATAGAAGGAGTGGTACTGCCACTTGCTGAGAAACCAAGGACTTCTTGAGAATACTCCTCTGACGCTACATCTATGATGTCAATTCGGTTAACCGTTTCAGCGTCATAGTTAGAGGAGTATCTCGAAGTCTGATCAAGATTGAATGTGATGGCTTCGCCACCAACACGTAGAGTGATTTCTTCTTCGAATACATCGATTAAAGCACGACCCGTTCTTAAGAAACCCCTCCCGAGAATGAGAGGAACTCTTGGGTCAGCATCGAAATCAACAATCACGAAATCTGCCGGAAAATGGAACTTTCCTACTTTCACGAAGATATCTTCGGCAATGCCGAGAGGACGGGATATAGTACGGTCTGCAAGCTCGAGTGTCATGCAGGTCGGAGTGAGAGTAGGTAGAGAAAGTCTTTTCCAGACTGAGTAAGGCATCAGGTTAATGCTTGTGCCAAGATCGGCCAAGGCAAAGCATTCAACCATCCCCGGGAAAATACAAGGAATGAGAAATTTCCCGGGATCTCCAAGCTTTTCGGGAAGCTTTTTCAAGAGCACTGCTGAGCAATGTTCATTGAGTGAAGTTTTTGCCATCTCACATAGTTTTTCTTTGTTGCTTATCAGATTTTTGATTGTTGAAGCAAACTTAGGCATGAGAAGAAGAGCGTCCGCGAAGCTAATATCGAAGTGTAATTCTTGGAAAATTTGATAAAATTTTTCCATCTGATGATTAGCTCTTTCGCGGTTCTTTTGATCATTCACACGTGAAGGATATGGAATTGAAGGCTTAGGATCATTCTTTGGGATTTCATCAGAACTCACAGGAGGATCAAATACAACTTTCGGCTTATGAGCCGGGACCGGGACAACTTGAGGGTGGACGTTGTTGATACCTCTGTTATTAGTAGGAAGTACCGTGTCCGTAGTAACCTCAGGTTCACGTTCCGCTACCTTAGGAGGAGAAGAAGAGGTAGAGGGAATCGAGGGTCCATTGTATGATACCCCACTTCGGGTAGTGATAGCTTTGACATCGCCCCTCGGGTTAGCGATCGTGTTGCTTGGTAGTGTACCCGAGCCCGAGGGTCGATCATTTAAAGACTTCTGAAGTTCAGAGATCTTGCCGATCAATAACCGATTCGTTTCCTCTTGTGCTTTCATGAATTGTTTTAGCACTTCATCGGAGGAAGACGAGGGTGGAACAACGTTTTGATTTTGAACAGGGGGATTTTGAACACGGTTGTTTTGAAAATTCCCTTGATTTTGATTGTTGTTACCCTGAAAATTGTTTCTCTGATTGAAATTACCCTGATTGTAATTCCCTTGATTCTGGTTTCTTTGAAAATTTCCTTGAAAACCTTGATTTTGATTGCCATTTTGAAAATTGTTTTGATTAAACTGGCCTTGATTTTGGTTCGGGTTTTGGAAATTTGAGCTTTGACCTTGGTTAAAATTCTGATTCGAGTTACGGTTTTGATTTTGGTTAAAACCGGGAGGTCCGAGAAAATTGTTGGAACGATAGCTTAAGAGGTTACGGTCCCCTTGTGGTTGGTAAGAATTACCCCCCGTGTTGTAGGAACCGTTAGTAGCATAAACGTTCTCTTGAGAAAAATCAGCAGTAGCTGGACACTCGGAATACAGATGTGGGCCCCCACAAGTTTCACAACTTCGGGCCACGGCTTTCACTTGTTGATTTTGAACCTGATGTTGCATCGTTTGGTTCATTCTCAACACAACCGTAGAGATATCATCCATCTTTTTGGTAAGAGCAATTATTTCAGGAGATGATGATGAAGGAGTAACTGAATTACATGACGCATCCCTCTCCGCAGAGGAATCCCAAAAGTTATGGTGGGCAGTCATGTTCTCAATCAAGTCATAGCACTCCTCGGGACGCCTTTTCATAAAGGTCCCACCAGCAGCAGCATTGAGAATATCCCGGTGCCTCAATGTCAGACCATTATAGAAGGTATCTATGATGGTAACTTGTAACATATTGTGGTTAGGGCACCGATCAATAGCTAGCTTATAACGTTCCCAAGCCTCAAAAAGAGACTCATCGGGACGTTGCCGGAAGTTGCTGATATCATTTCGTAACTTGGTAACCATGGAAGGTGGAAAATATTTTGCTAGAAACTTGGTTACCATCTCATCAAAGGTATGAATAGAATTCTTTGGGAGTCGGTCAAACCATGCAGTGGCATGATGAGTGAGAGAATAGGGGAAGAGGTACAGCCGGAGGGCATCATCGGTGACACCATGCTGTTTCATGCTTTGAGTGACCGTAAGATATTTGTCAAGATGCTTGTTAGCATCATCACCCGGTAATCCGTGAAATTGACGCGAATTCTGGACTTGTTGGATCATGTGGTGCTTGAGGCCAAAGTCCGTAGCCCCAATAGTGAGTGGTGCAATAGGCCCACCCCGCCCTTGCATGGTAGGCTGGCACAGCTCCTCCATCGTTCGGAGATAGGGAGCTGGCACATCACTGGGAGGGTCAGGGGGTGGTAATAGTGGTGGTGGTGGCCCAGCGGCCATTTCGGTTTTTGGTTCTTGTGTATCAGAACGTAGCTCGGGTACGTTTTTCTGATTTTTACGTTTTGTTTGTGACCGAGTGCGCATGCACTAAAAACAATTTTTCAAAACAAGATCGAGGCAAAACCACAGTGAACTTAAACCAGAAATCACAAGTGAATGGCTTCTTTGAAAAAGGTACACCACTCACAGGGATATAAAGGCAAGTTTTAATATTAAGTTTGGGAACTTATTATGGGTTTGTATTTTTTAATTTGAAAAACTGCTTTAGGCTTATGGGTGTGTGTGTAGAAAACTTGGGAAATATTTTTGGAACTGATTCGTTAACCGAAATCGTCCCTTTAAGATTACTCGCAGGCTGGCGGGAGGACGTAAATAGGTTTCCTCTTCAGTTCGCAATTTAATGTCAGAACTTACCTTAAACCAACTGTTTCAGGTTGTAATCTTAAAGAAAACGAAGTAATTTAACTTCACAGTTTGTTTTGTTGTTTTTAATTTTTTTGGTGTTTTCAACACTTCAGGAAAAGTGTTAATGAACTTTTTGATATGATTATGTTTTTACAAAACTTTTTACAAATTTGTGTGAAATTTGTACAGGGAGGGTTTTGAAAACCACTAAACTTAAAACGATTTTGTAAAACACGCAACAACCTCCCCGGCAGCGGCGCCAAATTTTGATTGGTGCTAAATAGTCAACTTAAATTGACCAAGTAAATGGTCAACAAAGTCAAACTCTCTAGACCAATACTCCGGTGATAGTATAGTGTGTCCCCGGGTCGTTATGTCCCAGCGAGATTGAAATGGTGTCGTTTGAAATCGTTTATGAGTGAGTGGGACTGAGGACAGTAGCCCAGATGATATGGAATTGATTTTGCTACTGTTATTTTGGTATTGGTACACAGATATAATATTCACAAAAATCAGATACCAGATATATGCACAAATACACAAGCAGGTTCACGTAACAGACAGAAAGTGGGATTTGGTATTTAACAAACTACAGGGGGTGCTTTTGAACTTTTTGGAACTTAAAATTAAAAAGAAATTGAAAATGAAAATGGAATTACGTAAATGATTAAAATATTATTTAAATATTATTTAATTAATAAAACTATTAAAATCTAAATTAAAACCTAATTTAAATTAACTAAAAATGACAAATGATATAAATTAACCTAAAATTAGCAAAAATATTTTCTAAACCTTAATTAGAACTTGAAGAAAGTATAAAAAATAAAAATAAATATTTTTGTCTTTTTGTGGATTTTTTATTAATTAAAAACTATTTAACTTAATTAAACTAATTAAACTAATTTAAATTAATATTAATACTAAACTAACTTAGAAAATTATGATAAAATTTATAAAATTACTTAATCATCACAGGAATTCTAAAAAATTATAAAAACCTCTAAAAATTATATGTAAGACTATTCCACTAATTATTTACCTTTTAATTATTTTAATTCTAATTTAACCAATTAAAATAAGAAAAATGGAAAATGAACAGTATAAATTCAAAATATATTTTCTAAAAGTCTATTATACTATATTAAAGCTATAAAAAATATAAAAACTAGGTTATGCTTTATAAAAACTAAATATGCTATTTAATACTTAATATTAAATAATAATTAAGAAAATTAGAATTAAATCTAATAAATACTAAATGGTAGAATAAAAATCTGAAAAATTTACTAAAAATACTTTACTATATAAGGTAATTAATAAAAATATAAAAATGACAAGTGCTTAACAAAAATTTAAAAATGAAAATTAAAATTAAATTGAATTAAATAGAAACTATCACTTAATTTAAACTTGGTTTTTCTTGGATTTTCTTTTACAACTTTACTTTACTACTGAAAATGAAAAACTTTTGTGAAACCACTTTTGAAAATAGCTTATAAATAAGCTGTAGCACCCCCTTTGGCTTATCAGTTGACTTTTGTTGACTGTTTGGGCAAATAAGCACAAATGCCTTTGGGTGGGGTCCACAATGATGGAAATGGGTTCAAGTAAGTTAGAAAAAGTCAGATAAGCCAGAAATAACAAGCATGAACCACAAATAAGCTGTATGAACCAAATAAGCACTTTGCACAAACTGAAAACGGCCACAGAATGGGACAGACTTTATGATGAATTCCAGGTGGGGTCCACTAAGATCTAGGTCAAACTAAGGGTCAATCCTTAGTCCCTGGTAGGAGGGGGTTGGGAAAAACCAAATGGAACCTCTGGGGCCCACTGGGTTGGCCAGAAATCACCACCAAAGTGATGGTGGTGAGATGGTTAACTGGTGCACAGGGCAACTTGCAGCCCTGCAAGTAACTTCCAGGGGTGTTTTAGTCCAAAAGAAAAATTCACAAAATTAAGGAAACCTTGGGAAAATGAAGTTCAGGTGGTAAAGCTTAACTACAATGATTTTCAGATCCTCAATCCAAACACACAAATCACAATTAATCTTGGAACTTTGGGAAAAATCTGAGATGCAACTTTTGACTTTTGATGAAAACACAAGGTTTTGACTTATTTGGATTTCTAATGGCTTTTACTGATTAAAAACTAAGTTATAAGATATATTTAAACTACTTTACTCTAAACTAACAACTTATGTAACTAATGAGAATGATTTAGACACCCAAAACCTTCACAGTTAACTGTGAAAGATAAATTTGTGAGATGTTGACTTTTTTGTGAAACAAAGCTGGTTTTTATGGTCTAAATTACCAAATGACACCTAAAGAAAGCTGTTTGAGCTATGGTTATCTTCTGAGATCAACAACAACACCAATAAGCAGCCTAATCCAAACACCCCTTATGCATGACTGTTTTGATTTTTTCAAAGCAGATGATCATAAGGGTTTACAATCTTGATTCAAAACTATTAATTATGATTAGGTAGACTGGATTAAGTGCTTGAACACAGAATACTACTACAAAAACACAAGTATACTACTTAAACTATTTTTGACAGTTAAACCTAAAATTTTAAGTAACTAATTATTCTAACAAACAAACTATTAATGTTAAGCTAAAAATTACTTAAACAATACTCATATAACACAAACAAACAAAGATTAACAGATATAAGCAAACAAGCAATCAGAAGCTAAACTAGGATTTTTAGTTGGAAAATTCAAATGAGCAAATCCATACAAGGGTACCCTCAGCATGAACAGAGGGTTTTCCTACGATGCCTATATTTAGATAGGCTGTCTTCACTTCAAACCATGCCCACCAATGCTACTTAACACCTGAAATCAAAATCAAACAAACACAGTTGGCCAAGGTTGACTTTTTTTTTATATTTTTGATATTTTTCTAGTTATACTGAATTTGATTGTCTCTAAAGCTTCATTAAGCTTTTTGGAACCTATATGAACCTAATTTAGTCCATGAAACAACCATAAACACTAACAGATTAATATTGAGACTTTTGATATAAAAAGGAAAAATGCATAAACAAAAGGATTAAGGAAACTTAATTGTATTGCTTTGAAAAGATTAAAGATACACTGAATTGACTCAGGACAATGCTTAAAAGCATTTTGCTTAACTACAATTGCTAAATAAACTTATACGACTACAATTATACTAAAAAACTAGACTAATCTTTCATCTTGCATCCTTTGCCTTTTATAGCCCCTAATTAGGGTTTCTTGAACATCTCTGATCACTTCCCACCTTTTTCTGGCTTCTTTGGTCCACTCTCAAGGTGCCACGTGTTTTGGCGGGAAAGACCTTTCTGCAAATTGGTTCTGATACACGCAAGGGGGGAGGTGACAACATTAATTGTGGGTGGCTTAGGTAGGTGTAGGGGGTGGTGGCATTAATTGTGGGGGGTTCTGGCTTGTGATTGGTGGAAATGGGAGGTTGTGGAGGTGTGGGGGAGTCAGAGAGGGAAGGAGGGTGGAGTTTGACCTCGTTTGACCGAGGGTCAAATATTTGACCGGGGTATTAGTTTAGTGGTGTTGGGCTGTGGTGTGTTTTGGGCCCAAGTGAAAAACACGGGCGGGCTAAGGATGGATTGGGTTAGGTTTGGAGTAGTATTATTATTGTTGGATCCGGTTTGGTTAATGGATTACACAAGGACCTATTTTGCAAATTAACGAAAGTTGAGGGGTGGGATTTGGCATTTTTCCAAATTGATTCCAAGGGTGTAATTTGCCATATCATGAATAGTGTAAGGTCCTTTGATGATTTTTTCAATTTATTTTCACCAGGGACTGAAACCGTCAAACTTTCAAACTTCAGGGACCATTTGTGTAACTTTCACCAAACTTTCCACCAAGGACCAATCCTGTCATAAAAGGTTAGTGCAAGGACAAAATTTGTTTTTCTCAAAGTTTTTCATATCCCAGGGACCATTTTTGACAATTTTCAAAGTTCAAGGACTAAACTTGACATTTTGTGAAACTTTTCACCAAAGGACTAATTATGTAACTTTTTGATTTATAAGGACCTTTGGTGACTTTTTCAAGTTTTTAGAATGACCAGGGACTAGATTTGACAACTTTTGAAAGATGAGGGACTGAAACTGCCAATTATGCAAACTTTGTGCGTTTTTCATCTGTTTTTGGTATTTTTGCATTTGAAACATGTAAAACACTTTCCTGGGATATTTTCACTATTTTGATTCATTATTGAGTGTTTTGAGATGTTTTGGCAGTTCAGAATGGTATAAAGTGATGGGTATTTACACACTCATCAGCGTATAAAGCTAGGAAGAGCGAGGCCTAACCTAGAGTTAGGTAAGCTAAACAACGAGGCCTAGACTAGATCTAGGTAAGTTGTACATGTCGTATCCTTACGCATGTTGGGTACGTCGTATCCTTACACATACATATTGATTTGATTGGATTTGATTATTTGACTATAGTGTGCACCTATAGGATTATGTTGGAGCGGAGGGTATCCGCGGGTTTATTACGGAGGGTATCCGTGTATTTATGATGGAGCGGAGGGTATCCGCAGGCTGTAGTGAATCCCTAGTATAGCTAGCAAGCGCTTTGCGTATATGTCCACTATATTGAATTATGAATTTAAACCTATGATCTCACCAGCGAAAGCTGACTTTTAGCACGTATTCTCAGGTAATTAAGTGATGATTTGGATGCATGGACTGGAAGGCTCGGCTAAGGCACCTGGTTTATGGATCTATTTTTCTAAAACTCTGATATTTACTTATGGACCTACGTTTGTTTCTTTTGGGCCTGACTCTGAATGATGTTGGGATAAATGTAAACTTGAAAACCACGTTTTGGTTGTGTTTGACTTATGTTTACTTTATCTCGTTCTTTTATGTCTTGTGTTGGATACCAATCCCCGTAACACCCCGAAAGCTTGTTGAGTCTTCCGCTGTACCAAATTTTGGGGGTGTTACAAATAATTATGCAAATAAAAATAGATTCATTCAAGCATCATAGAAAGCATTACAACATTTAATATGCTTAAGGCATATTGATCACAATAAAACAAAAGAAAAGACATAGTCCTATATTGCCTAAAATAGCACTTGGACTTGCTTGCAACCCATGGTTGATTGTTTTATTTGATTGAAGGAGAACATAAGCATAAAGCTTAGTTGTTAGATGGAGAGGGATATGAAGTGGGGTATGGAGCGGAAGTGGTGGATCTTACGATATTGTATCGTGTTAAGGGTGGTATGGGATGAGGACGAGTGAGGAGATATTCAATCCAAGAAATATCTTCACTCAAGTATAGGATTTGTTTTTGAAGGAAGATGCAACAAGGGCAATAGTGAGTGTGGTTTGTAACTTGATCCAAGTTGAGAGAGTGAGGAAGGCAATTGTTGTAGGGTGATGATGGAGGTTGCCCTTTGTTGCGTTGTGCAAGATGCATGGCATTGAGATCACTAAGATCATGGATTTGTGATATTTCATCACGGAACTTTTGCTTTTCCATGGCAATGCGGAGAAAGTCATTGTGTTGATATGGATGAAATGGGTTTGTGTAGTTGGAATTGTAGTGGGATGGTTGATCAAACTTGTATGGATCATTACAAATGGTTGGAGGATGAGATGAGTGGTTTGGCATGAAGGAAGATATTTGGCCAATGTTGTATGATTTGTAAAGAGGATCAAATGAATGTCCTTGGGAATTTGGTGTAAAGTTTGGGAAGTAAGTGGTTGGAGGTGTTGAGTGATTTCCAACTTCATTGGTTATGATGGATTTGTTACGAGGGCTTTTTCTTCGCCAAACGGGTTTTTCCGTCATTCTTGCAAGCCTTGAGGCTTTTGGTTTTGGTTTGTTTGGAGAAGTCATGAAGGGATGAGTGAAGGGTTTTGAGGATTGGAGGTATTTATAGTGTAAGATTTGTGTGTTTAGGGATGGATAAAGTTTGGTTTGGAGATTAGGACAAAATGTGTTGGTGAAAAATGGGAAATGTAGGTTGAAATGGGCTAAAAAAGCAGAAAAGATTCTGTAAACCCGACCATCAGATGGCCGGTCCCCTTAATTAGGGGGCGGTCCCCTTAATGATTAAGGGGGCCGCCTTACAAAATTAAGGTGGCCGCCCATCTGGTGATTTCCAGATTGCCAGAATTGGGTTTTTGGCAGAAATTTTGCAGAAAGGTTGTGTGTTTGGATTAGATTTCAAGCAAGTTCAACTCCTTGAGGCACTATAGCATCTAATCTAACTATAATATAGCATGCATGCAACAACATTTAAGTAAAAGAGCAATCAAGCAATTAGTAATAAGCAAGAGAAGGCAAGGGCACTTAATCTTCCTAAAGCAACTATCTTAGATTAAAGGCAAAGGTAACTAGTGAGTGGAAAACTAGTGATGGAGCAAGATGACAACATTATTAGTGAATTTGTCCTAGTGTGTGTCTATATGCAAAAAATGTGGAGTTGTGATTGTTTCGACTCCTAAATGCAAAGAGAAATAACGATCCTAAGAAACAATCCAAAAGATCTCCTTGATTCAATTTTTGCTCGATCATGAATGTCAAAGATATATATTAGATTATATACCTTGACAATTTATGTGAGAGTTTATGCATGATTTTGGAAGACAATGTTTTTAGCATTAGTCAACAATGCAAGGAAAATGATTTTCATGTGATTCCTAGATGTGAGAATAATTTTTAAAGAAAATTGAGTGGGTTTTACAAAAGAGTTTATGCAAAGAAAATAAACTTTCCCAATCTTTAATTTTGTGCGAAATAGATTCCTAGACTTAGAAATGAAGAAGTGGACGAAAAGTAAATTTTATGCAAGTATAAATTTGTATTAGTTCAATATAATTTAGTCAACTTGTTCCATCATTCCTAATCCTAAACGCAAGTGGTTGAATAATTCACGCTTAAGGGGTTTTGTGAATATATCCGCAATGTTATCTTCCGATGCAACTTTTTCTATAGATATGTTTCCTTTTTGTACATTATCCCTAAGAAAGTGGTAGCGTATTTCTATATGTTTAGTCCTAGAGTGTTGCACCGGATTTTTACTTAAATCTATCGCACCTTTGTTATCACACATAATGGGGACATTTTCTAACCTAATGCCATAGTCTACGAGAGCTTGTTTATCCATAGTGCTTGTTGACATGCCTTTCCAGCGCTTACATATTCGGCTTCAGTGGTAGAAATAGCAAGAGCGGTTTGCTTCTTCAAAAACCAAGATGTTAGACAACATCCCATAAATGTGCAAATACCGCTAGTGCTTTTTCTATCTACGTAGTCTCCCGCATGATCCAAATCCGCATAGACGATGGTTTCTATGCCGGATCCCTTAGGATACCATAATCCTAAGTGTATAGTGCCTTTAATGTATCGGAAGATACGCTTAACCGCTTCTAGGTGAGAGGTTTTGGGATCCTCTTGAAAACGGGCACAAAGGCAGACACTAAACATGATATCGGGTCTACTTGCCGTCAAGTATAGTAAACTACCTATCATTCCTCTATACTTGGTGTTATCTACGGACTCACCTTCATCATCCTTTGTGAGCTTTACTTCCGTAGACATGGGAGTTTTCATGGGTTTTGAGTCTTCTAGGCCAAATTTCTTAAGCATTTCCTTAATGTACTTAGATTGGTTAAAAAATATTCCATCTTCTAATTGTTTTATTTGTAATCCTAGGAAGAAGTTAAGTTCACCCATCATACTCATCTCAAACTCATAATGCATGATTTTGGCAAATTCATCACACATGTCTTGACAAGTCGATCCAAATATAATGTCATCAACATATATTTGGACAATGATGAGATTTAGGTCTTTCCATTTAGTGAAAAGAGTGTTATCTACCATTCCTATGGAATAATCATGTTTAATAAGAAAAGCTTTTAATCGATCATACCAAGCTTTGGGAGCTTGTTTGAGTCCATACAAAGCTTTCTTTAACTTATAAACATAATCAGGTTTTGCGAAGTCAATGAATCCTGGAGGCTGTGCCACATATACCTCCTCATTGATAAAACCGTTAAGGAATGCACTTTTCACGTCCATTTGGAATAACTTAAAATCTAGGGCGCAAGCATAGGCAAGTAATATTCTAATCGATTCTAGTCTAGCTACGGGGGCATAAGTTTCGTCATAATCAATTCCTTCTTGTTGATTATAACCTTGGGCAACTAACCTAGCTTTATTCCTAGTAACTATTCCATTCTCATCTAACTTATTCTTATATACCCATTTAGTTCCTATGATGGTCATATTCTTTGGATTTGGGACTAATTCCCAAACATCATTTGTCTTAAATTGATTTAATTCTTCTTGCATAGCTATAACCCAACTTTCATCTTTTAAAGCCTCATTAATATTCTTAGGTTCTATTGTTGAGAGGAAACAAAAGAAATTGTTTTTATCTTGGGCTTGTGACCTAAGGGTTCTTTGGTTATGATGTCCTATTATATTATCTAATGGATGTGATCTAGATTCTTTAATATTAACAATTTCGTTATTTCCTAAGTGAATGTCTTCATTATCATTTCCTATGGGTTTTGTTTTACTAACCTCAATAGCTTCATCTTCGACTAAGTCATCATCTTCTAAAGGTAATGTTTTAGGAGGTGGTGGTGTTTCATCAAATGTTACATTTAGTGATTCTTCTACTTTCATGGAGTGTTTGTTAAGTATTATATATGCTTTGCTATTTTGTGAGTATCCTAAAAATATTCCTTCATATGATTTTGGATCAAACTTAGTGAGGTAATCCCTAGTGTTTAGAATATAACATTTACTTCCAAATACCCTAAAGTAGCTTAAGTTTGGTTTTCTACCTCTTAGTAACTCATAAGGAGTTTTTCCTAGAATTCTTCTAATTGATACCCTATTTAAAATATATGTCGATGTATCTACGGCGTGGCACCAAAATTTTAATTGATACCCTATTTAAAATATTGTTCTACTCATTTCTTGTAGTGACCTATTTTTTCTTTCTACTACGCCATTTGATTGAGGAGTACGAGGAGCGGAGAAATTGTGAGATATTCCATTTAAATCACAATATTTTCCGAATTGTACTTCGTTATCAAATTCCCTACCATGGTCCGTCCTAATGGCAACTATTGTGCATCCTAATTTATTTTGAATCATTTTACTAAATATTTCGAATTTTTCAAAGGCTTGGGTTTTGTCACTTAAAAACCTAGTCCACGTGTATCGTGAATAGTCATCTACAATTACTAAGGTATATTTGTTTCCTCCATAGCTCCGCACAGCGGATGGACCGAAAAGATCCATATGTAATAATTCTAGGCACCTAGTAGTGGATACTATATTCTTAGCTTTGTGATTAGCATGAGCTTGTTTTTCAATTTTACATGCATCACAAAAATGCTTGTCGTATTTTAGATTAGGCAAATTTCTAACTAATTCCTTAGAGGCCAAAGATTGTATTAGTTGCATGTTAGCATGTCCTAATCTCCTATGCCACAATGTAAAGTTTTCATCTAGGGTCGTTAGGCATATCCTATCCTCAGGCTTGTTTCCTAGTTTCAAAACATATATGCCACCTTTCCTAATTCCTCTACCTATAATTTTTTCATTCTTAACTATTTCGCTATCCTCTTCGGTAAAGGTGACTCTACATTTATTATCACATATTTGTCCTACACTAAGCAAGTTATATGTTAAATTATCTACATGCTCTACATTTTCAATAGTAAGTGAGTCTTGAGAAATCCTACCTTTGCTAATGATTTTTCCACGTAAGTCACTACCGAAAATAACGTTACCTCCATTGTAAGCCTTGTATGTAGAGAATAGCTTGCGGTTCCCCGTCATGTGCCTCGAACATCCGCTATCTTTGATCCATTCGTCAGGTTCCAAGTCAATTCCTAAACATATTTCGTCGGTTTCTTTTGCCATAAAACACTTTTCGTCTCTTGGCTTTTCAACTTCTTCTTTGTCACTATCATTCCATGTTCCACTAACAAAAGCGCCTTGATTTTCGTAACCCGGTGGCTTTAGACATTCGCCAATGAGATGATTTGGACTTTCACATCTAAAGCACTTTCTTTTCCCGTAGTTGTCACTTTTATTTCTTTGGAATGATTTTCTTTCGTCTCGTGATGATCTAGTGAATCTTCCTCGTCTCTTGAAGAATTTCTTGAATTCTCTTACGGCCATTGCATATTCTTCGTCTTCACTTTCGTCACTTGAATCATCATCATCACTAGGTTCCTTTTTGGCTTTTAGAGCACTGGATTTGGTTTGTTCTTTCTTGACTTTGACCATTTCCGAATCTCTTCTTATAATTTCTTCATGAACCTTCAAGTAGTCAATTAGTTCATCTAGTGATAATGTCATCAAGTTCTTTGATTCTTCAATTGTCGTGACCTTAGCTCGCCATTTTGGATGCAATACCCTAAGAAATTTCCTAACACAATTTTTACTAGAAAATGTCTCATCAAGTGCTTTTAAACTTGTGATAATAGTGTTAAATTTAGCAAAAACATTATCAATTGATTCCTCTTCCGGAATCGTAAATTGTTCATATTGTTGTACAAGATGATCTATTTTATTATCTTTGACTTGGCTATTACCTTGGTGAGTAATTAGTAAAGAATCCCAAATTTCTTTGGCGGTTTTACACATAAAAATTCTTTCATATTCTTTGTGTGGTAACGCATTATAAATGACCATTTTAGCCTCATTATTTTTTGCTAGTTTCTTTTTCAAATCATCATTTTGTTTTTCAAAAGATACAATTTCTTCGATTTTAGTTTCAACATTATATTGAATAGGGGGAAAATCACCAAAGGTAATAATATGCCAAAGATCAAGATCTTTTGATTTCACATACGTTTCGAATCTATTTTCCCAATATAAAAATCCATCACTTTCAAATAGTGGTGGTCTTTGCATAGATTGCCCTTCTAAATATTTTTCAGATTTCATAGATCGTTACAAGTTTTAAAATACAATATATTTTAAAAATTTTGCTCGACGTGACTCTGATACCAATTGTGGAAAACTAGAAGGGGGGTTGAATAGTTTTACGTCTTTTTAATTTGTTATAAAAGATAGTTTTAGTGTTTTTTTAGTTTTTAAAATTTAGATTCGATAATATGTGATCTCAAGTCTTGCACAATATAAACAACTATCAATAAGTAGGATATAACAATGATAAGTAATGAAATAAGTATGAGATGGAAAGATCGAACCGCGAGACAAGAGATTTATAGTGGTTCGGCTACAAGGACACCTTCCTTGCCCTACTCCACTCCCCGAGCACCTAACTCGAGAGTTTTCTTCACTATATCAACAAGCTCCCTTATGGCGGAGAAAACCTTACACACCAATTTACACACCACAACTTCTTCACACCTAAATCACAACTTCTTCACACCAATCTATTTCACAACTAACTACTTCACGCCTATCTTCTTCACACCAATTCACTTCACAACTAACAACTTCACACCTAGCTTCTTCACTACAATCTAATTCCTAACTTTTCTTCTTCACACCAAACAACTAACTATTCACACAATCTATATACCTAGCACAACTATCTACAATCAAATATACACAATAATCTTCACAAAGAATAATGTAAATAATCTTGATGATGCACCAACAACTTGTATGTGGAGGTCACAACAAGTTGTAATACTTCTTGTCTTGGGGGATAGAAGTATTCTTCTCTTGCACTTGAGAGGATGAAGTTTAAATCACTTTGAAACAAAGAATTATGCACTTATGATCAAAGGATTAGGAGAATAGAAATGTGGATCTAGAACAGAAAGTTTAGAAGTGCAAAAGGTGAGAAAATTCTGAAGGATGAACCAGTATTTATAGGGAAGAAAATTACTGTTCTGGAGCGTGGCCGGTCCCCTTAATTAATGGCCGGTCCCCTTAATGATTAAGGGGGCCGCCTAAGGAATTAAGGGGGCCGCCCCTTTCAGAACATTGGATTTTCTTGTCTTTTAGTGGGGAATATTTTTCTGGATAAAATTTGCTATTTTTGGTTTGAAATTTGAAATTATATATTTATAATGAATTAAACATATTCTTTTAATTCCAAAAGTAATTTTGTAAAAGATATAGAATGTTTAATACATTTTATAAAAATTCTAGTGATTAGAAAAATTTTCTTTGATCATGAAATGCAATAAACCCTTTGTTTATTCATACCTTAAGTGATATGGATGTAAAGACAAATATTATGCACTAAAAACTTGTTTACGTCATAAGTTTTAGATTAATGAGTTTATGCTTTGTAATTATCAAAACATAGAGACATTGTTAATATGCTAACAATGTTTTTAGACATTATTTATGTCAACATAACATATACTTCGTAATTTTTTGTTTTAGAAGCTAGATTGAAGTTTGAATCGTGCAACATACGGGTTCAATGATATTTTTTCGGTAGTAATATACAATTATTTGATAGTCGAGAAAATGAACAAAATGAGCAAACGTTAACGCAAATGTTAGCGAATATAGTTTAATCATAATAGGAACTAATGTGGTTTTATTTTTCTTTTACAAAAGAGGTTCAATGATTATATTTTATGTATAACTTTACAAACTTGAGTGGTCAAAATTGAAATTATAATATATTCTAAAATCAACTTGGAAACTGTAGCAACAGTACCCACGCAAGTTTCATGTTATCCCATTTTAGCCTCTGAGGTTATTGATCAATTGCAAAGTTAGTCCTTAACGGCCGTTATCTAACAACCGTGACTTAAATTTGTAACGGAACAGTAACTTTAGGGGCTTTTTCTGTGCAAATAACAAACGGAAACAGTCCCTAACGTTAATTTTTTTCACCGTTAGTCCCCGAGGACTAACTGTGCAACACAATGCCACGTTAAGGGACTAAAAATGAAAAAATGTTAGGAACAACGCACCACAGTGGATGCTACATTGCAGCACAGTGGTGAATAGTGCCTGTACTGTAGCTAACGAATTTACGCTTTCAGTCCATCGGTTAGCTGTAAATCGCACCGTTAGTCCTCCGTTAGCGATCTTTTGCAAATTTAGTCCTTACAAAAAAAATCGATCATTTTATTTTGAGCTTAGATTAAACACAACATTCCCGCAGACTTATTTTTTATTTCTTTCTGGGTCATCTTCCTCTTTCCTCCTAAGAGCATGAGGTGTGGTGGTGCCGTGGGTGGCGCCATCACCACTAGCCCAAAATAGGCCATGACGCACCACACTATGAGCTGCGCCGTCACCATGGCTCCACGCCGTGAGTGTTTTTTTTTTTTTTTTTTTTTTTTTTTTTTTTTTTTTTTTAACGTTGGAACATGGTATCTTTTTCAAATATAACGGTTAGTAGGTATTGAATATGTATTTTATTAATTTATAGTTTCGTAACATATATATGAAAATTTTAGTAATTATTAATTTATAGTTTCGTTAGGACTAATATATATATATATATATATATATATATATATATATATATATATATATATATATATATATACTGAGGTTTTTAAAAAATTATTATCTTATTATTTTATTAATTGAGTTCAAATTTGTACTGATTTCAAGTTGAGACTAGACAAATTATTAATTCTATCAAGATTATTAATTTATAAAGGTTTTACTGTAAACTAATATTTGTCTATTCAATCTTCACTTTTTTGTTGACAAATATTAGAAAAATTAGTTAAAGATGGAATTTAGTAAAAAAGTTAGAACGGCACTAGGCGCATGAAAAGGAGCATGGCAATGAGCCGAATTATTAAACTTGTCAACAAAAAAGTCGATCCATAAGACTCCCGCTAACATGATCAATTATCTAGAAAATGTGTGCAGGAATTTGTTTTGGGGTGGCAACTATGATGATACAAAAATAGCATGGGTTGCTTTGAAAAAAAGTCCTTTATTTAGAGTTCTAGCCTCTAGGTGTCATAACATCATTAACATTAAAAAGTGTTACTACCGCAGCGGCACCTCAACGTTTTTACTATTATCACAAACACACCAAACTACCTCATCACTCATAACACCATTAACACTACCATTTTTAGGACCCATCATTTTTTATTTGCTTTTATATTTTTTCAAACAAACTATTCTCATTAATTAAATTAAAATACAAATTATATGAAAAAAAAAAAAAAAAAAAAAAAAAAAAACTACATAAACTTTAGCCCAATTGGGTTGACTCTTGACTTGGAAGTCCACCACTATGCTCAACATTCTCACGTCTTTTTCAGTTTGAATCTAAAAAAAAAAAAAAAAAAAAAAAAAGTGTCTTGTGTGTGACCGAGCTCCAATTGCTATACCAGCCCTCTTCATGGGTTTTCAGAATTCATTTACTGTAAGCCCACAACATTATCGTAACATCCAAATATCTCCAATGGGCCTTTCTTTCCAGTGGACTTGGTTAACACTTAACAGCCATCAGATTCTCTCGGCTGAAATGCAAGAACTACAATACCACTAGCCTTCCAGCTTATACTTGTCCAAGAACTAGACTCCTAGATTTTTACTGTACTATCGACAATTGTAAGGTCTTCACAGTTAAGAGTATGCGGATGTAGATCACCAACCTCTCCCAAACATCTTCAATTGGCCAAAGAGGTATGATTAAAACTCTTCCCATGGTCATGTGTGTGATGAAGCCCTTGAGACGGATTATCATTTTGTCTCATGTTCGGTTGCTATGGAAACTTGGAGCAAAGTCTCGAAGTGGTGAAATATCAATAATACACATATTACAAGCCTCATGGATGTTATAAACCTCTCGGAAAATGTCACTCTCCCGAATAACCAATTGGTTCACTTTGATGTTGTCGTGCAAATGTCACTTTGGTTCTTATGGAAGTTTCGGAATGAGTTGACCTTCTCCCCATATCTAAAACGCCCTTAAAAAATATCATCTTCAACAACATCAAGGTTTACTCATTAAATTGGATCACTTGTAGGCTTTGGAAAATATGGCTAAACGAGTAGGGCGCCGGTCCGCCGTGTTGCGGCGGGACTTTGTATTTAGTCGGAAATTTAGTTAAGATTTTCAGATAGATTACCGTTGTAAGAATATAGATGTTGTTTTAACTTTTAGTAATTACTCCCTCCGTCCCTTATTAAATGTCCAGTTTTGACTTTTTAAGTCTTTTTTCTTTAACTTTGACCATAAATATTTTTGTTTGTATTATATGATACTTGATAAAAATTATGTCAATGAAAAGTACATTTAAAACCCAATTCATTCATATATTTTGCATCATGTATTATATATCATATATAAAAATATTTATGGTCAAAGTTAATAAAACAAGACTTTGAAAATTCAAAGTGGACATTTAATATGGGACGGAGGTAGTAGTTATTTTAGAATATGAGTGTTTGTTGGGACATGCAAGCAACTTTGTAAATTTGTTAATTGGTATAATTAACAAAGTTTTTTGTTGTTTTAGTTTAAGCAAGTACATGTGCATGAGTATTATAGGCCATGTAAATCGCATGACAACAACAGTAAGCAAGCAAAGTTCGGTATGTAAAGTAGCATGCAAAATGACAAAGGAGCAAACAAATACAATAGCAAAAGCAATGTATAGATCACCTGTTTCTGAATAGCAACAAAACTGGGCCTAACAACGTCTACATGGAAATGGGCCTGACTCGCGTTATTGGGCTGAAAAAAAACCCGGAGATTACATGATACTACACGACGTCGTATCATTTGATAATCTTTTGTATAATAAAATAAAACCCCTAGTGGGAACTTTTCCATTTCAAAAAAATCAAATCATACTTTATTTAGTAATAATTTTATTTAAAAAAAATATTATTTTCTTATTAGGTAACATTTTATATTTATCCATAACACAAGTATAATAGAAGATAAATACAAAAAATATATATAAGATCCAATTAACAATAGGATTAAAATTTTTAAATAATTATCTTTAATAATAAAAAACTATAATTAAACATCATAAATCAAACAAAACAAATATTAAATTATTTGTTTTTTAATAAATAAAAATATATTATTAAAAAAAAATTAAAAAAAAAACTCGCGCGTGCGCGAGTATTATAACTAGTTAATATATATAATTGGTTTGAGTGGTTTATCCACCCGGGAATACTATTGCTATTTAATTCATGTAAATTCGAGCTCCTAGTAGAAAACTCTCATAAATAAAATTCAAATCTTTGTCGTTTAGTAAAATTGGTCGACTCATGAACCTGTTTAGCTCATCTAATATGCCTACTTTTGTATATAAAACGTATTAAATGAGTCAACCTTAAACCCGTAAATTAATTAGTTTAAGTTTCAACATTTCTTTTATTAGTTTAAGTTTTCACTATTTCTTTTACTAGACGAATACCCGTGCAAAGCGACAGTGTATAGCGGCAAATAATTATACTTGCAAATTTGTGGTTCTGGTGTGACTCTTGATGTAACCGTTTTTTTTTTTTCTTTTTTTATTATTATTTTTTGTTTATGTTTTTAAAATGATGCAACCGGTTGCAACCGTGTAATCGTAGACGAATGCCCGCGCAACGGGATTTTATAGTGACAGATAGCTTGTTGATAAAAAAAAAGTTTATAAATTATAAACGAAAAATAATAAAAGTTTGAAGATTTGGGGATTAAACATAATGTTTTGAAACCCGGATCGACCCGGGTAGTTCAACCGGTTAAACCGTTCTGGTCAAAAACTGGGTCGACTTAAACCGGCTCAACTTGCTAGGTTGGGTCGAAAACGGGTCAAATTAAACCGGGTCAACCCGCTGGGTTTGAAGTGTCCCGGGTCAACCCTGTTAGTAAGTGTTGTTTTAATTGGTTGTATTTAATTTGGTAAATATGCTTTTAATTGGTAGTACAATGTGAATAAATCATTGTACTTTTAAGTAATAGAGTGTTTTAAGAAAAGTTTTAATTACATTATAATTTCTCTCTCATTTGACCATTGTTTCAACTTTCAACCTTCAACATTTTCAACTTTGACCATTTTTCCATTATATGTAGTAAAGATTTGTTTAAGTTTTCACATTTCCTTTATTAGTTTAAGTTTTCACTATTGCCTTTATTATTTCAAGTTTTCACATTTCACATTTCACTTTTTGGTTTTTCCTTTATACTAGACGAGTACCCGTGCATAGCAACGGAGGTTTCTAGCGGCAGACAATTAACGATATGCGATATTGTGGTAAATGTTTCGTATAACATTCAAAATAGAACATGAAAAGATCAAAATGTAATTGCAAACGGTTGTAAAATGCGATAATTCAACTCTAGTAAAAATTCTTAACATGTATCAAAAAACATATAACAATATTTAGTGAGATTCAAAAATAAAACATTACATCCCGACATGGAACATCTCCGCTGCAACGCGGCGGGCGCATCCCACCTCGTTGAACTTAAAACCCGATGTCTAGTTTCGATAAAAAGTCGTCCAATATATAATCTTGTATAGCTATATGTATGAACAATACTACTGCTGCTGCAGATGCAACACAGACTTTATCTAAGGAAGAAATTCTGGACTATTTTAGTTCGATTCCTGAAATTGGAGGAGAGTGGCTATCTTCGTTATAAATTATGTTTAAACAATTGTATTATTCATTACAGAGGGTTGTCATTTCTAATACTGTACACATTTGATAAGTCTAATGCAATTTTCCTATAAGAAGTGAGGAGAATAAAAAAAATTGATAGGAATTGAATGAACCCATTGCTAAAAGTTTATAATGTAACATCAGTGTCTAACTCCCCGATACTAATTTTGGTGGTTTCAGACCATAAAATTGACTAAACATATAAAAGAAATAATTCATCTTCAATTTTACTCCTACTTTCACCCTCTCAAAATTATGCTATGCTTATTGGCAATAAAATTGAAAGAACCACTTGATAACATCAAACAACATTTTTGATAACATTTGATAACATCAAAAAAACTAGAACAGCCATGGTTTTACATTCCTAAAAGAGACCATTCACACGTTTCTAATAAATAAAACGAGCAGGTGAGCCCGCGCGTTGATGCGGGGCGGCCGTGTTTATGTTTATTAAAAGTATATTAATGTTTTGTGGAGTAAGCAATTATTTTATTTTATATTTTTTTGGTAACAACTATTGTTGGTATATCGTGTTTTGTTAATTGTTAGTAGGTTATTAAAGTTTTTTCTTTTGGGCTATTTGCCAATACGCGGTTGCTATGTTTATGCATAATGTATACAGAATATATTTAGTTGACAACAGAAAGTGTTCATAGAAACTCAAATAAAAATGACATCTGAAAAATCTAATAATAATGATGTTTACATACTTAATTACAGTAACCTAGGTGAAGATAAGTGTATGATAAACTTGTATACATTACAACATTGTGGCAAATGATGAATCATTCGCAATAATAATGTAGTGCCAAGACAAGTACTTATATATTTTCGTTCACATGGTTGTATATCAACAAATAGTGCCTACTCAAACACTCGATCATTATCGAGTAAACCAATCTTATTTGTGCATGTTCTCTGCCCCTTATGTAGCTTCTTGTTTGTATAAAAAACAAATGAGTATTGAAAGCACTTCCACGCTAATATTTTACTTGGGTGTAATGGACTACCGGTCCATATTTGTGAATAAGGCCTGCATATTTGACAGTATATACAACATTAAACATAAGAAACTATAATAAAGTGCTAAACCTGAAGGCGAAAAAATCTTTTTACACAGATATGTTGCATAACTGATTAGTGAACTATGTGGTCTATTGAATCTTGAACTACAATTTATGGGTAAACTCTTGAATGGCAACATATAGTACAACAAAAAAAGACAGAATACACACATGCCTTTGGTTTGATCTCAACTGGCTCCCACTGATTCAAAGCTTCCTAGGAATCTTCCTCTTTTGGTATAGCTCCCACTTCTTCAAATTCAAAGCTCCCACTTATTCACCCTTGAAGATTGCATTTTTCAGTCATAAATCATAAATGTTAACCTGAGATGTGGACATTGGCAGGTTGGTCAGTGTGAGAATCGTACATGACCAAAGCATCGTTAGCGCGATGTTGTTCACAATAATCAAAAGTTTACTTATTGATAGAACCCAACCCGACTTGGACCAGTTTTAACCGGACTAAAATGACCCAATTCAACCGAATTCAATGTAACCCATTAACCAACATGCTCAAATCACCCATCCTACTCCCTCTACTCGTATAGCAAGATGACATAAAAAGATTACCTTGAAACGTTTCTTTTCCTCTTATTTTTTCAGTCTCTTTAGTTTATATTCCTAGCAGAGTTGCAGTTTTTTTTACATCAAATTGAAATCTAATTCCTTTTGATAAATCCCTTGCTGTAGTTGTTTGGTCTGATAGAACGTAAACTTTCTAAATCGTTCATGAACTTTTTTTCGTATGCTAAAGTCAGGGCAAAATCGAATAAATATGAATGTATGATAACATGTTTGGAATCCCTAAGTTTTATTATGGTGCTGACGCATTCAATCTCAAAGAAACTCGTCACCAAAAAAAAAAAAAAAAAAAAAAAGAAAAAAAAAAAACTTTGGTGATAGAAATCACATATGCAGGCTGATGAGGCAATGAACCGTTTTTAGGGGGTCATTTAAGCCGGAATTGGAATTTATTTGATCAAATATTGCCCTAAATCGTTCCTTTTGTGATTTTAGTTACTTTGGGAGTGAATTCTGGAAAAGGAAGCGTTTTGGACGTTTTTGGAGCATAAAAGTGAAGAAAATGACAAAGTCTTAATTTTCCTTGCTGGGAACAGTAGATGACGGCGTCAAGAGCAATTTTGGTGACGACCCATAGAAAACGTGACAGCGTCAGAACAAGGGCGTCAAGAGTAATTTTGGTGACGGCCCAGAGTAGAAACATACATGACGGCGTCAGCTTTGGATCTAGGCAGTCCGAGAACTTTATTGGCGGCGAGATGACGGCGTCAGATTTTTCCTCTTGACGCCGTCACCTCCTAAAATCTATATATACTTTTCTAATTTTCATTCATAGGGAGGAACTTGTGTGGAGAATTTTAGGGCCGAACCTAATAAACCCTAGCTCGTTTGTAACAGTATTTTCAAGGGTTTTCACCCCTTGAAACCCTTCATGTTCAATTGAGATAAGTTTTCTTCCAATTCATTCAATATGTCTATGTGTTGTTTGAATATATCTTACACTTGTCTTGATTTTAACATGCTAGGCTAGATCTATTGTGTGTTTGCTTAGATGTAATGAAACCTAGATGTTGATTATAGGTTGATTGCTTGTATATAGTTGTAATGGATGAATGATTTCAATGTTAGGCTTAAGAAAACTGGCAGATCTCCATTGTGTAACTTGCTTGAACGTCTTAAGAAACATGAACCGATGTGTACTAGGTTTTTATGGTTGTATTTAATGCATGAGCGAATTCTAGTGATCCCATGTTAGGAGCTTCTTAGTCGGCTCGACATAGGAGTGAAGTAGGAGCTTATAGAATTGGAGAAGTAAGTACGCCACCCCATGAATGGTATTAAGGAATATAACCCGTCATCCACGCAACTGTAACAAGTAATTAACCTGTAAAAGATATCTAGGGAGTAGTGAAATCTAGGTAAACACAATTCTCCCATATATTGTTCTCACCACTAGTTTAATTTAGTTTATTTTCATTTTTGTTATTTTATTTTGATTGCATCTTAGTTATTGGGTTAGTTGATTAGCAACTAATTCCTCCCA
Organism: Artemisia argyi; assembly: GCA_030686995.1. Lineage (NCBI taxonomy): Eukaryota > Viridiplantae > Streptophyta > Magnoliopsida > Asterales > Asteraceae > Artemisia > Artemisia argyi. The sequence continues at coordinate 83,374,523 of CM060705.1, read as the reverse complement.
TCCTTCCAATACCCGAGATTTTTATTTGCTTTTATAACATATAAAAAAATACAAAAAGAATCATCCCTCACCTCTAGACCTAGTTCTTAGGTTTTCTAATCCTAGCGACACTATTCCTGAGTTGAACGATCAATCCCCCGGTACTTGTCACTATACTATACTACAACGATCAGGTACACTGCCTGGTGGGGGTTGTAAGCTTCTCGAGATCCCTTGAGAGGTAAAGCCTGGTGCAATTCCCACGCATCACAGGCGTAGAAAAACCAATACATTTTCATTTTTGTGATGAACTGACCTTATAGGTATCTGGATTATGTTCAAGGAGCACTAAAAAAACATGTTTCTGAATTTCTCTTTCTCATGCTCTTTGTTCTAATGATACTTCCTTATATAAGATGGAAACATCGAACATGGAGTAATCAATCCTAGCTAATCGATATGAATAAAACTTCCAAGGAATTTCGTGTAAAAAATGTCTTGTAATTAACTCATACCTAAATTCTGTCAGGATGTTTCTCCTTAACCTTGAAGCCTCAGCGTGCGTGTTTACTGAAATAACGACATTCAAATAGCACAATCATTTAGTATTATAATAGGGATCACAAATGAGTCAAACAAAATTTATCTTCAATCTATAATACGTTTGAATTTGTATACCTTCTACAGAATCTCGACTCGAGAAATGCCTTTTCCAGCCTGGGCAAAGCCTGATGGCGTCAGGACACCTGAATGACATTTATCTACTTAAATCACAGAGGTTCGTTTATATAAAATGAAACCTTTTTTTGAAAGCACCTCAAGATAAAGTAAAGGAACTTACCGAGCTCGCGTTAGTTTCCACACATCATGTGAACAACTTGCAGATTACCACCAATCCGAAGCCGCAATAAACCTTTAACAACTTGAGTAGTACTTTGCCCCTACTGAGAAGTGCGTCTTCCTGTTTAATTTTTCCCTTCTCGCCTACCATATCCTGAAATCAGAAACACGATTAGGTTCTTGTAAGTTACTATCTTACAACAAGAAATTATCAAAAAACTTAAACACGATTACAAACCCACCAAAAATATGATGACCTCTCGGCCTCCCTACCTCCCAAACCGCATTCATAATCGTACCTAACCCCTAAATCAGCAAAACAAAACATCAATTAACTCAATACACGAAAATCACCAAAAGCTAAAAACTCAAAAATTGTATAAAGCATATACCCTTTCAAACCTGAATCGTAGTTTCGTTACTTCGCTTCCTAAAAGCATCTTAATTTAGACACTGCGAAACGCGAACAAAAAATCAATCTCATAAAAGAAAAGCCCTTTTAGAAAGAAGAACATACCTCGATGGTGGTGGTGAAAGGGGCGGCGGATGAGAAAAGCTAGGGTTTTCTTTTATGAGTGACTGTGAGTAGAGAGAGAGAGAGAGAGGAGTGTACGATTCGATTTAGATTTCCATTCATTGACAAGGGTAAAATGGGCATTGACAGAAATATCAGTTTTCCACATTTCACTTTGCACTTTGACCATTTTTCCATTATAAGTAGTATAGATATAGTATATAGATATGTTCGCACATCTCATGTTTATATACATGTTATGTAATCTTATTATTTTACAACAAAATATTCAACTTACATTCTAGGGTTTCTTGATTTAGGTTTTTGATGTTCAAAAAATATTCGTATTCGGATATCTGAAAAACTGAACAAAATTTATTTAAATGTTGGGTTTTACGAAATATCAATTTTGGAGCTCATATTAAAGTTTTCCGAAAATTATAGATATTTGGATATTCGAATATATAAAACTATTATCTGAAATTTCGGATATCCGAACTTGAAAAACCTAGCTAAAATAATGGGTCTAACATAAAACCATCAACTCAAATTTCAGATATCCGAAAACCGAATGGAAAAAAACCGTCCCATGTCACCCCTAAATTCTAGGCACTAAACTAGGGGATAAAGTCATGAAACGTAAATCAACGGGTTCATCAGGTTGGTATAAAACTGGACTTAAACAAGTTTTGGATGCTAGCTCAGTTCATTGACTTCCGGCTTGTGTCCCATTTATTATTATGATGAGACGAAAAGTGTACGGCTTTTAGGGGGTTATTTAAGCCCAAAGTCGAGATTATTTGATCAAATATTGCCCTAAATCGTTCATTTTGTCATTTTAGGTACTTTTGAGAAGAAACCTGGAAAAGGAAGCATTTTGGACGTTTTGGAGCGAAAAAGTGAAGAAAACGACAAAGTCTCCAATTCATGCTGAGAACAGTACCTGACGGCGTCAGGATTTGCTTATGACGCCGTCACCCTTTGACAAAGAGGTGGATAATCAAGTTACACGTGACGCGCCAGAATGTTTTTGGAGGAATTACACGTGACGGCGTCACCAAGGCCGTCACGTACAAAATGCAAGAGACGGCCATGAAGGAGTTTACACATGGCAGCGTCAGAATTTGATCTAGGCAATACGATAATATTTATGGCGGCTAGTTGACGGCGTCAGAATTTACTCTTGACGCCGTCAAACTCAAATCTCTATATATAGTTTTTGATTTTTCATTCATTAGTGTGCAACTTTGAGAGGAGAAACCCTAGACGAATTTCACCTTATTTTTAAGGGTTTCAAACCCTTGTTTCATCCATGCTTAATTGAAGATAAGTTTTCCAATAATCATTCAATATGTCTATGTATTGTTTGATTCTATCTTATGCTTGTCTTCACTTTAACATGCTAGGCTAGGTTTTCTTTTTGTTTGCTTAGATGTAATGAAACATAGATATTGGTTATTGGTTGGTTGTTTGTTTATAATTGTTGTGGATGAACCTTTCCAAAAAAAATAATTGTTGTGGATGAATGATTTCAATGTTAGAGATAAGAAAACTGGCAGACTTCCAATTGGTAACTTGCTTGAACGTCTTAAGAAACATGATCGGATGTGTACTGCGATAAATTGGTTATATTTAATGCATAGGTAACTACTAAGGAGGCCATGTTAGGAGCTAGTAGTCGGCTCGACATAGGAAGAGGTAGAAGCTTATAGAGTTAGGGAAGATCGTACACGGCCCTACGAATGGTATTAAGGAATATAACCCGTCATCCATGCAATTGTAACAAACTAATCAACCAGTAAAAGATAGCTAGGGAGTAGTGCAATCTAAGTAAACACATTTTCACTTATTATTGTTTTCTCCACATTTATTTTAGTGTCATTTTATTTTATTTTGTTTTCATTGGTAGTCATTTGGGTTAGTTGATTAGCAACTAATTCAGCCCATTCTTCCGAAACCCGAGATTTTTACTTGCTTTCCATAAAATACAAGAATACAAAAAGAATCATCCCTCACCTCTAGACCTAGTTTAACTGAGTTTTAACCCTAGCGAACACTATTCTTTGAGTTGAACGATCAATCCCCTGGTACTTGCAACTATACTATACTACAACAGTCAGGTACACTGCCTGGTGGGGATTGCAAGCCTCTTGAGATCCATTGAGAGGTAAAACCTTTTGCAAGGTTGCAAAACCACGCATCAAGTTTTTGGTGCCGTTGCCAGGGAATAGTTATTGTCTAGGTTGAAATTTCTTTTTATTAGGTCTACTTGCTAGATTCCTTTCTAGTAAGATTTTTATTTTTATTTTCATAGGTCTTGTTTAGTTTATCTTTTTCTTCGTTCCTTTATTCGTAACCGTTACCATCCGCCATCATGGAAGGTGGTAATCTACTTGACCCCATCTGTCCACCACAATAAAACCATCCTAAAAACCCACCACAACCAAATCAACTTCCTAGACCCCGAACTTTAGGAGAGTACACCCGTCCTAGCCACCAAGGCTATCGAAACACCATTGAGCTCACTCAAGGAGCCAATGTGTCTCCCTTGCGATCCGACACCATCCGGTTGGTGCAAAGCGGATGTGCATTCCATGGACTTCGTTCCGAAGATCCTAATCAACATCTTAATGATTTCCTAAAAATCGTAGATTCCATAGACCTTGATGTTGAAACTCGAGAGATGACCCGATTGCGTCTCTTCCAATTCTCTCTACGTGACCAAGCTAGTCAATGGCTTAAGCGTTTACCCGCGGGATCCATCACCTCTTGGGATGATCTCACCACTCATTTCCTTGCTCAATTCTTTACACCGGGGAGAACTACTAAGCTTAAAAATGACATCTTGATGTTCCAACAACGTCAAGGTGAAACTCTTTATGAAACATGGACTCGTTTCAAGGACATACTCCAAAAAGTCCCTCATCATGGCATAGATCTTTGGCTCCAAGTTCAAATTTTCTATGACCATATCGATCTCTCCACAAGGCGAACCATTGACCAAGCGGCCGGTGGCAAGCTACGTGATCTAAGTGCGGAAGAATCATGGGAACTCATAGAAGATCTTGCTCTCTATGACAACGAAAGTTGGAATGATCCCCGTGATTTGAACAAAACGGTCAAGGAAATATCTTTGCCTTCGAACAATCCAAGCACTCCCGATCGTAGGATCATGGAACTTGAAGAACAAGTCAAGTTTCTCATGAAATCCTACGAAGCTCCTAAACCTTCAAGCCAAGTGAACAAAATCACTTCTTCATGCGAATTATGTAGTGGTCCCCACGACACTCGTGATTGCATGGAACTCCCCGAACAAGCTTTTGCGGATTACGCATCCTCACGTACCGACGGAGCGGGAGACAAGTGGTACACTTTCAAACCCAAGCCAAACCCTTACGGTGATTCATACAACCCCTCTTGGAAAAATCACCCGAACCTTAGGTGGAAACAAAACCAAAACATGCCCCAAAATAATTCTTCCACTCCACCTAATCGTTATCAATCAAACGGTCCACCTCCTAACCGTACTTTCGACAACAATCCTTCCAACAACTATGGTAGTACCAATAATCTTGAAGGATTGATGTCCAAATTTATGGCATCTCAAGAAACTCGTATAGATAAGTTTGAATCTGATTTCAAACAAAAATAAAGTGAGATGACCAATAAGATTGACACATTGTTGAAAGTTCTCAATGACCGAGAAATGGGAGCACTCCCAAGTAACACGGTCAAGAATCCGAAACTAAGCGTTAATGCTATATCATCTGTTTCATCTCCTACTTCTTGTCCTCAATACTATTCGGTCAATGCCATGAGCACGTGTTTCAAGCAAACCCAAATTTTTCAAAAGGACCAATTTAATAAAACACCCAACATCAAACCGGTTAATAGCATAGTTGAAACACCTCCTACACAAGACCTTGGCGATGAATTAAAGGAACTTCACCTTGAGCGCCCCGTCATTGATGTCTTAGCCCGTCTTCCCTATTACAATGCCCTTTCAGAGAAATATGAAGAGAAACTTAAGTTGGGTAAGAATGGGACCGCCTTCGTTCAAAACAAGCTGCCTAAAAAATTAGATGACCCGGGCATATTCGTTTTACCCTGTAAGATCGGAAATTCTGAGGCTTTTGACACATTAGCCGATCTTGGGTCAAGCCGAAATTTGCTTCCATTATCTCTGTACTCCACTCTTAAGTCAGGAAAATTAGATGAAACAGAGGTAATCATAGGGCTTGCGGATGGAAGTGTAGCGTATCCGGTTGGGGTTGTGAAGGATGTGTTAGTGCATATAGGGAGGTTGACAATGTTAGTCGATTACCACGTCCTTGATATGGTTAGTGACACTACATGCCCTTTATTAATAGGAAGAGGATTTTTAGCTACCGTAGGTGCGATGATTGATTGTAAGGAATCTAGAATAGCGATAGGAGAAGGAGAAACTTGGTCGGTCTATGATGTTAAGAAACATGCCTATGATACTAGTGAGGAACCAACGCCTCATTGGGTAGATTTGAATAGGAGACCATCTAGATACAGACCTTGGGTTAATAGAGACTTCATAGGACCTCAACGACCATTTTATTTAGAGGAGGAGTTTATAAACAAAACGCATTCGGTAGAGCAACTCATAGCTAGGGATGAAGAACTAAACCCCTTTGAGGATCCCTTAGTCTTTAGGAAGATGATTGAATTCCTAGGAGTAATACCTATCAACTTAGGAATGAATAAGTGGAAAAGGGAAGGTGATAAATGTAAATGGAATTGGGACAAGCCACCTATGGAAGGTGACGGATCATGGCATATGAAAATGATTCTATATGATCCGGATGGAGAAAAATTTGAGAAGTCGTACCAAACTAAGAGAACCGATAGGAAATTGAAACCTAAGTTTGACCCCAAAGATGTCCTCGATGAGGAACTCACTCATATAGGATAGCCCGTGACCTTGAGTCTAGCTACAAGACTCGTAAATAAAGAAAAGTGCTTCTTTGGAGGCAACCCAAGTTTTATTTGTTTGATTGTTTGTTTGTTTGATTTTATTTGTTTCCGTATGCGTGCTTTATTTTTATTGTTTGTGGCTCAGGTTTCAAAATAAATTGTGAAAATGCTTTACCTTGTTTTTTTAACTTTGTCTTAACTTCATAAAACGGTATTTCGCAAAAGATAAGTGTAAGGGAAATCTAAATTTGTTTCGAAGAACGGAATTAGACATGGACCACAACAATATTAAATAAATATGCATATTAGTATTTGTTTGAGTCAAATGCTTGTATCGAGTCATAATGATGTTTTGCAGGAATTCTAGGAATTAAGGCATAAGTTTTTCCAGAAATTTTCCGGAAACTTAACATAATATTTCTGTTAGAACACTCTGACGACGTCAGGATTATAACCTAACGGCGTCAGGTGTAAAAATCTAGAAAATTTTGCAAGTTTTGTTTTTCTACCGGAGTCTTAAAGTTTTTGTTAATTCTTTAGTTTTATAAACTTCAGGAAATCTGCAAACATTCATTCCACAAGCATTATATCCTTATCATAATATAGATTGCCGCCGATTTTACGCGAGGTTTGCCATGATTGTTTTCTCAGGGTTAACAAGTTATATTGGACAAGAAGATGATTTATATTTCTTAAGGGAAGCTTTCAACATTCATTTTCTTGGAGGAAGATCTAACCATGTTATCACATTATCCACACCGAACGAATCAGGGGAGTATTTGTTTCATTCTTTTACCTTCATTACTTTTACATCCTTTTTATTGAACATTGGAGACAATGTTCAGCCTAAGTGTAAGGGGAAGGTAAATGATGATACCTTTGAGAATGCAATTGCACTTGAGTTTGTTTGTTCAATAGTAGGTGTGTAATAAAACTAAGAAGAATACTTATTAGGGCAATTTTAGCGCCAAAGTTAAATTTTTTTACAACATTTAGGAGTGAAGCTTTAGCCTTAATGAGCGTCTCATGGATAGGAGTTGTATGACTAGCACAAAAAAACGTACCACTCAAAATTTTCCACCCCAAATATGTGAGGTTCACCCCTAGATTTGTTAGGAAAAGATGCTTATGAGTGTACCGGTAGTACTTAGATTCTAGAACTTGCGTTAGTCATGCATTCCGAGACCGCTAGTGAGACTACATTCGTGTAGTAGGATTTACTACATGATAAGAGGCATTAGGATCACACTTGTGTTTAAACCCGTATCATAATTACTATACCTACTTGACTAGTAAAGTCAATTAATTTTTCCCACACCTTTGCGTTGTACTCATTTTTAGTACACGATACCCCTAGTACACCTCTCCGAACCTATCTTTTTTCGATTCTAACTTTAAGCATTTTACTTAAAGGAAGAATTTGTTTACAATCCACCCCAAATGTGCAACCAAGTCACCTTAGCCTTCCTTGTATGCACTCATATTTAGTGCATTATTGTTACATGTATAAACCTTTAGTTAATTGTCTAATTGATTACATGGTTGCTAAGTCGAGTTATATCTTATACATATTGTTTTGGGACTCATGGGTAAAGTACTAGTGTTAAGGAGTATTGGGGAAGAACATCATATATTACCCCCATATGTGCGTTAATCTTAAAGAGTACTGCAAGTGTTTTGATTATCTTAATTCAAGTCATTAGAATAGTTGATTATAAAGTATGTAAAAGTTCAAGTGTAAGGGGAATGCAAATTCCCTATGATGTATTATTTTGGATGGTAGGGCAAATTCCCTATGATGTACTCATTTTTAAAGTGTGTTGGTGACCATAGTTTAAGCCTCTTTTTTGCCTTGCTTGATTTTATTGAGTATGCAGGATTATTTGTATTTAGCTCTTTGTTATTGGTATTCATATTTGAGCTAGGGATCTTGTCCTATGCCATCTTTTTTTGTAGTATAAAGTGTGGAAGTTAGGGAAGTGTCCTAACTTTGTTTAACACTTTGTATTTTTTCTCTTGTACTGCCTTTGGGCATTTCCATTACTTAATAAAATTTACCTTTAAGTAAAAAAAAAAAAAAAAAAAAAAAAAAAAAAAAAAAATCCGAAAAATCAAGAAAAAAGAAAAAAAATAGAAAAAGAAAAAGAAAAACATACGGACTACCATCCCGTTTCCTTTTATGTTTATTTTATGTTTTTGATTAGTTTTGATTAGCTTAAGTCGAGTCTAGTCTTGGCTTAACAACGCCACATTGTACATGTAATTGACCAAGATGATTAACTCGCCACCAATAAATATTGCCTTTATCCAACAAAACCGTGTTTATCATATCCCTACACCTCACGTTATAACCCTTTTAAAAGACCTCTTTGATAGTTTTTCCTAGGTGCTTACGCTAAGTGGTGGAGGTTTGATCCTTTCCCAAGCCTTTGGTAATCTATTTGCTATGACAGGTAGTGAGAGATGTTTTCCATTTCCATATTGTGATATATACTTTATTACACCCGTGAGATGTGAGTATCTAAACACTATTTGTGAGGTGCTAGTGTATAATTTCCGTGCTTGTTTTAGTTGAAGTGGAACGATTATTTGTTGCAATTACTTTTATATTAGTGTTAAATGACCCTAGCTTGTATTTTGATTAGAATAAAAGTTAATTTGCTTAAGGACAAGCAAATCTCAAGTGTAAGGGTATTTGACGAGATGAAAAGTGTACTGCTTTTAGGGGGTCATTTAAGCCCAAAGTCGAGATTATTTGATCAAATATTGCCCTAAATCGTTCCTTTTGTAATTTTATGTACTTTTGAGAAGAAATCTGGAAAAAGAAGCATTTTGGACGTTTTTGGAGCGAAAAAGTGAAGAAAACGACAAAGTCTCCAATTCATATTGAAAACAGTACTTGACGGCGTCATGATTTGCTTATGACGTCGTCACCCTTTGACAAAGAGGTGGATAATCAAGTTACACGTGACGCGCCAGAATGTTTTTGGAGGAATTACACGTGACGGAGTCACCAAGGCCGTCATGTACAAAATGCAAGAGACGGCCATGAAGGAGTTTACACATGACGGCGTCAGAATTTGATCTAGACAATACGATAATATTTATGGCGGCGAGTTGACGGCATAAAAATTAACTCTTAACGCCGTCAAACTCAAATCTCTATATATAGTTTTTGATTTTTCATTCATTAGTGTGCAACTTTGAGAGGAGAAACCCTAGACGAATTTCACCTTATTTTTAAGGGTTTCAAACCCTTGTTTCATCCATGCTTAATTGAAGATAAGTTTTCCAATAATCATTCAATATGTCTATGTGTTGTTTGATTCTATCTTATGCTTGTCTTCACTTTAACATGCTAGTCTAGGTTTTCTTTGTGTTTGCTTAGATGTAATGAAACTTAGATATTGATTATTGGTTGGTTGTTTGTTTATAATTGTTGTGGATGAATGATTTCGATGTTAGGCTTAAGAAAACTGGCAGACTTCCAATTGGTAACTTGCTTGAACGTCTTAAGAAACATGATCGGATGTGTACTACGATAAATCGGTTATATTTAATGCATAGGTAACTACTAAGTAGGCCATGTTCGGAGCTAGTAGTCGGCTCGACATAGGAAGAGGTAGAAGCTTATAGAGTTAGGAAGATCGTACATGACCCTACGAATGGTATTAAGGAATATAACCCGTCATCCATGCAATTGTAACAAACTAATCAACCAGTAAAAGATAGCTAGGGAGTATTGAAATCTAAGTAAACACATTTTCTCTTATTATTGTTTTCTCCACATTTATGTTAGTGTCATTTTATTTTATTTTGTTTGCATTCGTAGTCATTTGGGTTAGTTGATTAGCAACTAATTCCGCCCATTCTTCCAAAACCCAAGATTTTTACTTGCTTTCCATAAAATACAAAAATACAAAAAGAATCATCCATCACCTCTAGACCTAGTTTAATTGGGTTTTAACCCTAGCGAACACTATTCTTTGAGTTTAACGATCAATCCCCCGGTACTTGCCACTATACTATACTACAACGGTCAGGTACACTGCCTGGTGGAGATTGCGAGTCTCCTGAGATCCCTTGAGAGGTAAAACCTTTTGCAAGGTTGTAAAACCATGCATCATATTACAACAACACCGGTTGGAAGCATCACCATATCACCCATAGTGCAACCAACAGGCATTTCCTCCATTTCCCAAACAGGGTTTTTGGTAGTTGCCTCGATCCGACCACAACTACTCTGAGCTGGGACACATGTGTTCATGTTCTTGTATGTTTTATATTGTGCTCCACCACAGACTAGAATGGTCGCACAAGAATAAACTCATGTCACCTCAATGACCAACAAGTGGGACAATTATATAGAAATTGTACTAGAAGGAAAAATAACTTGTTCCAAAACAAATAAAATAATCAGCACGTTCAATAAAATCGTTACTTTCAAAATTATTGTTCATTTAGTGTATGATATTATCCGGCTCTTTCATCATTAATATATTTGCAGCTCTTGTTGCAAATAATTGTTTGATAAGATTAATTTTAAGGTTGTTTGGTTGATTTTTAAGAAAAATGGCACAAGTAGTTGGAAGAATGGTATAGACAGATATATGTTATAACACATTCTTATTTGACAGCCTCTGTTCTTACCACTGCTGGTTTTATAACTTTAGCCCCTAATCCAGTGCCTAGAATGTATCATTCTATAACTAATTTGTTTCCAGACGAGAGAACTTTAGTTCCGGGAAGCAACTTACATGCTTACTATAACTTTAGTACCAAATTCCCAACATAATTAAAGATTGAAGCTTTTTTGCCCAAATATTTGTCACCTTGGAATAAAATGATGAGGCCAACAATCGAGGAGTTACCCAAAAAGATAAATTATGGAGACTTTTTTGATATAGTTGTGACTAGGGAGCTTCCAGTGGTGTTTCGTTATCCTGAGGTAAATAATGCAAGTTCACCTTTTGCTACACATTCGTTCTCGCAAGGCCAAAGGCTGGTGAAACTTGTTGTGTTAAGTAGAACAATAGTTAGATTGGGACTGTTAGATTCGAGTGTCTGGCTCCATCGGACAGAAGTGTTGCACCACCGGGATAAATAAGCAAGATAAAACATCACAATTAGAGGATAAAAATCACAATCATCATGGCTACAAGGTGTTGGTAGGACCTCCAAGTGAAGAGTCAATCAAAATTCGTGTAGATTGACCAGTGACGTATCTGAGTTTATGAAGGCTCAGTGCAAAATTCAGTTTAAAGATATATACTGGACCTAAAACAGAAAGTAAATAATTTAATTAAAAGATAAAATAAGAAATAATTATTTTTAATGTGCCTGGCGAGCATTTTTTAATGCAACACTTTAAATCAAATACATAAAATCACTTTTATACATATCATATAAAAATATTGAGGCCCCTAACATATGGAGGCCCTGTGTGATAACACACATCGCACACCCTCATATACGGCTTTGAGATTGACCATTACCCATCTTTCTTTTGAAAAGAGAAGGGATATCAATCCTATTTATACATGAAACTTTTCGTCAAATTTGGGTTGGAATATAACAAAGTTTTGAAATTGTAAGCCTTACTGAACCTCTTCTGCAACTATAAGTTTTATTTTGATTTTCTTTGACTCAAAGCATACATTTACAACCACACCGATTCCACCGAAGTAGAGCATGAAAAGGTATAATGTACAGTGGTAGCTACAAATGTCATCGTTTTAGGTTTTCGAATATTTAAGGCCCTCAATTTTCTAATGCCATTTATGAATATTTAGTTGGTCACATACTTTTTGCCTTTTTGGGTATCATCTTGAGGTCTTGATATTTAAAATATCCCAATTACTAAAACTGCTAAAATTATTAAGGATGTTTCCTTATTTATTGTTTATTTTTTAATCCATACGACTAAGTTCTTATTTGAGTTTAAAAAGCACAACCAGATCCATCTTTTTATTATCACAAATGATGAACTGAACTCATTTAATGCTACAAATTTTAATTACGTTTAGCCAATACCGCAAACAAATTTAACGTTTCAAGAATCACTCATAAATAGTGTTTTAATGAACGGACAAGAATAACTTATTTTTCAACGGACAAACATGAACACCAATGTCCGTTTGTTTAAGTCTTCATATTAGTTTGTTTGTTCGGTTAACAAACCTAACAGGAACAAGCCTCGTTCGTATTGGTTCGATTCTTTATCCCTACTTATGAATTATCATAAATCGAAGTTTGGTTTTATCTCTTTATTATATTATTTTTCTCTATCTTCAATAAACTTTAAATCCACATTGTGTTCTTTGTTTGATAATTGGATGTTCTATAAATCAAATTAATCGAAAAGCTAATCTTAAGCAAAGAGAAATAAATGAAAAATTCGGAAAGGCCTCATATTTGAATTTCACTTTAGGCCACCACAGTGCTTGAGCCGTCCCTCATAATGTAAAGGCCAAATGGCACAAAAAGGTATCAAACTTAGGGTCCATTTCCAATCAAGGTACTCTTCTTTTTTTCTTGCTTAAAAAGGTACCCAACAATTTTTTTTGGCGGATTTAGGTTTTTTTACTAACGTTCGTTAACTCACTTCGTTAGTAGATTACATATTTGGTCATCGAGTTTGTATACACATTTCATGCACCATCGACCCCCACCACCAACCACCGCCACCATCACCAACTGCCACCATCACCACTGCCGCCACCAACACCACCCTTCCCCACCACCCACCTCCACCACCACCAACAGCAGCTACCACCACCGCCACTAAGCGTAATGTCTGGAAAAAGAGCAGCACTTGCAATCTGAAATCTTCTTGCAGTACTAATCGTGAATGTGCTATTGAAAATAAAGGTCAACTAAGAACAAGTCGTGAATCCAATGCTAGTCACATGCCTATCAAACCAGTTGTGTGGCATTTTGGTTTTATTCACATTTCACAATAAAGATCAGACCCACGAATATATGAAGCAACTTTGATGAGTGTGTAAATAATCATCATTTTACCTATTCTGAGCTGCCAAAACATCTAAAAACACTCAAAATTGCATCAAAATAATGAAAATATCCCAGGAATGTGTTTTATATGTTTCAGATGCAAAATAATCAAAAACAGATGAAAAATGACCAAAGTTTGCATAATTGGCAGTTTCAGTCCCTCATCTTTCAAAAAGTTGTCAAATCTAGTCCCTGGTTATTCTAAAAACTTGAAAAAGTCACCAAAGGTCCTTTTAAATCACAAAATGACATATTTAGTCCTTTGGTACAAAGTTTCACAAAATTGCAAGTTTAGTCCCTGAACTTTGAAAATTGACAAAAATGGTCCCTGGGATATTAAAACTTTGAGAAAAACAAATTTTGTCCTTGTACTTCTCATTTATGGCAGGAATGGTCCTTGGTTGGAAAGTTTGGTGTATTTACATAATTGGTCCCTGAAGTTTCAAAGTATGGCAGATTTAGTCCCTGGAAATTTTTAAAGTGAAAAGTCAACATGGTACCTTGGACTATGGAAACCTGGCAGAAAATACCCTTTTGAAAACTTTGGAATAATCACAAGATCAGCCCCTCAACAATCGGAAAATTACATAATTGGTCCTTGTGTTAGTTACTATACCAAACCGGACCCTTAATATATACCAACACCTAATCCAATCCAAATAATAAACATACCCAGCCCACCTTACCCCTGGCCCAAATAACCAAAGCCCATCCCATTTAAAACCATTTTAAATAATCAAGACAGGGTCAAACACGGTCAACCCTCCCCTTCCCTCTCTCAAATACTACTCCCCCTTCCCTGGTTTTCCTGCAATTCCACCCTTCCCCCTTCACTTGTCCGTCACTTCTCCACCGCCCAACCCACCACACACCTAACATCCCCTCCGCATTTAATGCACCACCCCTTGTCTGATAACAGAACCAAATTGCAAAGTCATCTTTTGGCGCCAAAATATAATCAAGAGCCAGGATCACTCTGTTTCACAATTGATGGTTGGGATTTAATCAGGAGGTCAAGTGGAAGCTTGTGGACCATTTTATCTCACAGAAGAGGCACTCAAGAGAAAGAAACCCTAGTTTAGGAAATTAGTATAAATAAGAAGTTCATGTAAGCTATTAGGGCATCCTTTTCCCTTGTATTCTTAGTTAATTTAGATTTAATATTCAGTGTACTCTTAAATTTTCAAGTTAATGCAAGTATTGTTTCAGTTTCATGAAATTCGCATTTTTAGTTAAAATTTAAATTACTTGTTATTTATTTCAAAAGCAACATATTTAGTCTCAGAATGATCCTTTAATCTTGTTGAAGTTATTTTAAATCAAAAGTAAGCAGAACTCAGGAAAAGAAAAAAAAAAAAAGGGAAAATACAAAGAAAAATAAAAAAAATAAAAAAAAAAATGGCAGAAGAAGGATAAGCAGTAGCAGGGAAGGAAGTGGAAATTGGTTTAGAGTCTCATGGGAGACAATAAGTGGTTCTTTTGGTCCTTTGATCTCAGTTGACTAGTGGACATGGATGTCAAGTAAGTCTTTGGGCATTATTTTGCTATAATCTGTGTTATCTAGTAATTAGTGTTATTAGCTGATTAAACCTGCTCAAGTAGACTTACTATAGCTTAGTGTAACCTAGTTTATAAGTTTAGTGGTCTGTTTTAATCATTTGCTTTGTGAATTTATTAAATCAGTTGCAAATAGGGTGTTTGGATTAAGTTGTTTCCCTGTTCCTTTGTTAGTATAACTAGTTGTTAACCACTTATACACTGTACTTTAGCATAACACAACCCATTTCAACTTTTGTTTTGGTCATTTTACAAGAAAAAGTCAAAAATAACTTTGATCCACTTTCACAGTCCACTGTTGGATTTTTAAACCACATAAGCCTGCACATTAGCTCATAAGTAGTTAATATAGCCTAATATAATTTCATTTTAGCTTAAAACATCACAAACAATCATTAGATTAAGCTCAAAGTTCACTAAAGTCAACTGAGGTGGAAATTGCAAAAAGTCAAATCTCATATAGAAAAAAATCTCAAAAATGGCAAGATTTGTTTAGAATTTTGGGGTTAGAATTAGGCCTTGTGCTTTTCAGGATATATAGTCCCTCACCTCAACTCTTGAATCCCATAGTTGCTATATTTTTGTAATTTTTTCTCTGGGCCCCACAAACCCCTAAACACACCTGCAGGGCAAGTGTATGCCCTGCACCAGGGTAATTGACCCAACTTCCTTAGCCATTTGTGACTCATCCAGTGGACCCCACACCCTGCCCTTTGCTTATTTTGTAGCTTATTGGACCCTCTTCTCAGACCTAGGTTTAGTTTTGGCTTTAGCTTATTGTAGGTTAGCTTATTTGACCTCCCTTGTGACTAGTACTCAGAACCCTATACTGAGTAATCCAGTGTGACTCACCCAACTTCCAAGGGACCCACAGGCTGCATTAGTGGGCCCCACAGGGTGCTTTTTGGTTCTATCAAAAGCTCACCTGGCTAGCTTGTTGGTTCCAAGCTTAATTTAAGCTTTGATACCTTTGCCCCTAGCTTTTCTTGGCAGTTACTTTACCCACAATACACTGAGTACACTGAGTACTCAGTGTTTGCATCAAAGTTCACAAGCTTGCCAAAAGCTCATTAGTGAGCCATATGCTCTGCTTATTGGCTTATTGTGAAGCTTCCCAGACCAGCTTTTAGGATCAACTTTCATTTTGGACCCCTGAGCTTATTTGTGGACCCCACCAGGGACCAAAGGTTCTTGATTTGGCCTGTTTGGACTGTGTGGTATCATTAAGTGCTTATTTGATTATTTGAGCTTATTATCTTGTTCACTTGTGCTTTTTAGTTTAGTCTCAGTCCCTTAGTGTTGTTTGCATCTTATTCTTTAGCTTGTGTGTGTTGTGTAGCTTATTAATAGCTTTTGCATCATTAAAATCCAAAATACCATCTGTTAAGCTATTTGGGGGTGCACATAGCTTATTTTTAAGCTATACCAAAAGTGTTTTCACAAAAGTCTCTTATTTTTAGCTTATTATCAACTGTCAAAAAGAAAAACCAACAAAAAAACCAAATTTAAAAATAGTGATAGCTTCTATTTAATAAATTTTATCTTTTTAATTTTTCTTTTTAGCTTATTAATAAGCATTTCATCATTTTCATATTTTTCTTAATTTCATGTCACCTTAAAGTATTTTCAGTAATTTTCTTAGATTTTTCTATTTTAGTTTAATAATTATCATAATTAAAAATAATTTAATTAATTAATTAGATAAAATTAGTAATTAAATAGGTTTCTTAATTTTTAATTAACAACAGTAGGTTTTTATATTTTTCCTAGGTTCTATAAATCATTTAAGAATTTTAGAAAATAGTTTCTTAAATTCTACTGTTCATTTTCTAATTTTCTTAATTAATCTAGTTAAATTAGATTTAAATTAATAATCAAGTAAATAATTAGTAAAATAGTCTAAATATAATTTTTAGAAACTTTTTATAATTTTTTAGGATTCCTGTGATGGTTAATTAGTTTTATAAATTTTTTCTATAATTATCTAGTCATTTTTAGTATTATAATTAATTAAACTATTTAAACCCACAAAAAGACAAAAAAATTTCTTTTTTAATTTTTATATTTTCTTCAAGTTAATTTAGATGTTTAGAAAATAATTTTGCAAGCTTTTAGTTTAATTTGTAGCCTTAATCATTTTTAGTTTAGCTTAAATTAGATTTTAATTACTTTTTAAATAAGTTTTATTAATTAATTAGTATTTAAATATTAAAATAATCAAATAAATAATTTTCTTTTCATTTTAAATTTTCTTTTTATTTAAAGTTTGAAAAAGTTTCACTTGCACCCCCTGTAGTTGTAAAATTGTTTTAATCTCACTTTTCTCTATCTGTATCTGATTTCCAGTTGCATTTGTGTGATTATATCTGTATATCTGTTATTGTTAATATTATTTCAAATTGTTCAAATACCAAATAATCAGTAGCATAATCATTTCCCAATCATCTTGGTTACTGACCTCAGTGTCACTCACTCCTAAAAACGTTTTCGAACGCCATTGCAATCTCGCTGGGACATAACGACCCGGGGAAACACTATACTATCCACGGAGAATTAGCCTAAGCTGTTTTTTTGACTTATTGACCTTGGTCAATAATATCTAACGGTTTAGCACCAATCAAACTTGCTCTTGACTTTTTACCAAGTCAATGTTATGAAGTATATATGGAGCTAATCAAACTACAAGAACATACAAAACTAGATCTCCAAGAAGGATTTTGCCATTTTGTATAATAAGATGATTAACCTATTAACACACTAGTTAATTTATCTTTTCCCGGGAGTAATTAAGTGACAAATTACTCTAGATAAATTGTCCTTAATTGGCAGAAACTCGATAACGATAACCCCTTAAACAAAAAGACAGTAAATCCCTATATATTTGTATTTAGTTGTGAATGTGAGCAAAATGTAGGTAGTAGTTTTGGAGTAGAGTAGTACAACTTTTATCCTAGAATTTCCCATGTCGATTATAAATATAATCAAACTCAATATAGAGAAATTTAATGTAAAAGTTACTTACATGATTGCTTTTGCTATATATATTACAGTAATATTAGTATCACTTTTTGTTGGGTACCTTTTTATGCAAGAAAAAAAAGAAGAGTGCATTGATTGGAAATAGACCCTAAGTTTGGTAACTTTTTATGCCATTTCCCCTAATGTAAACTAGCCATACTTTGACTCAAGAAATGATAAAATTGGAAATTTCTTAAAACAATTTTGATTAGCTTTGGTTTTCATATCACGATGGTCTCGTGGATAATGGAATGTATGACAAGTACTTCATTTTCTATATGTGTTAATGGAGAGCTTCATGGTTTTTTCAAAGGTAGAAGAGGGTTACGCCAAGGTGACCCGATGTCCCCATATTTATTCATGATGGTAATGGAGGTTCTAACTCTTTTATTGAATCAAAAGGTGGAAGAATCTAATGGGTTTAGGTATCATAAACTGTACTAAAAACAAAAAATTGTCAATGTTTGTTTTGCAGATGACCTTTTTCTCTTTGCTTATGGTAATCTTGCTTTGGCTATGGTTCTTATGGAGGCGTTGGAGGACTTTAAGGTGGTTTCTGGCTGATTCCAAGTATTCCTGTGAAGTATTTAGGAGTGCCTCTCATTTCTTCTAGACTTCTTTATAAAGATTGTAAGGTCTTAGTCGAGAAGGTCCAGAATCGTATTGGTGATTAGAAGAACAAGTCCTTATCCTTTGCGGGAAGACTTCAATTGATTCAATCAGTTTTGTCGTCTATGCACTTATATTGGGCTTCTGTTTTTATTCTCCCTAATCGCATTATTCAGGATTTGGAGCAACTTATGCATGGTTTTCTATGGTGTCAAGGCGAAATGAAGAGAGGTAAAGCAAAGGTAGCATGGGAATCCATTTGTTATCCGAAATCTGAGGGTGGCCTTGGCATAAGAAGATTAGATACGTTTAATATCTCATTAATGACTACACACATATGGAGCATTATTACTAATAAAGATTCATTGTGGGTTCGTTGGATTCACTCATATAAGCTTATGGGTAGAAGCTTTTGGGATGTGCCAACCAAAGCGGGAATGAGTTGGGGGTGGCGTAAGCTACTCCATATTAGGGATAAAATTAGACACTATATGTGGTATCGGCTTGGGGATGGTAAGAAGGCCTTTGTGTGGTTTGACAAATGGTGCAATGAATGTCCTCTTGGAGCTATAAAAACAGTTCGGCAAATTACACGTGCCGGTTTTGATATGAAGAATAAAGTGGCGGATATTATTGAGGATGGGGTGTGGAAATGGCAGCCTGGTTGGATAGAAATTCACGCCCCTATTCTTACACCAAACCAAGAAGACAAACTGCTATGGCGGGATACAAATGGTAATTTAAAGGAATTATCGGTTAGTACGGTATGGGATACAATTCGGCCAAGAAATGAGGTGGTTTTGTGGCTTCACGTGGTGTGGTTCTCTCAATGTATTCCTCGCCATGCTTTTTTATTGTGGCTTATCATTTTGAAGAAGCTTAAAACACAAGATCTATTGAGGCAATGGGAGTTTAGTAATGACACTAACTTAAACCTGCTTCAATGTCCCTTGTGTGAAACTCAACCGGACTCTCATGAACACCTATTTTTCGATTGTGCTTATTCTTCGCAGGTGTGGTCGTTTATGAGGAGTTTTGCGTTTATGGATAATCTTTGTCCTCGTTTAGAGGTCATTGTTGCTGCTTTGACTCCTATTTCTCACAAGAGATCAGCTAAGAGTGTTATTGCTAGATTTGTTGTTGCAGCGTCAGCTTATTTTATTTGGCAAGAGCGAAACAATCATATTTTCAAGAAAAGGTCGCGCAAGGTAGAGCAGTTAATAGATGGTATAATATATACGGTAAGGCTCAAGTTAATGTCCCTGTGTTTCAAAAATTCTGCAAGTGCTATGCGTTGCTTGGACTAGTGGCAAATTCCAAGGTATATTATGACTAATGGCGTGTAAACTTCATCACTGGTCATTGTATGTTTGGTTCTCAATAAGGATGTTTAGGACGTGCATGTATAGGGATACTTGCATGGGGTTTGCTTTTGTGTTATATTATGTTGAAGGAATTACGTAAGGTTGTTAAAGGTTGGCACGTCAAACCTGTTAGTGTAGCTGTCACGCTTAGTTAGAGCGTTTAGGTTAATATGGTACACAACCATATTCCTTTGTACGTTAACGTTATTTTTTGGTGTTAATATATTTACTAGGGTAAAACCCTTTACCCAAAATAAATAAATAAATAAATAAATAATGATAAACATGAATGCATAAACAAAACATTTTAAAATCAAATTAGACACCAATATTCAACAAGTCTCATTTCACTTGCTGTCTACATACAAAGGAATGATAGTTACAAAATGAAACCTTTAATTAACAATCCAACTTAAATACAATTATTTCCCTAACTGCAGCAAACATAAAACGTAGGAACTTTTTCACATTGATAAAGTAGATTTGCCATCAAACCAACTGCACCCATTTTGCCACACTTGGTACACCATCCTTCACAACAAACACCATATAGTATCCTGGTGGTGCAACACTTCCGTCCGGTGGAGCCAAACACTCGAATCTAACTGACCCCAATCTAACTATTGCTCTACTTAACACCACGAGTTTCGCTAGTCTTTGGCCTTGTGAGAACGAATGTGTAGCAAAAGGTGCACTTGCAATATTTACCTCAGGATAACCAAACACCACTGGAAGCTCCCCACTCACAACTATATAGAAAGTTTCTCCATAATTTATCATTTCGGGTAACTCCTCAATTGTGGGCCTCATTATTTTATTCCATGGTGTCAAATATTTGGGCGAAAAAGCTTCAACCTTTAATTCTGTTGGGAATTTGGTACTGAAGTTGTAGTAAGCATGTGAGTTGCTTCCCGCAACTAAAATCCTCCCGTCTGGAAGCAAATTCGCTGTAGAATGATACATTCTAGGCACGGAACTAGGTGCTAAAGTCATAAAGCGTGAACCCATGGGCTCATCTGGTTGGTATAAAACCGGACTTAAACAAGGTTCGGATGCTTGCTCAAATCCTTGACTTCCGGCTTGTGCCCCATTTATTATTACAACATCACCGGTTGGAAGCATCACCATATCACCCATAATGCGACCAACAGGCATTTCCTCCATTTCCCAGACAGGATTTTTGGCAGTTGCTACGATCCGACCACAGCTACTCTGAGCCGGGACACTTGTGTTCATGTCCTTGTATGCTCCATATTGTGCTCCGCCACAGACTAAAATGGTGGCAGAAGAATAAACTCCTGTCACATCAATGACCAATACGAGTGGGATAATTATCAATTGTACTAAAAGGAAAAATAACTGGTACCAAAACAAATAACAACAATCAGCTCGTTTATTTTCAAAATTATTGTTCAGTTAGTGTATGATATGTCCCAAACTAACCTATCACTTAGAATGAACATTTAAAAGTGATTAACTTTCCCATAACTAAACTACTATCACTAAACTCAAAGGGGTAAACTTGCTGTTGGACATGAATTAATCAAGAATCATATGTCGAAGGACCAATAGTGTAGAATAGAAACTTATTAACTGTAATCTCTGTAAATTAGGAAGAGATATGTCGTTTGATGTATAACTCTTGGATAGAGTCACATCGGTTCATAGTACCGATTGACAAACTATATATACCAATGATTGTAAACGTTTTTAAGTGTGGAATAATAATAACGTGTGTTTGTTAAGAGTTCCCACCCTCTCTGTTGTTATCAAACGAGTCACTGCATCAGATGTGCATACTCAGATTACTTTTATCAATATTATTGTTCATCCAAAGTAGCATGATTTCGCATAACAAAGAAATTTCAACATGGTATCAGAGCCCATGGTTCAAAGATCCTGGAAGAAGAAAAAAAACTAAGAAACCTGTGGAAGAATGTTTTGCGAGATCAATAAGAAGCAGTCAAGAAAGTTATCGCCTATGAAGAACAAGGAAAACCCAGAAAAACATAGCAGATTGGCAGAAGCGCAAGTAGAAAGAAGAAGGCATGGTGAAAATATACTATGAAGAAGCACTAAGAACAAAGCAAGAAAAGGCAGAAAGTGGCAAAGATGGCAAAGATGTTGCAGATACCTTACCACAGCCTGAGGCAGAAAGTGATGAAGATGGCAAAGATGTTGCAGATACCTTATCACAGCCCAATGCAGAAGATATGGAAGAAGACATAGTTGAATCACCAAATGAAAAAAGCAGAATTGAAATGGAAGAAGTCAAGGAACAACGAACTGAATATGGGACAAGACAAAGGCGATCAAATACAGAAAAATAAAAGAAGAAGCAAGGCTGCAATTGGGATGAACAAAAAGGAACAGAGTGAAGATCATGAAGAAGATTATGATGTCTTGATTAGGGGAGTGATGTTGGACATGAATTAATCAAGAATCATATGTCGAAGGACCAATAGTGTAGAATAGAAACTTATTAACTGTAATCTCTGTAAATTAGGAAGAGATATGTCGTTTGATGTATAACTCTTGGATAGAGTCACATCGGTTCATAGTACCGATTGACAAACTATATATACCAATGATTGTAAACGTTTTTAAGTGTGGAATAATAATAACGTGTGTTTGTTAAGAGTTCCCACCCTCTCTGTTGTTATCAAACGAGTCACTGCATCAGATGTGCATACTCAGATTACTTTTATCAATATTATTGTTCATCCAAAGTAGCATGATTTCGCATAACAAAGAAATTTCAACACTTGCTAAATAAAAGTTGCGCTGATTATTTTTTATTTTTGTTAGTGTATGTGTTGTCTCGTGATCAATTATTTTAAGAACTGAAATCCGGGCTTTTTATGTGTACCTGACTCCATATCCGGTGTTAAAGCGAGCATCACTGATGACCCAGCAGATGGGTAGTTACGCGGACCACCTTCTAACTCAGGGTATTGTTTTAAAACAATATTGTTCGTGTAGTCGTACATTACAGACTTGTTGTTTGCAAACACAAATAAATGACCATTAGGCAACAGATGAACATAGGGGTAAAGATTATCCATTTGATCATCCACTGCTTCAGCAAGAAATGGGAAACTTACAATGCCACCTCCATATCTAGGAGGAAAAAGTTCAACACTAACCGCGGCCTTACCCCCAATGATAATAACCGACCCGTTTGGTAAAATTTGGTTTGTTGCATACCATCTACCTTCAGCTAATTCAATGTCCTTAAGTTCTTCCCAATCACATGACGACGATGTTGTTTCACATGGGCTGAATTTACGTATTTTTTTGATCCCGTCATTGTCACCCCCCGGTTTGAAGAATGGTCCCATCTGGAAGAACTTGTCCAGATGAACACCATGTGTCCGTATTGATGGTTAAGGGTTGTAGATTTTGGTTAGCTAGATCGTAGTAGACAGAGTATGCGTAACAATCAGGTCTAGTTTGTAGATCTTGTTTATTTTTTGGATCTATTTGACAATGATACCTTTGGTACCTTTCTTCTGTAGGGCTGAGGTCCGTGCGATCAAGAAGGACAACTGTGTTGAAATGAGTCACGACTGTGTGCATGGATGCAATCCCCGCATTTTCAACTAGTACTACCCATGTGCCAGGGAGGTCGGCCCCACGTGATTTCATCGTCATCATCCAGATTAGTATGAGAAGAAGAAATCTTGATGGTTTCATAGCTCTTGTTCTATCAAGAAACAATTTATTGAGACAAGAAGACAATAGCTAGTAAAATGTTGATTTTACATACAATTTAAAATAAAGTAACGCATGCATAACATTAATGTACCAATTTATTGTTCGAATTTAGCATAACTTACATTCAAAAGACAAATTTTATGAACTCTTACCACTAGCTAGGCCCTTTATAAAACTTGAAATGCTGGCTTGAAATCGACAACAAAGTTTCCACAGTTCCTTTCCAAACTAGATGCTTACTCGTGCGTTGTCAACCCTCTCAACTTTCGCTATGTGTTTAGTACTGGCTAGAAATTTATCTTGGCCGAGGTTTTTATTTTTGTTCTAGGAAAGTGAAAGAAACAAAAGTATGAATATGAAGATCTAAGTATGAATATGGAGATCTTTGGAAATGTTAATAAGGGACAATTTTAAGCGTTTAATAGTGAAGCACGCGGGGTTGTTTCGAATTTAATCTGAAAGAAAAATGTAAGACGAAGCATTATGTTGAGGGTATTTATTATGGGGGTTTCATATCGGGTGAAATAGCTGGCAAGTCACTTTTACAATGTCCCAATGTTTTTGTAAAGAAGAGTAATGTAGAAAACAACCTTTCCAAGTTTCAACATAATAAAGTTGAGTAATGCAACACATAACGAAATGGATGATTCAAGATTCAGAAGACTAATCTAATTAAAGCATTGGACCTTGACATGAAACAAAAACTAACACTAAACTATATACTCGATCCGTAGTATATAAGTTCATTGAGGTAACTCGGGGAGAGCAACCCTTACCGACCTTTTCCCTGGTCACCCAAAATGTGTACCTAGTTTGAACCAACTACCTCTTTGTGAGGAGGTTGATCAGTGTATTACCAGTAGGCCATTTGACGATGGTTGGTCGGTTGCTCTTTTCATATTTGGATTATTGTACATTATGTGTATTCTATAAATATTAGCTTGTATTTTAAAATGAAAAGTGAATTATTCTATGTGCTCTCCAAATTGTACCTTGCAACTTGTGTTTGTTACATTTGGTAGATATCAACTTCACATTTTGGGTATACTGTAAAAGGAAAGAACACTCCGGTGGCCATTTTCAAAAGATATACAACTGCATACATTGGAAAGTTTTCTCCACCATTTTGATGGTAATGAATGCAGCGTAAAGAATACTGTAAATTAAATGCATGTACTCGATCATGGATCACAAAAGAAGTTGGCCTAAGTATGTCATAGGGGTATGTTTGGTGATGGGTGTTTCTGACATCTATTGGGATCTATTTTTGGCTAAAAGTATACTTTCACATATTTCATTAGTTTATATTTCAAACAACTTAAATATTCATTTGCTAAGAAAATAGATGACATAGCTAGATGATTGAATATCAATTGGTTCGGTTAACAACTACATAGTACATACCATCAGATCACATGGGGTAAAAAATATCGTACGTTTCCTATATATATTTTGGTTAATGATCATATATATCTCACTGTTTTATAATTTCTTTTGTTTTGGTGGCCAAAACAATATTTTTACATGCCATGTTAAGTGATGCTTATCATCAGTGCAAAAAGTCTTCACACACTTTCCTATTGTGAACTGGTGGCCAAAACAATATTTTTACATGCCATGTTAAGTGATGCCTATCATCAGTGCAAAAAGTCTTCACACACTTTCCTATTGTGAACAATCCACTCTAAAAACTTGCGATACATCAAGCAAGTGTCATGTTCCTTTTTTTCTCTGAAATGGTGAATATTATTATAACACAAAAAAAATTATATGGTTACATCCAATTCATTTAGGCACAATGGACATGTCCCATTTGATCCTTCTAGATTCAAAGACTATATACCAGCTATTAAAACAAGAAAGTCAACTGATTCAATTCACCATTCATCCAGTCTAGTGATCTTAGTAGTGTACTAAGAACACTAGCCCTAGGCAACCATGGAGAAACCACACACCTTGACTATATTTCCAACTTACAAACACCCTACCTAACTGTTCCAGTAGCCCATACTAGAATCAGTTAGAGGCTCTTGTAGAAGGCTTCACCAAGATGTGTGTAAAACTCCTGTTCCATTGGGGATCCACAACCATGGAGCTACATTTCCACAATGGCATCACTAACATGACTGGACTTACTCAAGGATACATCCCACCTAGACTACATTTCCCATTTTTATGACCTTCTCAATTGCAATGTAGCTGCCACCTCACATTAGAACTAGAAAGTCACAAGAATAGGCATCATCTGGTTGGCACTCCACCATATTGCAGGCAATCTACTTTATGACCTCAAGTGGGCCTTTAACTAGGTAGTTTACGAGCCCTATAATCAGTTATCTCCATCATCCACTGAGTTATAAAACTGGGCTTTCCTAGAAAGGTTCTCAAGGTCAAGATACAAGGCCCTCCGCATACCCAAAAGACTAGCAAAATCCACTACAAGGAAAGAGAACATTGGCTACGAATTTTAGCGAGGACAAGAATGTCCTCGCCAATAACACCACTACACGACAAAGTTTCCACCAAAAAAATTTGACCGTGGCTAGCTGTAATCGGTCTTTTACTGTTCACACTCTTTGGCGATGACATGTCCTCTCCAAAAAAAGTGTTGTTTGGATTGCTTATTTTCTGCTATAATGGGGGTGTTTGTCTCGGCATGTGTTTTTATTTATTTAAATTTGTATATGTATTTTCTGTTTCAAAAAAAAAATCTGTATATGCATTTTAATTATATTTAATTGCAGTTTCACTTTGATATTCACCGCCACCTCAATGGTCCTCGCGGAGAGGATATCCACAAGGGGATAGAAGATTATTTCTCCAAACGGTACTCTGACAACAAACACAATCATAAGCTTGAGCATTGGGTCGGCAATGGTGGGGCTGCAAAAGCGGATTCCATAAGAGCCAATCGTCCCGAGAATGTGACCCAGGAAAGCTGGAACAGGCAGGTTGACTTTTGGATCAACCCCAAGAGGGCACATAGGGCTGCTGTGAATGCAAGGAACAGGAGGGCGAACAAGATCTCGACCTATCAGGGATCCCGTTCTTTAGCTGCCACTCGTCATGAATATGTAAGACACTTTATAATTGTATATTATATAGATAGTTCATTTTATATATGATCTTGGATGAGTCACTCTTAATTTGTTTCATTTTTTATATTTTTATATGTATACAGTTTGAAAATAATAATCAGGAGTATCCGGGGCTCATCAAGAGCTACTATGATATGCATACAGTTGAAGACGTTTGGCAACAACCTGAAGCAAAACAACTATATGTAAGTATAATTTTTTTCTAAACACACGCACTTGAATGAAACATAATGTATCTCGACTCGTAGATTAATTTTCTTGTTTTCTGTAACTATGCAGGAGGAAATGTTAAGGCTGAAAGCTCTTGGAACCATGACTGAGGAGGAGATCTTGGCGAAAGTCATTGGTGGAAAACAACGTGGCCACATAGCGGGACGAGGAAGAAGAGTTGTTGGGGTTGGCCATCGGGATGTGTTTAGCTCAGGTACTTTATTAAAATGGTTCTTTCTCCATTATGTTAGCGTAGAATGGTATTATAGGTAGTTTGCATATCCATTTTTTTTGCTTAAACCTTATAGGCTGTAGAAGAGTCAACAGTGCATATGCACTTAATCAGTTATACCCATATTCAAGGATGCCAAAACATCTATTCACAAAGTGATGATCTGATAATTTTACTCGGTCATGATAGCTTAATATAACTAAACGAGTGTTTGGCATTGTAGTTTGAAAGTGATGATGGTTTAGTGTTTGCAACAATTCTGATTTTGATAATCTCAGTAGTTAGGGGTAAGTTTACATGCAAATCCTTAAATGATTAGTACTAGTAGAAAAATAATTAACGTGGCAAAATGGACGGGTTGGATGTGTTGGTAATGGGTCAAAATGTGTTCGTATGGTTTAAGTGAACCGGGTCGTTTGGGTTAATCCAGGAAAAAGAGGTATTATATAAGTTTATTATAAGGGTGTTTGTATAAGCTTATTTGTGGGCTTAGGAGCTTATTTGATATCAGCTTTAATTTGTATTCATAAGCCCGGATTTTCTAGCTTTATTTTGAGACTTAAATGATTATATAAGTTTATTATAGCATGAGTAATAAGCTAATAAGTCTCAAAATAAGCCAAAAAATGTGAGCTTATTAAATATAAGTTTATATATATATATATATATATATATATATATATATATATATATATATATATATATATATATATATATATATATATATATATATATGTATATATATATATGTATATATATATATATATATGTATATATATATATATATATATATACATATATATATATGCTTATTCATCATCTCATTCATCTCTCGCTGAGAGTAGAATGGAGTACCTTCATTTCATGTACAAGCAATTTTGAAATGAACAACCAATTTTGAATACATATATATATATATATATATATATATATATATATATATATATATATATATATATATAGATATATACATATATAGATATATAAATATATATATATATATATATATATATATATATATATATATATATACATATATACATATATATATACATATATAGATATATACATATATATATACATATATATTTATATATGTATATATATATATATATATATATATATATATATACATATATATATATACATATATATATACATATATATATATATATATACATATATATATACATATA